>CM025827.1:41514779-41579779 GCA_014673565.1 Sebastes schlegelii
GTTGAAGAACACAGATGTTCTCCTTTAAAAAAACATAACGCGTAACATGACAACGAGTTTGTGAAAGAAGAAGAACCCTACGTTCTCCGTTACATGAACCACACATACATGACAAACATTGTGAAGAACACAGACGTTTCCTTTAAACATGAAACAGACAGTAACATGACAACAGGTTGAAGAACACAGAACGTTCTCCTTTAAACATGAAACAGACAGTAACATGACAACAGGTTGAAGAACACAGACGTTCTCCTTTAAACATGAAACAAACAGACAATAACATGACAACAGGTTGAAGAACACAGACGTTCTCCTTTAAACATGAAACAGACAGTAACATGACAACAGGTTGAAGAACACAGACGTTCTCCTTTAAACATGAACCAAACAGACAATAACATGACAACAGGTTGAAGAACACAGACGTTTTCCTTTAAACATGAAACAGACAATAACATGAGAACAGGTTGAAGAACACAGACGTTCTCCTTTAAACATGAAACAGACAGTAACATGACAACAGGTCGAAGAACACAGACATTCTCCTTTAAATATGAAACAGACAATAACATGAGAATAGGTTGAAGAACACAGACATTCTCCTTTAAACATGAAACAGACAATAACATGAGAATAGGTTGAAGAACACAGACGTTCTCCTTTAAACATGAAACAGACAATAACATGAGAATAGGTTGAAGAACACAGACATTCTCCTTTAAACATGAAACAGACAATAACATGAGAATAGGTTGAAGAACACAGACATTCTCCTTTAAATATGAAACAGACAATAACATGAGAATAGGTTGAAGAACACAGACATTCTCCTTTAAACATGAAACAAACAGACAATAACATGAGAACAGGTTGAAGAACACAGACGTTCTCCTTTAAACACGAAACAGACAGTAACATGACAACAGGTTGAAGAACACAGACGTCCTCCTTTAAACATGAAACAAACAGACTCACAGTTGATGATGACGATCTTCACCATGGTAATGGAGAAAAAAGGCAGCGGCTCCAGAGGGACTTTGACGAGGACGACGGTGGCAATGAAGACGAACATGATGATGAGCAGACTGCCCATCACACGCAGTCGCTGAGGGATACTGACACAGAGAGAAGAAGCTCAAGGATCACCTGAGAGCTCAGGAGGTTATGAAAAGAAGTAAAGTGACTTAGACACCCTGAACTAAAGTCCCCAACCTCCTCAAGGATCTCTATGAAGTCCTGAAGAACTTCTGGATCTTCCTTCACAACATGAAGCTGCTCAGTTAGAAAAGACTCTCTACAACTCTCTGGACCCTGAACACCTCTATGGCGTCTCCTGAAGGGTCCACGAACACAGGCTGAGACCCCCTCTAGTACAGTGTGTTCTAGGACTCTTCTTGGTTGGTGCTTTGATGTTGTAGTACTCACAGTGAGTGCAGGAAGGAGTTGAGGCAGGTGCAGAGGAGCAGCGGCAGCATGGCGCACAGCGTCATCACGTTGTTGAATTTGGCCTCCAGAAGGCTGCGATTCTCACCTGATGCCTCCGTCTGATTGGATGAAGAATCGACCAATGAGGAGTCCTTCAGACGGCTGGTGAAGTACTGGAGACACAGACAGAACTATTTTGTTATTCAAACCAACAATATGAACTGTCTGACTTCCTGTCTGTGTCTCTCAGCTCAAGGCCAATCGGTTCCTACTTTAAAAACACAAATATGTAGTTTCAACTACACTAACCCTAACCCTAACCCTAACCCTTACCCTTACCATTACCCCTAACCCTAACTCTAACCCTTACCCCTAACCCTAACTCTAACCCTAACCCTTACCCCTACCCCTACCCCTTACCCCTAACCCTTACCCTTACCATTACCCCTTACCCTTACCTTTACCCCTACCCCTACCCCTACCCCTAACCCTTACCTTTACCCTTACCCCTACCCCTACCCCTACCCCTAACCCTTACCTTTACCCTTACCCCTAACCCTAACTCTAACCCTAACCCTTACCCCTACCCCTAACCCTTACCCTTACCCATACCCCTAACCCTACCCCTACCCCTAACCCTACCCCTAACCCTTACCCATAACCCTAACCTTAAACTTTACCCGGCGTGAGTTTACTCCGGGTTCTCAGGTTTCCTCCCACAGTTCAAAGACATGCAGGTCGGTGTGGGTTTACTCCGGGTTCTCCAGTTTCCTCCCACAGTCCAAAGACATGCAGGTTAGGGTGGGTTTACTCCGGGTTCTCAGGTTTCCTCTCACAGTCCAAAGACATGCAGGTTAGTGTGGGTTTACTTCGGGTTCTTAGGCTTCCTCCCACAGTCCAAAGACATGCAGGTTAGCGTGGGTTTACTCCGGGTTCTCAGGTTTCCTCCCACAGTCCAAAAACATGTAGGTTAGTGTGGGTTTACTCCGGGTTCTCCGGTTACCTCCCACATTCTAAAGACATGCAGGTTAGGGTGGGTTTACTCTGGGTTCTCAGGTTTCCTCCCACAGTCCAAAGACATGCAGGTTAGGGTGGGTTTACTCCGGGATCTCTGGTTTCCTCCCACAGTCAAAAGACATGCAGGTTCATTGTTGACTCTAAATGTCCAGTAGGTGTGAATGTGAGTGTGAATGGTTGTCTGTCTCTACGTGTCAGCCCTGTGATAGTCTGGGGACCTGTCCAGAGTCTACCCTCCGCCTTCACCTGTCCAGGGTCTACCCCCCCGCCTTCACCTGTCCAGGGTCTACCCCCCCCCGCCTTCACCTGTTAAGGTTGTAGCCCGCCTTCACCTGTCCAGGTTCTATCCCCCCACCTTCACCTGTCCAGGGTCTACCCCGCCTTCACCTGTCCAGGTTCTATCCCCCTGCCTTCACCTGTCCAGGGTCTACCCCGCCTTCACCTGTCCAGGGTCTACCCCCCGCCTTCACCTGTCAAGGATGTACCCCACCTTCACTTGTCCAGGGTCTACCCCCCCGCCTTCACCTGTCAAGGTTGTACCCCGCCTTCACCTGTCCAGGGTCTAACCCCCGCCTTCACCTGTCCAGGTTTACCCCCTCGCCTTCACCCAATGTCTGCTGGGATCGGCTCCGTCCCCACCGCCACCCTGAACAGGATCAGCGGTTACAGATGATGGATGGATAATATAAAATAATGTAAAGTAATAATATAATATAGTATAATATAATATAACATAATATAGTATAATATAATGTAATATTTACAGCAGCATTTTTTTTCACTTCGGTTTTTATTGTTTTTATTTGATATGTGAACAATGTTAAATTCTCCATCCTTCAAAATAAAAGCTGGTTCAGAGCAGAAGACGTGCTACATACTGCAGCTGCCCTTACACAGTACTGTTAGCACTGTAGCATGCAGTATGTATACCGTTGGGACGTACTGCTTCATCACAACGTTTGGCCTTGAACTTTGAACTTTGACCCTCTTGCTCAGACATACACCGAGCAGAGGATTGTGGGTGAGAATAGTCAGAACAGAATGCTTGTTTCATACTGCAGAACCGGATGTAGGAGGACATGCTATGTGTTACAGTAGTTTGGTAGTATGGAGAACAGACAGGAAGTGATGTCATACCATGGTAGCAGTCATGAAGAAGTTCCAGGGTAGCAGCGTCCCCAAACCGAGCATGAAGAAGATCAGCCACACGCCAAAATACCTGCAGGGAAATATTTCAAAATAGAAGGCTTTATTGTGAAACTGACAGGAAGTGGTGTGTGTTTCCTCTTCAGTTCATCTTGTCTCATCTAGAAGTCTAATCTATCTCGTCATATTTACGTCATCATTCATGAGTTTGACTGATCATCCTAGTAAGTGTAGTTTACTCTAAGCAGATCTTTATTATATATAGATATATTATATGTGTATTATATATAGATATATTATATCTGTATCATATATAGATATATTATACCTGTATCATATATAGATATATTATATGTGTATTATATATAGATATATCATATCTGTATTATATATAGATATATTATACCTGTATTATATATAGTATATATTATATGTGTATATATATCATATCTGTATTATATATATATATTATACCTGTATTATATATAGTATATATTATATGTGTATTATATGTAGATATATCATACCTGTATTATATATAGTATATATTATATCTGTATCATATATAGATATATTATACCTGTATTATATATAGTATATATTATATCTGTATCATATATAGATATATTATACCTGTATTATATATAGTATATATTATATGTGTATATATATAGATATATTATATCTGTATCATATATAGATATATCATATCTGTATGATATATCTATATATTATACCTGTATTATATATAGTATATATTATATGTGTATTATATATAGATATATCATACCTGTATTATATATAGTATATATTATATCTGTATCATATATATATATAGATATACCTGTATTATATATAGTATATATTATATCTGTATCATATATAGATATATTATACCTGTATTATATATAGTATATATTATATGTGTATATATATAGATATATCTGTATTATATATAGTATATATTATATCTGTATTATATATAGTATATATTATATGTGTATTATATATAGATATATTATATGTGTATTATATATAGATATATTATATCTGTATTGTTCCTTGTTACTGATAGAGAGTTCAATCATCCACCAAACCACTCACAAGAGTCAACACCAACAGGAGAATACTCTGTTTACCATCGGCACCGGGGCTCCACACATCATCAGCTGTGCTGCTCATCCCACAAATACATGATCCTTACAAGTGTGACCTCATTGTGAAGGTCAATAAACAGGCTTTACAACCATGTAGAATACAATGACCATTAGCATTGATACAACAGAGAAATAATCCACCAAACACAGATTTCGAAACTTTTTTTTCCCGAGTTTATATATATTATATGTATACGTGCTATATATGTAGTAAATATTTCCACAAGAGCACCTGAAATATACCTTGAAAGTTTCATTCAAATCAACCACTGGGGGGCGCTACAAATGCAAAATTATGGGCGTGGCATAACACCGAGCCGACTATACATCAGAAATAGTTTGTCCAATCATTACAAAACTCACAGGCTATATTTATATTTATGTATAAATATATATAGGGGACGCCATGAGTTCCAAACATGTGCAGGGGCCTGGCGCAAATTTGTCCATAAATCAATGACAGTTTGTCCAAACTTTCTGGATATTTGTAGTTAAGCTTTCGAAACATGTCCCCAAAATGTTTTAGAAATCGACTGACAGGCACAGATTTGGCCGTAAATGAACGAGCGTCGGTCACTGCTAGCGATGGATTACGTTACACACAGATATCAGAATGAGCTCAAGGGCACTTCAGCAGAGCTCAGGAGGGGAACCGGCACCTCTCCAGCTACCAGTCCACACTCCATACCTGGTCCACCCGGGACCTGAACCGGCTACCCGCCGCTTCCCAAGCCCAGTCGTTACGGACGGAGCTTCTGCTGACCCAATCAATCAATCAATCAATCAATCAATCAATCAATCAATGTCTTTAAAACTTGAACTGGATACCAAAGACTCCAGGACAGATAAACATTGTTGATTATTGTTTCTTAATAAACTGATCAGTGACTCACTTGTCTCTTGGTGAACTGACGGCCATTATCCTCGGAGGAACCGATCAACTGAAGAACCAATCGATTGATCAACTGAAGAACCACAGATGTTCTCTCAATGTCCTCCAGATGTTCTCTCAATGTCCTTCAGATGTTCTCTTAATGTCCTCCAGATGTTCTCTCAATGTCCTCCAGATGTTCTCTCAATGTCCTCCAGATGTCCTCTCAATGTCCTCCAGATGTTCTCTCAATGTCCTCCAGCAATAATAGAAATATAATAATTAAATCTCAACAACAAGCAGCTTTGTTAAGTTCTCAGTTTCAGGGTGGTTCTCTGTGGTTTAGTGTCTCAGGAGTCTGTTTTTTAAGTTTTATCTGTCTCCTTTAGTCTCCTTTAGTCTCCTTCAGTCTCCTTCAGTCTCCTTTAGTCTCCTTCAGTCTCCTTTAGTCTCCTTTAGTCTCCTTCAGTCTTCAGTCTCCTTTAGTCTCCTTTAGTCTCCTTCAGTCTCCTTTAGTCTCCTTCAGTCTTCAGTCTCCTTTAGTCTCCTTTAGTCTCCTTCTGTCTCCATTAGTCTCCTTCAGTCTTCAGTCTCCTTCTGTCTCCTTCATTCTCTCGGTTGTGAAATCCTTCTTCCTGTATCTGTCATGTTCTTTAAATCCTCTTTTCTCTCTGAGGGATGTCCTCCTCTCATTATTTCTGCACTTTCAGCAGAATCAGTTCTTCAGCCTGCAGTGACCTTTGACCTTTGACCTCTGATATCAGTCCTTCCAGTGGACTTTGTTCCTGATAACGAAGAACAGCCCAGTTTAGTCACGATAAGAGATGATATGAAGCTTCCTTTGACTGGAAGGAAACAAACTATTAATTATTATTATTATTAAGATGTTTAAATGTCCCACAGAAGAGTTGAGTAAATGTTTTAGTTTTAGAACAAGATGAATATGCTTTAATGTGTCTCTTATGTTTCTTTATATTTCAGCCGCAGTGACGGGAGTCATAATTCAAATTAAAATACAACTTTACGCCATGAAATAACATTTAGAACCTTTAAAGAGAATATTCTGATTAATGTTAATAAATACTATTCTTCAGAAGTCTTGTTATTTTCTATTTCTGAGGCATCAAATTAAAAAGTGATTCCACCAAACGTGCCGCCGCGCATTGCAGAAGCATCTCTCCGCTCTGCTCCGCCTTGCTCTGCCCTGCTGTGCGCTGCTCCGCCCTGCTCCGCCCTGCTCCGCATTGCACTGAGCAGATCGAACCGGGCAATAAACCCCAATAAACGGGGACTGTACTCGTGTGAAATATAGATATAAAATAATTATGAGGATGATGAATGTATTTTTAACAACTAAAACATCAAGATCACAGCCTAACCCGAACCCCTAACCCGAACCCCCTAACCCGAACCCCTAACCGTAATCCCCTAACCCTAACCCGAACACCTAACCCGAACCCCTAACCCGAACCCCCTAACCCGAACCCCTAACCCAAACCCCCTAACCTTTACCCTAACCCTAACCCTAACCCCCTAACCCGAACCCATAACCCGAACCCCTAACCGGAATCCCCTAACCCTAACCCGAACCCCTAACCCGAACCCCCTAACTCTTACCCTAACCCTAACCCCTAACCCGAACCCATAACCCGAACCCCGAACCCCCTAACCCGAACCCCTAACCCAAACCCCTAACCGGAATCCCCTAACCCTAACCCGAACACCTAACCCAAACCCCTAACCCGAACCCCCTAACCCGAACTCCTAACCCGAACCCCCTAACTCTTACCCTAACCCTAACCCTAACCCCTAACCCGAACCCATAACCCGAACCCCCTAACCCGAACCCATAACCCGAATCCCCTAACCCGAACCCCTAACCGGAATCCCCTAACCCGAACCCCCTAACCCTAACCCGAACCCCCTAACCCTAACCCCTAACTCTAACCCGAACCCCCTAACCCAAACCCCTAACCGGAATCCCCTAACCCTAACCCTAACCCCCTTATCCTAACCCGAACCCCTAACCCTAACCCTGACCCGAAACCCCTAACTCTAACCCGAAACCCCTACCCCCTAACCCTAACCCCTTAACCCTAACCCTGACCTGAAACCCCTAACCCTAACCCTAACCCTGACCCGAAACCCCTAACTCTAACCCGAAACCCCTACCCCCTAACCCCTTAACCCTAACCCTGACCTGAAACCCCTAACCCTAACCCTTACCATAACCCCTAACCCTTACCCTAACCCTAACCCGAACCCCTAACCGGAATCCCCTAACCCGAACCCCTAACCGGAATCCCCTAACCCTAACCCCCTTAGGCAAGGCAAGGCAAGGCAAGGCAGCTTTATTTGTATAGCACATTTCAACAACAGGGCAATTCAAAGTGCTTTACAGAAACATTCAAGAACATTGTGACAAAATGCAAAAGAACATTAAGAAATAATTAAAACAGTTATAAAAACATAAAAACATTAAGATTAGAAAATAAAAACAAGCTAAAAATAAAAGCTAGGATAGAAGCTAAAATTGCATAAAACTCAAAAGAGTAAAAGTTATAGTGCAGTGTCAGAATAAAAGGCACCCGCAAACAGGAAAGTTTTAAGCTTTGTTTTAAAAGAAGTGAGAGTTGGAGCGGTCCTGCAGGTTTCTGGGAGCTTGTTCCAGATATTTGGTGCATAAAAACTGAATGCTGCTTCTGCATGTTTAGTTCTGACTCTGGGGACACTAAGCAGACCTGATCCAGATGACCTGAGAGGTCTGGATGGTTCATAACACAGCAGAAGATCAGAAATGTATTTTGGCGCTAAACCATGTAGTGCTTTGTAAACCAGCAGCAGTATTTTGAAGTCAATTCTCTGAGAGACAGGCAGCCAGTGTAGAGACTTCAGAACTGGACTGATGTGATCCACTTTCTTGGTCTTAGTGAGGACTCTAGCAGCAGCGTTCTGAATCAGCTGCAGCCGTCTGATCGATTTTTTAGGAAGACCGGTAAAGACGCCGTTACAGTAGTCAAGTCGGCTGAAGATAAATGCATGGACTAGTTTTTCCAAATCCTGCTGAGACATCAGTCCTCTAATTCTTCTTATATTCTTCAGGTGATAGAAGGCTGTCTTTGTAATTGTCTTAATATGACTGTTAAAGCTTAGGTCTGAGTCCATGACTACACCAAGGTTTCTGGCTTGGTCTGAGCTTTTTAACATCACAGATTGTAGATGAGCACTAACTTTTAATCTTTCTTTTTTGGCTCCAAAAACTACGACCTCAGTTTTGTCTTTGTTCAGCTGAAGAAAATTCTGGCACATCCAATCATTGACTTGTACAATGCACTCACTCAGTGCTTGTATTGGACTGTAGTCTCCTGGTGATAGAGTTATGTAAATTTGTGTGTCGTCTGCATAGTTATGGTAATTTATTTTGTTGTTCTCAAAAATCTGACCCAGTGGGAGCATGTAGATGTTAAACAAAAGAGGCCCCAAGATGGAGCCTTGGGGAACTCCGCATGTGATTTTGTTCAGCTCAGATTTGCAATTACCTATAGACACAAAGAAGTCCCTGTCTTTTAGGTAGGATTTAAACCAGCTGAGTGCTATGCCAGAAATACCCACCCAGTTTTCCAGTCGGTCTAGTAATATATTATGGTCAACCGTGTCGAATGCAGCACTGAGATCCAGTAAAACTAAAACTGTAGTTCTACCACTGTCTGTGTTCAATCGGATGTCATTGAAGACCTTAACAAGAGCAGTCTCAGTGCTGTGGTTTCGTCGAAAACCTGACTGGAAGACATCAAAAGAGTTGTTTAGTGCCAGAAAGCTATTTAATTTTTGAAAAACTGTTTTTTCAATTATTTTAGACAAGAATGGAAGATTTGATATCGGTTTGTAATTATTTACTACTGATGAGTCCAGATTGTTCTTTTTGAGGAGTGGTTTGATGACAGCAGTTTTCAGGGCCTGTGGGAAGACTCCTGAAACAAGAGATGCATTAACAATCTGTAAAAGCTCTGAGACCATACAATCTGATACTTTTTTGAAAAGGCCTGTTGGCAGAATGTCAAGGCAGCATGAGGAGGATTTTAGATGTTGTATGATTTCCTCCAGGTATGTCTGATTTATTGGATAAAACTGTGTCATGGTATTTGCGCCAGGTGGACGCAGGGGAAACAAACATCCTGTACCTGCTATGGAGGAAGTGACTGCTTGTCTGATTTTGTGAATTTTTTCTGTAAAAAAGGAAGCAAATTCATTGCAGGCCCTGGAGGATAAAAGTTCAGAGGCTACTGACACAGGAGGGTTTGTTAGCCTGTCGACAGCAAACAGGGCACGTGCATTGTTATTGTTTTTGGTGATGATGTCAGAGAAGAAGGACCGCCTTGCATTTTTCAGTTCTGAATTATAAATGCAAAGTCTCTCTTTATAGATGTCATAATGAACTTGTAGATTTGTTTTCCGCCACTGGCGTTCAGCTTTTCGACACTCTCTTTTTTCATTTCTTACCAACATGGTATTTCTCCATGGAGATTTTTTCTTACCAGAGACAATTTTCACTGTTTTGGGTGCAATGGTATCAATAACATTTGTCATTTTAGAATTGAAATTATCTACAAGCTCATTGACAGAGGTCCAGGGGAGGGTGGGTGTGGAAGAGAAAGCCTGAACAAATTGATCACTGGTATTTTCAGTGATATACCTTTTTGTGATTACCTCTGTCTTATCATTTCTGTGCACAGGAAGAGTACTCTCAAAGAATACACATGAATGATCAGACAGAGCAACATCCATCACTAAAACCTTGGAAATGTTCAGGCCCTTTGATATGATTAAGTCCAAAGTGTGTCCCCTATTGTGTGTGGGCTCTGTCACATGCTGACTCATTCCATAGTTATCAAGAACCTGACACAGTTCGTTGGCCCCTCTGTCCTGTTGGTTGTCAACATGGATGTTAAAATCGCCAACAATAACTACACAGTCAAAGTCAACACAAATTACAGACAGCAGTTCAGTAAAATCATCAAAAAAGTTTGCACAGTATTTAGGTGGCCTGTAGATATTGAGAAACAAAGCTCGAGAAGAGGAGTTCAGCTGAAGAGCGACATATTCAAAAGAACCAAAATGTCCATAAGATATCTGTCTGCATTGGAGAGAATCATTAAACAGTATTTCCCTTATCCTAACCCGAACCCCTAACCCTAACCCCTTAACCCTAACCCTGACCCGAAACCCCTAACCCTAACCCGAAACCCCTACCCCCTAACCCTAACCCCTTAACCCTAACCTGAAACCCCTAACCCTTACCCTAACCCCTAACCCCTAACCCTAGTCACTGGACTTCAAATGGTATTTAGCTTTGTCCGTAGATGACAACAATCAACATGGGTGGGGGGCATCTAGAGGTGCCGAGTTGGTATGGGGGGAGGGGCGTTGTATGTTCTGATCGGGACGTTCTCCGACACCGTTCACAGCTTTACCTTCTAGTCACGTATCTTCCGTACAACGGCTCCTATGTAACCACCCTGGTCTAATAAACTTTTGATATTTTCAATAAGAACAGGTGGCTCTATCGGTGAAATCCAAACTGCATTGGTGGAGAGGGGGATGACAACTGGTAAGATTATCTGTCAGTTGCATGGAAACACCTTTGATATAACGAGTAGGATCCTTATCGGCCGATAGTTCTCATCACCGGCCTTGAAGACCGGGGTAACCGTGGCAACCTTCCAGGTGGTTGTTGGAACTGTACCTTGTATATTGAATATCTTGAATATTATTACTCAGTACTCAGATACTCCTTTATTCATTCACTGTTTCCTTTTCATATATAAATAAATAATCATCCATCAGATGTTCTCTGTAGTTTTTCTGCTTTATACGTCTTCACAGTGAAGTGGCAGGATTTTCATAATAAGAGCATCTTTTCTCAGGTGTTTTTGTTTTAAATGACAGATTTAATGATGATGTTATTATTCATTTTAAAGCCACAGAACCACAGATGTGTAAATCTTTATTGAGTCTTTAGATGAAACTAACAGGAAGTAAACTCTGATTCATTTACATGTCCTCATCAATAATCAATAATCAATAATAATGATGCTACAGGAGAACTTTAGTCTGTTCATACAAAAACTATTACAACACATCTACAATCAAAGCTTTTCAAAATAAAATTCATTCACAGAAACAAAAACAGAAAAATCTTCAGTTGTTTCCAGCTGGACTCCGAGAGGTCGAACGACTATCAGTTTGACAGAGAGAGAGAGAGAGTGTTATATACATATAATATAGTAGTATATTAACATTATCGGTTATATATATATATATATATATATATATATATACACAGTATATAGTAGTAGTATATTTACATTATCAAGAGCTTTCAAAAATTAAATACCATCACATTTATTCAAATAACATTTAAATGTTATCGTTTTATTTCATCTTTATAAAATAATTTATATTTTTCTTTTAAACGACTGCTGTCACATTTAAATATCATAAATCATTTTTTAGTTTAAGTTTTGTATAAATCTGTTTCTGTATGAAGTAACTGAACCAGAACCAGAACTAGAACTTGCTGACTCACCTTCTAGCTGGAGATCCAGAGCGAGAGCGACCCATCGATCCAGACCTGAAGACACAGAGGTCAGATTTATTATGATAGAGACTGACAGGTGAGTGGCAGGTAACCACAGAACAGTTCTTCATCAGTAAACGGATGTTTTAAAATAACCAATAACCACAGCTGTATCAGTCTCAGTGAAACGATGACAGACTCCATGGATGGATGGAGGGGGGGGGGCACACAGAAGCAAATTCAAGGCAACTAAGTTGATCTCCGAGTTAAAGTCTTCATGTTTTCTCTATAAAATATTTAGTCTCCTTTCAGTCTGACAGTAGAAGGAGCTCAGTGATCATAATAGGACTCTTATTGTGAAAGTCTTTCAGTCTGACAGTAGAAGGAGCTCAGTGATCATAATAGGACTCTTATTGTGAAAGTCTTTCAGTCTGACAGTAGAAGGAGCTCAGTGATCATAATAGGACTCTTATTGTGAAAGTCTCCTCAGTCTGACAGTAGAAGGAGCTCAGTGATCATAATAGGACTCTTATTGTGAAAGTCTCCTCAGTCTGACAGTAGAAGGAGCTCAGTGATCATAATAGGACTCTTATTGTGAAAGTCTCCTCAGTCTGACAGTAGAAGGAGCTCAGTGATCATAATAGGACTCTTATTGTGAAAGTCTCCTCTCAGTCTGACAGTAGAAGGAGCTTAGTGATCATAATAGGACTCTTATTGTGAAAGTATCCTCTCAGTCTGACAGTAGAAGGAGCTTAGTGATCATAGTAGAACTCTTATTGTGAAAGCCTCCCTCAGAGTTAAAGGAACTGCAGCTGCTGTGAGTCTGCTGATTGTGTTTCCTGTCTGCTCACCACAGTACCACCCACCTGTTCTGGCCTCGAGACCTTGACCTGGATCTGGACCTAGACCTTGACCTGGACCTCGACCTGGACCTGGACTTGGACCTGGATCTGGACTTGGATCTGGACTTGGATCTGGACTTGGATCTGGACTTGGACCTCGAAGAGAAGAGAATCAGAGACGTTTAAATATTAAACCTGGTATAAATGTATTTATATAAAAGACTTGTTCTGGAGTCCCTGCAGTCTGGTGGTCCTGAGGTGGAGCCCCAAGGAACACCTGATCAGAAAGTGACTCACCTCCGCCCTCGGCTCCTGCTGCGGGAGGAACGCCTCCCACGGGATCTGGACCAAGACCTGGACCTGGACCTGGACCCAAACCAGAACCAGGAAAACAGTAGTCAGAGGAGGACCACAGAGAGTCCATGTAACTAAGTGATGCAGTCTGACTACAGATTAACATTACTCATACGCACAGGGAGAACAGGGAGAGCAGGGAGAACAGGGAGAACAGGTAAAGCAGGGAGAACACAGTAGAACAGGGAGAACAGGGAGAACAGGTAGAACACAGTAGAACAGGGAGAACACAGTAGAGCAGGTAGAACACAGTAGAACAGGGAGAACAGGTAAAGCAGGGAGAACACAGTAGAACAGGTAGAACAGGGAGAACCCAGTAGAACAGGGAGAACACAGTAGAGCAGGGAGAACAGGTAAAGCAGGGAGAACCCAGTAGAACAGGTAGAACAGGGAGAACACAGTAGAACTGGACTTATTCAGTAAAAACAGGAATGGGTGATGAAATAAACCTTTTGCTGGTCGGCCCTCTTTGGACCAGGTCTAGCAGATCTAGATGGCCCTCTTTGGACCAGGTCTAGCAGATCTAGATGATCTAGAAGATTTCTAAAGACGATCGTACTGAACGCCAAATCGCTTGATTGAGACTTGATAGCAGCGAGTCTGTCTTTTCTAGAAGGGACCGCGGTCCGGCGGGTCTGTTCCTCGTTACATTACTGTTGGCCAAATTAACGAGGCGGGGCGCCGGTTGGTCTCCGAGCCCCCTAAAGTCTTAAGAGTTCAGTTCAGTTCAGTTCAGCAGAACAACTTTAGTCTCGATGCTCTCATGAACTCTTTTAGAATCAAACGATGAGACCTGAAAGGTTTTAGATTAAATCTCAGTCAGCAGGTTAGAAACCAACAAGCATTCAACAGACCGTCAGACCTGGATCCTACAGGAGACCACCACCAGACCTGGATCCTACAGGAGACCAGCACCAGACCTGGATCCTACAGGAGACCACCACCAGACCTGGATCCTACAGGAGACCACCACCGGGTCTCATCGCAGACAGAGAACCATCTCCTCTTCCCTCGCCACTCAGCTGCTCTGTAGCCGCTCTGTGAGCGTCACTGACCGGCTCTTCAGCGAGCTACGTCCGCCGGCGATGTGGAGCTTTTCAACTCCATAAAGTCAGATAATCACAGATTCCTGTTACTCTACAACGGACATCTTTAAACAAACTATCCGTCAATAAGGAGAGCTCCAGCAGCTCGTAGCGGTCTGTGAGTGGTCTACAGACCGGTCTCTGGAGAGCTCCAGCAGCTCGTAGCGGTCTGTGAGTGGTCTACAGACCGGTCTCTGGAGAGCTCCGGCAGCTCGTAGCGGTCTGTGAGTGGTCTACAGACCAGTCTACAGACCGGTCACTGGAGAGCTCCGGCAGCTCGTAGTGGTCTGTGAGTGGTCTACAGACCAGTCTACAGACCGGTCACTGGAGAGCTCCAGCAGCTCGTAGCGGTCTACAGACCAGTCTACAGACCGGTCACTGGAGAGCTCCAGCAGCTCGTAGCGGTCTGTGAGTGGTCTACAGACCGGTCTCTGGAGAGCTCCGGCAGCTCGTAGCGGTCTGTGAGTGGTCTACAGACCGGTCTCTGGAGAGCTCCAGCAGCTCGTAGCGGTCTGTGAGTGGTCTACAGACCGGTCTCTGGAGAGCTCCGGCAGCTCGTAGCGGTCTGTGAGTGGTCTACAGACCAGTCTACAGACCGGTCACTGGAGAGCTCCGGCAGCTCGTAGCGGTCTGTGAGTGGTCTACAGACCGGTCACTGGAGAGCTCCGGCAGCTCGTAGTGGTCTGTGAGTGGTCTACAGACCAGTCTACAGACCGGTCACTGGAGAGCTCCAGCAGCTCGTAGCGGTCTACAGACCAGTCTACAGACCGGTCTCTGGAGAGCTCCGGCAGCTCGTAGCGGTCTGTGAGTGGCTACAGACCAGGTCTCTGGAGAGCTCCGGCAGCTCGTAGCGGCTGTGAGTGGTCTACAGACCGGTCTCTGGAGAGCTCCGGCAGCTCGTAGCGGTCTGTGAGTGGTCTACAGACCGGTCACTGGAGAGCTCCGGCAGCTCGTAGCGGTCTGTGAGTGGTCTACAGACCGGTCACTGGAGAGCTCCGGCAGCTCGTAGTGGTCTGTGAGTGGTCTACAGACCAGTCTCTGGAGAGCTCCGGCAGCTCGTAGCGGTCTGTGAGTGGTCTACAGACCAGTCTACAGACCGGTCACTGGAGAGCTCCAGCAGTTCGTAGCGGTCTGTGAGTGGTCTACAGACCGGTCTCTGGAGAGCTCCGGCAGCTCGTAGCGGTCTGTGAGTGGTCTACAGACTGGTCTCTGGAGAGCTCCGGCAGCTCGTAGCGGTCTGTGAGTGGTCTACAGACCAGTCTACAGACCGGTCTCTGGAGAGCTCCAGCAGCTCGTAGCGGTCTGTGAGTGGTCTACAGACCAGTCTACAGACCAGTCTCTGGAGAGCTCCAGCAGCTCGTAGCGGTCTGTGAGCGTGACCGCCCGGCTTGCTGGCAGCGACTCTGGAAGGCGCCAGCTAGTGGTCACGGCGGGTGTTGTGGAGCTTCTAAACTCCAACAACATTAGAACAAATGTTCGATTCACCGTCTAACTTCGTAAAACTGCAGATATTAATAATCTACAGTTTATTTCTCGCCTCAAAAACTTTCAGAAGTGAATTTAGTGATGAAATAGCTTCGAAGAATGTAAAAAACAAGCTGTTTTTAGCGGCTGCTGTTGTTGTTGTAACCGTAGCCTGTAGCGGTCCAGCGCTTTGCATTGTGGGATACAGTAGATGAGGTAGACTGGAGATTTATTCTGAATCAGTACGACATCCAGGTACTTTTGACATACTGGAGATTTTGCTTTTGTTCGCATACTGAATACTACATTTTGTCCAAATCAGTACGTACTACCAGTATAGTATCAGGTTTCGAATACAGTCTTCCTGTTGGACTCAGGTCTGATGATGACTTCCTGTTGGACTCAGGTCTGAGAGCTGACAACATTTGTGTGACATCAGAGATAAAAACATGAACCACAGCTGAGCCTCAGTCAGCTGAAACATTAAAGGTTCTCTATTCAATATCCAGAATCCATTAATATATCATCATCTACTATTATTAGGGCCCGAGCAGGAAAGTGCCAGGACCCCAACAGTGTCCCGGCACGAAGTGCGAGGAAACCTATTGTTTTTCTAGGTATTATTATTTTTCTGCCCGGAGATTGCCCTTTTGGGACCTTTCCCATCCCCAAAAACTCACCAAAAGTGGAATATGAGTAAGAAGTGACGCGAAATTCAATTTTCTGGAGTGATTGGGCTCGGGTGTCTCCAGCAGGCGAGATAGCGCCCCCTAATGTAGGCAGTTTTTCAGAGAAAGTTTCTTCAATCGTCACGAAATTCAAGTATGTCATTGCTGACGTCCTCAAACCCGGATTAAATATTTTTGAGATTTTTTCGGCAAACAGGAAGTCAGCGATCTTGGACTTCCTGTGTTTTTTTTTTAATTTAGGAACACATGTTTGAGAACTTTAGGATGCACAAAAAAACTCATGAAACTTTACACGCACATCCAAACTAATAATTACTTTGATTTAGTGGTGAAATTTTGCTTGGGCGTGGCATGTTGGCTCTCTAGCGCCACCTTATGTCTTTTAGCCTTTGAACATGCCTTTGACAAGTCATAGCGCCCCCTACAGGAAACAGGAAGTTGTTGTAAATTGACTATACATTGTCCAATCTTCCCCAAATTTGACATGTTTTATAAGAGTATTGGCCTGGAGACATGTACATATTGTTGTATGTATATTACTGTGTGTAGTGTTTACTATACTTTACTCTGTGTAGTGTTTACCAGAGGCTGGGGACTCGAGTCACATGACGTGACTCGAGTAGCAAATTTGAGGACTTGAGATTTGCTTGACTAACATTGATAAAAGACTTAACTGACTTGGTATTCATGACTTGAGACTTGACTTTGACTTAAGACGGAAGACTCGAAAGGAATATTTTCCTCTGTGTAGTGTCTACTATACTTTACTCTGTGTAGTGTTTACAGTACTTTACTCTGTGTAGTGTTTACAGTACTTTACTCTGTAGTGTTTACAGTACTTTACTCTGTGTAGTGTTTACAGTACTTTACTCTGTGTAGTGTTTACTATACTTGACTCTGTGTAGTGTTTACTATACTTTACACTGTGTAGTGTCTACTATACTTTACACTGTGTAGTGTCTACTATACTTTACACTGTGCAGTGTTTACAGTACTTTACTCTGTAGTATCTACTATACTTTACTCTGTGTAGTGTTTACTATACTTTACACTGTGTAGTGTTTACAGTACTTTACTTTGTGCAGTGTTTACTGTACTTGACTCTGTAGTGTTTACTATACTTGACTCTGTGTAGTGTTTACTATACTTGACACTGTGTAGTGTTTACTATACTTTACACTGTGTAGTGTCTACTATACTTTACACTGTGTAGTGTCTACTATACTTTACACTGTGTAGTGTTTACAGTACTTTACACTGTGTAGTGTTTACAGTACTTTACTTTGTGCAGTGTTTACTGTACTTTACTCTGTATAGTGTTTACTATACTTTATTCTGTAGTGTTTACTATACTTTACTCTGTGTAGTGTTTACAGCACTTTACTCTGTAGTGTTTACTATACTTTACTCTGTATTGTTTACTATACTTTACTCTGTGTAGTGTCTACTATACTTTACTCTGTGTAGTGTCTACTATACTTTACTCTGTGTAGTGTCTACTATACTTTACTCTGTGTAGTGTTTACTATACTTGACTCTGTGTAGTGTTTACTATACTTTACACTGCGTAGTGTTTATAGTACTTTACTCTGCGTAGTGTTTACAGTACTTTACTCTGCGTAGTGTTTACAGTACTTTACTCTGCGTAGTGTTTACAGTACTTTACTCTGCGTAGTGTTTACAGTACTTTACTCTGTGTAGTGTTTACAGTACTTTACTCTGTGTATTGTTTACTATACTTTACTCTGTGTATTGTTTACTATACTTGACTCTGTGTAGTGTTTACTATACTTTACTCTGTGTATTGTTTACTATACTTTACTCTGTGTATTGTTTACTATACTTTACTGTGTATTGTTTACTATACTTTACTCTGTGTAGTGTTTACTATACTTTACTCTGTAGTGTTTACTATACTTTACTCTGTGTATTGTTTACTATACTTTACTCTGTAGTGTTTACTATATTTTACTCTGTGTATTGTTTACTATACTTTACTCTGTGTAGTGTTTACTATACTTTACTCTGTGTAGTGTTTACTATACTTGACTCTGTGTAGTGTTTACTATACTTTACTCTGTAGTGTTTACTATACTTTACTCTGTGTATTGTTTACTATACTTTACTCTGTGTAGTGTTTACAGGAATTTACTGAGTTGTGTTTACTGTACTTTACTTTTGTTCTGCTTTCTGGCCTCGGTTTTGTTATCCTTGAAAGTGATAAGACGTCACGTTACTTTCTGTCAGACTACAACAATAAAAGCAGTAACTTCCTTTTACCTCACCATAATAAAGTACTTTCTACCTAGACTCCAGCTGATTATCATGGTCGTCATGGAGATGAATGTTAACACTGATGGAGGATTTAAAACTGATCAGCTGGTTAGCTATGGTCTAAAGGTTCTGTTAGATCAGACTGTCTCAGTGGGTGAGGCTCAGCTGCAGAGTTAACTGGATTCAAACAGCAGATCACTGACCACTGTGGTGGTCGTCATGGTTACCTGCTCCTCCGGCTCCTACGGCTGTAGCGGTGACAGTCGTAGGCGTAGTGACCTCTCTCGCCGCACTCATAACACTTATCGCTGGGGTCGAATGATCGTCTGGAGGGAGGTCGGTCGTACCGAGAGTGACGAGGACTTCCTGATGAGTGTTCGACCCGGACACGACTCCCACAGATCAGCCTGAGATAATCAATAATGATCACACACATACTGTCAGCCTGAGATAATCAATAATGTGTGGTGAGGTGTGAGGTGTGTGTTCAGGTGTGCGTTCAGGTGTGAGTTCAGGTGTGCGCTCAGGTGTGCGCTCAGGTGTAAGTTCAGGTGTGCGCTCAGGTGTAAGTTCAGGTGTAAGTTCAGGTGTGCGCTCAGGTGTGCGCTCAGGTGTAAGTTCAGGTGTAAGTTCAGGTGTAAGTTCAGGTGTGCGTTCAGGTGTGCGCTCAGGTGTAAGTTCAGGTGTAAGTTCAGGTGTGCGTTCAGGTGTGCGCTCAGGTGTAAGTTCAGGTGTGCGCTCAGGTGTGCGCTCAGGTGTAAGTTCAGGTGTAAGTTCAGGTGTGCGTTCAGGTGTGCGCTCAGGTGTGAGTTCAGGTGTGCGCTCGTGTGAGTTCAGGTGTTCAGGTGAGTTGGATACCTACTTTCCGTCTAACCCTCGGACAGCAGCGTCGGCATCTCGGGGATCTTCGAACTCGACGAAGGCGAAGCCGGGGGGGTTCCTGGCGACCCAGACGGTCTTGAGCGGTCCGTAGTACCCGAAGGCTCGCTCTATCTCACCTTTCCCCGCCCCCGTCCCCAGGTTCCCCACGTACACCTTCATCTCTGTGGAGGACAGAGTGACCACAGGTAACAGCCAATCAGAGGCCTGCTCTACTGTTTTATATTTAATGTCTAACCTGTAAAAACTATGATTTAAACGCTGCCTCTTTCCAGCCTCCGTGGAGCTAACTGATGCTAACTGAAGCTAAGTAAAGCTAAGTGAAGCTAAGTGAAGCTAACTGAAGCTAAGTGAAGCTAAGTGAAGCTAACTGAAGCTAAGTGAAGCTAACTGGAGCTAACTGAAGCTAAGTGAAGCTAAGTGAAGCTAACTGAAACTAACTGGAGCTAACTGAAGCTAAGTGAAGCTAAGTGAAGCTAAGTGAAGCTAACTGAAGCTAAGTGAAGCTAAGTGAAGCTAAGTGAAGCTAACTGAAGCTAAGTGAAGCTAACTGGAGCTAAGTGAAGCTAACTGAAGCTAAGTGAAGCTAATTGAAGCTAAGTGGGGCTAACTGAAGCTAACTGAAGCCAACTGAAGCTAACTGAAGCTAAGTGGGGCTAAGTGGGGCTAACTGAAGCTAAGTGGAGCTAAGTGGAGCTAACTGAAGCTAAGTGGAGCTAAGTGGAGCTAACTGAAGCTAACTGAAGCTAAGTGGAGCTAACTGAAGCTAAGTGGAGCTAACTGAAGCTAATTGGAGCTAACTGGAGCTAAGTGAAGCTAACTGAAGCTAAGTGAAGCTAAGTGAAGCTAACTGAAGCTAACTGAAGCTAAGTGAAGCTAACTGAAGCTAAGTGGAGCTAAGTGAAGCTAACTGGAGCTAACTGAAGCTAAGTGAAGCTAACTGAAGCTAACTGGAGCTAACTGAAGCTAAGTGAAGCTAACTGAAGCTAAGTGGGGCTAACTGAAGCTAACTGAAGCCAACTGGTTAACTGAAGCTAAGTGGGGCTAAGTGGGGCTAACTGAAGCTAAGTGGAGCTAAGTGGAGCTAACTGAAGCTAAGTGGAGCTAACTGAAGCTAACTGAAGCTAACTGGAGCTAACTGAAGCTAAGTGAAGCTAACTGAAGCTAAGTGGGGCTAACTGAAGCTAACTGAAGCCAACTGAAGCTAACTGAAGCTAAGTGGGGCTAAGTGGGGCTAACTGAAGCTAAGTGGAGCTAAGTGGAGCTAACTGAAGCTAAGTGGAGCTAAGTGGAGCTAACTGAAGCTAAGTGGAGCTAACTGAAGCTAACTGAAGCTAACTGAAGCTAACTGAAGCTAAGTGGAGCTAACTGAAGCTAAGTGGAGCTAACTGAAGCTAAGTGGAGCTAACTGAAGCTAACTGAAGCTAAGTGGAGCTAACTGAAGCTAACTGAAGCTAACTGAAGCCAACTGAAGCCAAGTGGAGCTAACTGAAGCTAAGTGGAGCTAAGTGGAGCTAACTGAAGCTAACTGAAGCTAACTGAAGCTAAGTGGAGCTAACTGAAGCTAACTGAAGCTAACTGAAGCCAACTGAAGCCAAGTGGAGCTAACTGAAGCTAAGTGGAGCTAAGTGGAGCTAACTGAAGCTAACTGAAGCTAACTGAAGCTAAGTGGAGCTAACTGAAGCTAAGTGGAGCTAACTGAAGCTAACTGAAGCTAAGTGGAGCTAAGTGGAGCTAACTGAAGCTAAGTGGAGCTAACTGAAGCTAACTGAAGCTAAGTGGAGCTAACTGAAGCTATCTGAAGCTAACTGAAGCTAAGTGGAGCTAACTGAAGCTAACTGAAGCTAAGTGGAGCTAACTGAAGCTAAGTGGAGCTAACTGAAGCTAAGTGGAGCTAACTGAAGCTAACTGAAGCTAACTGAAGCTAACTGAAGCTAAGTGGAGCTAACTGAAGCTAACTGAAGCTAACTGAAGCTAAGTGGAGCTAAGTGGAGCTAAGTGGAGCTAACTGAAGCTAAGTGGAGCTAACTGAAGCTAACTGAAGCTAAGTGGAGCTAACTGAAGCTAACTGAAGCTAACTGAAGCTAAGTGGAGCTAACTGAAGCTAAGTGGAGCTAACTGAAGCTAACTGAAGCTAACTGGAGCCGCTCCGGTCCAACCTGCTAACCGAACCGGACCGGCTGGTCTCTGAGTGTAACAGCTCCGGTAACTCACCTCCTCCTCCTCGTTCTCCTCGTTCTCCTCGTTCTCCTCCTCCGTGCCGGCCGTGTCTGGACATCCTGCCCGCGGCTCCGCGGCTCGGCTCAGTGCTGGTAGAGTTGTAGAGTTGTAGAGTTCTATAGTTCTAGAGCTGTATAGTTCTAGAGCTGTATGGTTCTAGAGGGTTCTAGTTCTATCAGCTCGTGCTGTAGAGTATCAGAGGATCTGAGGATCAGCCCGCACGCTGTTCAGCGGGACGTCTACATCCGGCATTATGGTAGGCGCGGGCAGGAAGTGACTTCAAAAAGCACCGTTCTGATGAACGTGATAGGCCTTCAAAATAAAATTACCGATCTGATGAACGTGAAAAGCCATTTCTTATTTTTTTCAAAAAGTCAATCAGTCTGTCAATAATAAATACATTAATACATATATAGTCTGTACAGTATATATAGACTACAGGAGTCTGTAAGGTATATATAGACTACAGCAGTCTGTACAGTATATATAGACTACAGGAGTCTATGGTATATATAGACTACAGGAGTCTATGGTATATATAGACTACAGCAGTCTGTAAGGTATATATAGACTACAGTAGTCTGTATGGTATATATAGACTACAGCAGTCTGTACGGTATACATAGACTACAGCATTCTATGGTATATATAGACTACAGCAGTCTGTATGGTATACATAGACTACAGCAGTCTATGGTATATATAGACTACAGCAGTCTGTACGGTATACATAGACTACAGCAGTCTATGGTATATATAGACTACAGTAGTCTGTAAGGTATATGTAGACTACAGCAGTCTGTACGGTATACATAGACTACAGCAGTCTATGGTATATATAGACTACAGCAGTCTGTATGGTATACATAGACTACAGCAGTCTATGGTATATATAGACTACAGTGGTCTGTACGGTATATATAGACTACAGCAGTCTGTACGGTATACATAGACTACAGCAGTCTGTAAAGTATATATAGACTACAGTAGTCTGTATGGTATATATAGACTACAGCAGTCTGTACGGTATACATAGACTACAGGAGTCTATGGTTTATATATAGACTACAGTAGTCTGTATGGTGTATATATAGACTACAGAAGTCTGTACGGTATACATAGACTACAGGAGTCTATGGTGTATATATAGACAAAGTAGTCTGTACGGTATACATAGACTACAGGAGTCTGTACTGTACATATAGACTACAGTAGTCTGTAAGGTATATATAGACTACAGTAGTCTGTATGGTATATATAGACTACAGCAGTCTGTACGGTATACATAGACAACAGCAGTCTATGGTTTATATATAGACTACAGTAGTCTGTATGGTGTATATATAGACTACAGAAGTCTGTACGGTATACATAGACTACAGGAGTCTATGGTGTATATATAGACTACAGTATTCTGTACTGTATATATAGACTATAACAGTCTGTACTGTATATATAGACTACAGCAGTCTGTACGGTATATATAGACTACAGAAGTCTGTACTGTATATATAGACTACAGAAGTCTGTACTGTATATATAGACTACAGTATTCTGTACTGTATATATAGACTATAACAGTCTGTACTGTATATATAGACTACAGCAGTCTGTACGGTATATATAGACTACAGCGGTCTGTACGGTGTATATAGACTACAGTAGTCTGTAAGGTATATATAGACTACAGTATTCTGTACTGTATATATAGACTATAACAGTCTGTACTGTATATATAGACTACAGCAGTCTGTACGGTATACATAGATTACAGCAGTCTATGGTATATATAGACTACAGTAGTATGTATGGTGTATATATAGACTACAGGGGTCTGCACGGTATATATAGACTACAGCAGTCTGTACTGTATATATAGACTACAGTAGTCTGTAAGGTATATATAGACTACAGCAGTCTGTATGGTATATATAGACTACAGCAGTCTGTACAGTATATATAGACTACAGTAGTCTGTATGGTGTATATATAGACTACAGCAGTCTGTACGGTATACATAGACTACAGGAGTCTGTACTGTATATATAGACTACATCGTTCTGTACTGTATATATAGACTACAGCAGTCTGTACTGTATATATAGATTATAACAGTCTGTACTGTATATATAGACTACAGTAGTCTGTAAGGTATATATAGACTACAGCAGTCTGTACTGTATATATAGACTACAGCAGTCTGTACTGTATATATAGACTACAGCAGTCTGTAAGGTATATATAGATTACAGCAGTCTGTACTATATATAGACTATAACAGTCTGTACTGTATATATAGACTACAGCAGTCTGTACTGTGTATATATAGACTACAGTAGTCTGTAAGGTATATATAGACTACAGTAGTCTGTACTGTATATATAGACTACAGTAGTCTGTACTGTATATATAGACTACAGCAGTCTGTACTGTATATATAGACTACAGCAGTCTGTACTGTATATATAGACTACAGTAGTCTGTACTGTATATATAGACTACAGTAGTCTGTACTGTATATATAGACTACAGCAGTCTGTACTGTATAGACTACAGCAGTCTGTACTGTATATATAGACTACAGCTTTGCTGGACACCATCGATGGAAACGTTTGAAACACGTCTCCAGGTGTGAAGATGAGTCAAGCAGTCGTTGTTGTTGTTGTTGTTGTTGTCGTTGTCGTTGTTGTTGTTGTTGTTGTAGTATGGATCCTCCTGTTCCTTATCTGACCTCTCATCATTGAAGGTCAACAGACAGGAAAAGAAGTGGTTCAGTGTTTCCCTTAAATATATGATATATTATATATGATATATAAACTATATATTTCATTATGGGATATTAGAAGTATTATAAATACACAAAAAGTCAGAATAACTAATTAGACATTAAAAATATGAATGACTGTACTGAGCATGCTCAGTGATGATGACACATGGTCCGACCAATCAGGAGGAGCGTAGAACGAGCATGTAAAGAATAAAACACCTCATTATATATACAGCGGGTAAAATAAGTATTGAACACGTCACCATTTTTCTCAGTAAATATATTTCCAAAGGCGCTATTGTCATGAAATGTTCACCAGATGTTGGTAACAACCCAAGTAATCTATACATACAAAGAAACCAAAACAAATAAGTTCAGAAACTAAGTCATGTGTAATAATGTGAAATGACAAAAGGAAAAAGTATTGAACACATGAAGAAAGGGAGGTGCAAAAAGGCATGGAAAGCCAAGACAACAGCTGAAATCTATCAGTAATTAGAAAGCAATCCGGCCCCTTGTCAGTGCAAATTAATATCAACTAGTTCAGTCCCAACTGATGGCCTATAAAAAGGTTTCTAATGACCAAGGTGTCACACAAGAAACATCTCAGGATGGGTGAAAGCAAAGAGCTCTCTCAAGACCTTCGCAACCTTATTGTTGCAAAACATCCTGATGACATTGGCTACAGATGCATTTCTAAACTTCTGAATGTTCCAACGAGCACTGTTGGGGCCATAATCCGGATGTGGAAAGAACATCATTTCACCATAAACTGGCCACGACCAGGTGCTCCTTGCAAGATTTCTGACAGAGGAGTGAAAAGAATTATCAGAAGAGTTGTCCAAGAGCCAAGGACCACTTGTGGAGAGCTTCAGAAAGACCTGGAATTGGCAGGTACAATTGTTTCAAAGAAATCAATAAGTAATGCACTCAACCGCCATGGCCTGTATGCACGCTCACCACGCAAGACTCCATTGCTGAAGAAAAAGCATGTCGAAGCTCGTTTAAAGTTTGCTGCACAACATTTGGACAAGCCTGTGAAATACTGGGATAAAATATAGTCTGGTCAGATGAGAGCAAAGTTTAACTCTTTGGATGCCATAAGACACACCATGTTTGGAGGACAAAGGGCACTGCACATCAGCCTAAAAACACCATACCAACAGTGAAGTTTGGAGCTGGGAACATCGTGGTGTGGGGCTGCTTTTCAGCATACGGTCCTGGCAAACTTCACATAATTGAAGGAAGGATGAATGGAAAAATGTACCAACACATTCTTGATAAGAATCTGCTGCCATCTACCAGGATGATGAAGATGAAACAAGGGTGGACATTTCAGCAAGACAATGATCCCAAACACACAGCCAAGGAAACTCTCAATTGGTTTCAGAGAAAGAAAATAAAGCTGCTAGAATGGCCCAGCCAATCACCTGACTTAAATCCAATTGAAAATCTATGGAAAGAACTGAAGATCAGAGTTCATAGAAGAGACCCAGAGACTGTTTGTGTGGAAGAATGGGCCAAAATCAGCCCTGAGCAATGATACGACCAGTTTCTCCATACAGGAGGCGTCTTGAAGCTGTCATTACCAACAAAGGCTTTTGTACAAAGTATTAAATAAATATCAGTAAGCGTGTTCAATACTTTTTCCCTGTGTCATTTCACATTATTACACATGACTTAGTTTCTGAACTTATTTGTTTTGGTTTCTTTGTATGTATAGATTACTTGGGTTGTTACCAACATCTGGTGAACATTTCATGACAATAGCGCCTTTGGAAATATATTTACTGAGAAAAATGGTGACGTGTTCAATACTTATTTTACCCGCTGTATATATATACTGTATATATATATACTGTATTTATACTATATATACTGTGAATAACAACAGAGACAGGAAACAGGAAGTGGTGGTGGTTTCTGTCGTCCATCCAGCTCAGTGTACAAACACCTTTATTCCCTTGTTGTAAAGATCAATACAGTACCTCTGTAGTTCTGTCCAGTACCTGAAGCACTACATTACCCACAATCCTCTCTGTTCAACACAAAGTGGTCCGATCAGGTCTGACAACACAAACGAATTTTCTCCAAAGTTCTACATCTGGACGCCACAATCAGTTTGTTTTTCAGAATAAGGGCACATGATCAGTTTGTTTTTCAGAATAAGGGCACATGATCAGTTTGTTTTTCAGAATAAGGGCACGTGATCAGTTTTTTTTTCAGAATAAGGGCACATGATCAGAACATTCCGATTGGTCGATCAGATGTTTTCTCTTTAAATCCATTGTTCTGTTTGTTCTGATCCAATCAGCTGTAGTGTTAGCTCATTAAGCCCCGCCTCCTCCGCAGGCTGTCCAATCACAATGCGGGGGGGGTGTCCAGCAGGGGGGCGTGGCTCAGAGACTCCCTCTTGTAGGTCTTGGGAGGAAGTTTGGGGACGCTGTGTCGGGGAGGTACGGGGGGGCCGTCCAGGGGGAGAAAGGGGAGGGGTGGAGAGGGGAGGGGCATCTTCCTGGAGGGGGGGGTGGGGGTGGGGCTGGGTGTGACGGGGGTGAGAGGAGGGAGAGGGGGTGAGGAGGCGGTGGGGGGCGAGGAGGTGGAGGTGGTGGGGGGGAAGAAGGCCTGCAGGTCACAGCGGGGGCGACCCTGAGGGGGGGGGAGGAGGTGCAGAGGAGAGCTGACCGGCTCCCGAGGAGGCAGGGAGGGGGGGCTGTCGGGGGCGGGCGATGATGTCAGCGACGAGGAGTAACGAGGGGGGAGAAGCTTACAGGTGGGCTGTCGAGGGGGGACGGCGGGAGGGCTGTCCAACGGTGACATCATCTGAGAAAGGAGGAGGGGGGGACGACAACATTTACTAACACTGACTACGTTCACAGTACCGGGTCCGATACCGGTACCGGTGCCGGACCCGGTACTGTGCTCATGTACTCGCAAAACAGCACCGATACCACTTTACGGCAGCGTGACATTAACCTCTCGTCACCATCTTTCTGGTCCTCACGCTCCACCTCCCTGACGGTGCGGCCGAGACGGGCCGGTGCTGCGCCCGACCCCGCTGGACCGGGATCCCACCTCAGCCGGCGCCGGCCCTCACTTTCATTACGCCACAGGGTTGCTTGCACCCTCTGACTCACGCGTGTGTTAGACTCCTTGGTCCGTGTTTCAAGACGGGTCGAGTGGGTTGCCGACATCGCCACAGACCCCTGGAGCCTTTTACGTGGGCCGAGCCCCGCCCTGGGGTCAGTCCGCCCCGGTGACACTCTGTCCACGGCCCCGGAAGCACCTTCGCCCCGAGCCTTTCCAAGCCGACCTAGAGCCGGTGGCGGCGCATCACCTCGTATGCGGGACTCTCCAGCCTGCCGTGTGTCGCTCACACCCTCCAGCTGGCTGTTAACGAGGCTCTTTAGGCTCAGAGAAGTACTCGTATCGGTACTCGGTATCGGAGAGTACCCAAATGGAAGTACTTGTACTCGGTCTGAATAAAGTGGTATCGGTGGATCACTAGTCTGAGCACATCAGAACGTCGGTTACCTTTGAGGGGGACGACTCAGCAGGAGCCGACTCTGGACGTCTGCGAGGAGGAACCGGAGGAGGAACCGGAGGAAGAACCGGAACATCCTCATAACCACGACTGAAACTCACCATGGAGGAGACCGAGGAGGACCCTGGAACCAGAGAGAACCAGAGAGAACCAGAGAGAACCAGAGAGAACCAGAGAGAACAACCTTTAAAACATCAGAACATCAAGCTCAAAGTGTCATGTGATTGGTGGGCGGGTCTTACTGGAGTGGAAGGGGCTGCTGGGTCCCTGCGGTGAGTCGAACACACTGCCTACGTCAGTGGAGCTGGAGGCGGCGGAGGCGGGGGGCGGAGTCAGAGGGGTGCGGGGGGAGTTGGGGGCCGAGACGGCGCCCCCCTCAGCGTCGCTGTCTGGGATGCGGCTGTAACTGATCTTCCTGGGCTCGTTCTGCAGCGGCGTCGGGTGCCGCATGGTTCCGGGCCTCGCCGAGGTCGGACGGATCCCCGGAGACTTCAGAGGACAAGTGTACCTCTTCACCTGGACAGGTGGATTAAGGGTTAATTAAGGAGGTTCAGCACCGATGCTCAGACCGTGACTGCTCAGGTGTTTGTGTTGCCATGGTGACACTTACGAATCGAGGTAACGATCGGGCGTTTCGAGGTTCGATCTCCAGAGATTTGTTGAAGAGATGATCAGCGAAGTCTTTCTCCGACAGATCCTCCATCGGGTTCAGGTTCTCGAAGAACTTCTGCTCCACAAACACAGAGAACACGTCACACCTCTGACATCACACACACAACGCCGTCGACGTGAACAGGAAGTACCGATCGCCACACTGACCCTGATGTCGGCCTCCACTCTCAGGCAGTACGGTTGGTTCTGGTACTGTTGGATCTCTCCTGTGATCTCAGCCACTTTCCTCCTCTTGCTGAAGTTGATCAGATCTTTGCTGTGTCGGCGCAGGAAGTCGGGGTTCCCCTCCTCCGTCTTCAGGATGTTGGTCAGGTAGATTCCTGACAAACAGAGAGAACCTTTAACCTTTGACCCTTCATGTTTGACCCCTTTAGAAACAGACTGTGTGTCGGAGCGTACCAAAGAAGGGGACGCAGGGGGGGTTGATGGAGCGCAGTTTGGCTAAATACTTCTTGTAGTGATCTTCACTCAGCTCGTGAGCTTCCTCCAGGATTCTCCTCTGGCGACTGGGAATCTGCTGGAAACCAAAAACAGGTGATTATTTTTAGTGTTTGTGAACATCATCGAAGTGATACAGAGTTTACCTGAGTGAACAGGTAAAGTGTAGCTGCACAAACCACACACCTGAGCATAGGTAACACCTGAGCTTCTCTTACTGATGAGTGTCTGGACCTCAGTATCAGTGGAGACCCATGTGACCGTCAACTGACGGGTGGAGTAACGACAGTTCTGATTGGGCACAGTCTGGACCTCAACATCTGGAGTATTAGTGCTGGAGGAGAGGTCGCAGTCTGGACCTCAACATCTGGAGTATTAGTGCTAGAGGAGAGGTCGCAGTCTGGGCCTCAACATCTGGAGTATTAGTGCTGGAGGAGAGGTCGCACTCTGGACCTCAACATCTGGAGTATTAGTGCTAGAGGAGAGGTCGCAGTCTGGACCTCAACATCTGGAGTATTAGTGCTGGAGGAGAGGTCGCAGTCTGGGCCTCAACATCTGGAGTATTAGTGCTGGAGGAGAGGTCGCAGTCTGGGCCTCAACATCTGGAGTATTAGTGCTGGAGGAGAGGACGCAGTCTGGGCCTCAACATCTGGAGTATTAGTGCTGGAGGAGAGGTCGCAGTCTGGGCCTCAACATCTGGAGTATTAGTGCTGGAGGAGAGGTCACACTCTGGGCCTCAACATCTGGAGTATTAGTGCTAGAGGAGAGGTCGCAGTCTGGGCCTCAACATCTGGAGTATTAGTGCTAGAGGAGAGGACGCAGTCTGGACCTCAACATCTGGAGTATTAGTGCTAGAGGAGAGGTCGCAGTCTGGGCCTCAACATCTGGAGTATTAGTGCTAGAGGAGAGGTCGCAGTCTGGACCTTAACATCTGGAGTATTAGTGCTGGAGGAGAGGTCGCACTCTGGACCTCAACATCTGGAGTATTAGTGCTAGAGGAGAGGTCGCAGTCTGGGCCTCAACATCTGGAGTATTAGTGCTAGAGGAGAGGACGCAGTCTGGACCTCAACATCTGGAGTATTAGTGCTGGAGGAGAGGTCGCAGTCTGGACCTCAACATCTGGAGTATTAGTGCTGGAGGAGAGGTCGCAGTCTGGACCTCAACATCTGGAGTATTAGTGCTAGAGGAGAGGATGCAGTCTGGGCCTCAACATCTGGAGTATTAGTGATAGAGGAGAGGTCGCAGTCTGGGCCTCAACATCTGGAGTATTAGTGCTAGAGGAGAGGACGCAGTCTCAACATCTGGAGTATTGGTGCTGTTGTTACCTCGAAGGTGTGGTCCAGTCGGTAGACCGGAGACGAGTTCATGGCGCTGACGACCTCCAGAACACCGTTGAAATTGTTGAGTTCCTGAAAGACCTGCAGGATCTCGATGATCCGAGACACGACGGCGACTCGTTCCTCCAGGTTCTCCGTTTCTACGATACACCTGCAGAGAGAACACACATACACCTGCTGTCAGACAGGTAACGGGTCACACTAGTGCTGGAGCAGTGACCAGGTGAAACAGCTGGAGGATGACGATGAAGGTGTAGTTACAGGTTCAGTGAGCTGAGGTCAGAGGTCAGAGTGGATCAGAACACTGACAGTCCGTCTACCTGGTGTCAGACGTACCGGTTGGACTGAACAGGTACGTGGTGACGGTTCAGTGGGGAACGCCGTACGTTGTGACAGTCTTTGAGGTCACGTTATTGATACGTCTGTCTAAGGTTAGTGTGTCGGTGTGTCGGTGATGTCACAGCGAGGTCTTACTTCTCCAACCACAGTGTGAGGTTGGTGGTGTGGCGGATCATCCTCAGCAGGTTGGGGGAGTGAAGCTCTTTGTCCTCTTTGGTCCAGACGCTGCCGACCAGCTCCGACGGCTGCACCGCCCTGCGGGAGGTCAAAGGTGACACAGGTGAGACGGTGTGAGACAGACAGGTGTGTGTGAGACTGCCCTGAGGACGGTCGTCACAGGGACGGTAACAGGTCACCTGTTACCTGTAGAAGTCAGACTCCAGCAGGGTGAGCTGCCGGCCGATCTCGATTGGGTGCAGCGTCATGAGGTCAAACAGCTCGCTGTTTCCTGGTTTACAGCTGTGCCACTCGATGGGAGGAGGAGAGTTCTGGAAGGTGATGCTGTGACTGGGCGCGCTCACCTGAACCTGCTTCTTCCTCTGGATGATCTTAGTGATCGACTCCACCCACTTCCTCATCGCCTTACCTGCAACACATGACATCATTTATTTCTATCAGCCGGCTCCACAAACAGGTGATCACACAGGTACGTACCTCTGACTGATGACTGATAGGTGACCACACAGGTACGTACCTCTGACTGATGACTGATAGGTGATCACACAGGTACGTACCTCTGACTGATAGGTGATCACACAGGTACATACCTATGACTGATGACTGATAGGTGACCACACAGGTACGTACCTCTGACGGAGGTGATGAACTCCTCCAGTTGTCTCAGCAGGTGAGCGTCTCTCTCGAAGTCGTAGAAGTGATGCTCCACCCAGTGCCGACACACATTCAACACTCTGCAGGAGGAGAGCAGAGGTCACATGAAGAAGAACATCACAGTGACATCACACTGAGGTCATGACATCATCAGTCCGGTAGTTGTACGATACTCTTCTCTCTGTTATATATTACTATTATTATTATTATTATTATTATTATATAAAAACACAACCCGGCAGGAAGCTGGTGACTTGGTTCATATTGAATGAAGGCAGCTTCATCATTTCCTCTCTGCTCAAACTACTGACACACTGATAGGGTTAACCTTAACCCTACCTCTACCCTAAACCCAACCCTACCTCTACCCCACTCCTACCCTACCTTTACCCTAACCCTACCCTACCTCTACCCTAACCCAACCCCTACCTCTACCCTAACCCAACCTCTACCCTACCTCTACTGTAACCCAACCTCTACCTCTACCCCACTCCTACTCTACCTCTACCCTAACCCAACCTCTACCCTAAACCCAACCCTACGTCTACCGTAACCCAACCTCTACCTCTACCCCACTCCTACTCTACCTCTACCCTAACCCAACCTCTACCCTAAACCCAACCCTACCTTTACCCTAACCCTACCCTACCCCACTCCTACTCTACCTTTACCCTAACCTACCTCTACTCCACTCCTACTCTACCTTTACCCTAACCTACCTCTACTCCACTCCTACTCTACCTTTACCCTAACCCTACCTCTACCCTAATCCAACCTCTACCCTACTCCTACCCCTACCCTACCTCTACCCTAACCCAACCCTACCTCTACCCTACTCCTACCCTACCCTACTCCTACCCCTACCCTCATCCTAACCCTACCTCTACCCTAAACCCAACCTTACCTCTACCCTACTCCTACCCTACCTTTACCCTACTTCTACTCTACCTTTACCCTAACCCTACCCTACCTCTACCCCACTCCTACTATACCTTTACCCTAACCCTACCCTACCTCTACACTACTCCTACCCTACCTTTACCCTAACCTCTACCCTATTCCTACCCTACCTTTCCCCTCACCCTACCTCTACCCGACTCCAACCCTACCTTTACCCTAACCCTACCTTTACCCTAACCCTACCCTAACCCAACCTCTACCCTACCCTAACCCTACCTCTGCCCTAAACCCAACCTCTACCCTAAACCCAACCCTACCCTACCCCTACCCTACCTTTACCCTAACCCTACCCTAACCCAACCTCCACCCTAAACCCAACCCTACCTCTACCCTACTCCTACCCTACCTTACCTCTACCCCACTCCTACTCTACCTTTACCCTAACCCTACCCTACCTCTACCCCACTCCTACTATAACTTTACCCTAACCCTACCCTACCTCTACACTACTCCTACCCTACCTTTACCCTAACCTCTCCCCAAAACCCAACCCTACCTCTACCCTATTCCTACCCTACCTTTCCCCTCACTCTACCTCTACCCGACTCCAACCCTACCCTACCTTTACCCTAACCCTACCTCTACCCTACCTCTACCCTAACCCAACCTCTACCCTACCCTAACCCTACCTCTGCCCTAAACCCAACCTCTACCCTAAACCCAACCCTACCCTACCCTACCTTTACCCTAACCCTACCCTAACCCAACCTCTACCCTAAACCCAACCCTACCTCTACCCTACTCCTACCCTACCTCTACCCCACTCCTACTCTACCCCACTCCTACTCTACCTTTACCCTAACCCTACCCTACCTCTACCCCACTCCTACTATAACTTTACCCTAACCCTACCCTACCTCTACACTACTCCTACCCTACCTTTACCCTAACCTCTCCCCAAAACCCAACCCTACCTCTACCCTATTCCTACCCTACCTTTCCCCTCACCCTACCTCTACCCGACTCCAACCCTACCTTTACCCTAACCCTACCTCTACCCTAAACCCAACCCTACTCCTACCTTTACCCTAACCTACCTCTACCCCACTCCTACCCTACCTTTACCCTACCCTACCTCTACCCCACTCCTACCCTACCTCTACCCTAAACCCAACCTTACCTCTACCCTACTCCTACCTCTACCCTACTCCTACCCTACCTTTACCCTACCCTACCTCTACCCTACTCCTACCCCACCCTACCTCTACCCCACTCCTACCCTACCTTTACCCTAACCCTACACCACTCCTACCCTACCTCTACCCTAACCCTACTTCTACCCTAACCCAACCCTCTACCCTACCCTAACTCTACCTCTACCCTAACCCTACTCTTATCCTACCTCTACCGTAACCCTACCTCTACCCTAACCCTACCTCTAGCCTAACCCTACCTCTACCCTAACCCAACCCTACCCTCTACCCTACCCTAACTCTACCTCTACCCTAACCCCTACCGTAACCCTACCTCTACACTAACCCTACCCTAACCCTACTCCTACCCTACCTCTACCCTAACCCTACTTCTACCCTAACCCAACCCTACCCTCTACCCTACCCTAACTCTACTTCTACCCTAACCCTACTCCTATCCTACCTCTACCGTAACCCTACCTCTACCCTAACCCTACCCTACTTCTACCCTAACCCAACCCTACCCTCTACCCTACCCTAACTCTACCTCTACCCTAACCCCTACGTAACCCTACCTCTACACTAACCCTACCTCTACCCCAACCCTACTCCTACTCTACCTCTACCGTAACCCTACCCTAACCCTACCTCTACCCTACCTCTACCCTAACACAACTTCTACCCTAACCCTACCCTACCTCTACCCTAACCCTACTCCTACTCTACCTCTACCGTAACCCTACCTCTACCCTAACCCTACCCTTCCCCTACCCTAACCCTACTCCACATCTACCCTAACCCAACCCCTACCTCTACCCTAACCCTACCTCTACCCTAACTCAACCCCTACCTCTACCCTAACCCTATTCCACCTCTACCCTAACCCAACCCCTACCTCTACCCTAACCCTACTTCACTCTACCTCTACCCTAACCCTACCTCTACCCTAACTCTACCCTAACCCTACCTGTTCCCTAACCTACCTCTACCCTACACACTGATAGGGTTAACCCTACCTCTACCCTAAACCAACCCTTACCTCTACCCTAACCCAACCCCATCCCTCTACCCTAACCCCTATCTCTACCCTAACCCAACCCCTACCTCTACCCTACACACTGATAGGGTTAACCCTAAACCTAAACCTACCTCTACCCTAACCCTACCCCTACCTTTACCCTACACACTGATAGGATTAACCCTACCTTTACCCTAAACACTGATAGGGTTAACCCTAAACCTAACCCTACATCTACTCTAATCAGATCAGATCAGGTATGGTGACCCTAACCCTATCTCTACCCTAACCCTATCAGTGTGTAGGGTAGATGTAGGGTTGGGTTAGGGTAGAGGTGCAGTAGGGTTATGGTAGAGGTGGAGTAGGGTTAGGGTAGAGGTAGGGTTAACCCTATCAGTGTGTACAGTAGAGGTAGGGTAGGAGTAGGGTTAGGTTAGAGGTAGGGTAAGGGTAGAGATAGGGTAGGGTTAGGGTAGAGACAGGGTAGGGGTAGGGTAGGAGTTGGGTTAGGGTAGAGGTAGGGTAGAGGTAGGGTTGGGTTTCGGGTTAACCCTATCAGTGTGTAGGGTAGAGGGTCTGTTAATCGATTTTATTGGTTGAATTTTCCTCGTTAACGGTTTGTTGACCTCATGATGTTTTCCATCAAGGTCAAGGAGAAGTAGTTAGGAAAGGATACAGGAGGTCATGGTAGGGACCCTCCAGCAGGTGTCGTTCTCTACCTGAGTTGGACCGGCTGAACAAACTCTTTACGGAAGCGTTTGAGTTCTGCGCTGAGCGGCTGCTCTCCTCCCTCCATCTGATCCACCTCGCTGGGCCTCGGCTCCGGGATCTCGAACCTGAGGATGACAACAACACGGACCTGAGACCAGCACCCAGACCAGCTCTGTCTTCAGTTGAACACCACCACAGACCTGAGACCAGCACTCAGAGCGTTCATATTATTTTAGACTATATTATAGTATATATATATATAATTTTATATATATATAATAACAGAAACAGGAAGTAGACTGAATGGTTACCACGGACACCACAGATCTGTCCTGTGATTGGATGATTGGCTGTAGTGAAGTGTTGTGATTGGTCCTCACCTCTCCATCAGCAGGTCCAGCAGCTCCTGAGGTCTACAGAAGGACCGGTAGGTGGTCAGGAAGGTCCGGACGAAGTTCGGATCTGAAGGAGGAAACATGGACAGACGATCAATAAACTTTCTGATCAATCAATCAGACCAGGAGAGGGTTATCAATAAACTCTGATAGTTCCTGATATGAGTTCCATCATTTCAGTTTAATCTGAAACATTTAGAATAATCAATAATTTATCATGACATCACAATGACATCACAGTGACGTCACAGCATCACAGTGACATCACGCTGTCACAGTGACATCACACCTTACCTGCAGGTCCTCTCTGACTTCCTGGTGACATCACGCTGTCACAGTGACATTACACCTCACCTGCGTACATGTGGAAGGTGAGCCTCTCGATTAGCTTCAGGACCGTCCCTGCCTTGACGACGGGGATGCCGGACTTGGACTGGACGTTCTCCTCGAACACGACATTCTCGTCGGAGTCCGGCTCGGCGAAGCGGTACAGCTCGGCGCCCGGCAGCCTCATCTGCTCCTCCTTTTCCTCCCGCAGCATGGCCGAGTCCAGCATGCGCTCCAGCGTGCTGCGGTACTGCAGCGAGATCAGCGCCGCCATCCAGCCGTTCTTCTCCTCCGCAGACTTGGCAGCGAACACCACGCTGTTCCCGTCCTTCAGGATGATCTCGAAGGCGTGCCGGTACTCGCCCTCCTTGTCGTCCTTGTCGTTGATTTGGACTTTGCGCATGAAGAACTTTTCTTTCAACCGGTACTTCCGCGGCGGAGCCGGCGCCGGGCAGCCGCGGCGGGCCATGGTTGGACTTGCAACAGATCATCAGGCCATCGAACAGGAAGATGTGGCGCTCGTGTTTGGCGCCCACGCGGGTCAGCGTGCCCTCCATGATGAACTCGTTGCAGCACTGGCCGATGTCCTTCCCCTCCCAGCCGTCGATGTTCTTCTGGATCTCGTTCATCTTCTTGATGGCGACGTGCTTCCCCTTCATCTGATGGCTGTAGAACCGGCACGCCGACTCACTGCACACCACAGAAGAAGAAGAAGAAGAAGAAGAAGAGTTCAGAGTGTCGGTGCTACGACCTGAACCAGTTATCAGTGACATCACAACAATCAATCAGTATGATATTGATTGATATTATTGATCATAAAGTATCAGTAGAGTTAGTGCATTAATAACACGATCATTAGAACTTCTCTGGATTTAGATCATAACATCAACAGATCCATCTCCGTGACAACCTACTCTACTGATGAAGACCAGGAGGTATGGTTGAAAGCACAGGAAAAAGGTTGTAAGTGGACTTTGATTTGGAACATTCACTCCAACCCCTCTGAAACTGCAGTTTTATTGTGTAGTGTAGAAAGCACTTCCTGTTTGGAAGGCTCCTTTAGCTCATGATTGGGTTGGTTCTCATCATGTGACAGCAGAGGGAGTTCTGATTGGACGACGTGGTTGGCTCTTTACATCATGTGACAGTAGAGTGAGTTCTGATTGGACGACGTGGTCGGGGTCTGTACAAACCAGCGAGGCTGCTCCAACAGGAAGTGAGGTCACAATAGGAAGACCTCCGACGTCAGCTCGTACAAAGAGGCGGACTGTTACACAAAGACACAGTGATGACATCATCACGTACCTGCTAATCACCTATTTCAGGTGTTCAACCTGGACGTTAACAGATCAGAGGAGCTTTATCTCAACTTCATATGAAGCTTCAGCAACTTCTCAAAGTTTCTGTTAAAAACAAACTGAGAATTCTGTTCTGAAAACAGTAACAACGTTTATCCATAAATCTATACCTCTCTCTCTCTCTCTCTATATATATATATATATATGTATATATATATATACACACACACTATTTAAATATACCGTAATTTCCGGACTATAGAGCGCACCTGATTATAAGCCTCACCCAGTACATTTTTAAAGGAAAAAACATTTTGTACATACATAAGCCGCACCTGTCTATAAGCCGCAGGTGCCCACATTGTAACATGAGATATTTACAAAGAAAGACGGTACACAGAAAGAGTTTTCAAAGTTTTAATAACATACCTTAACTTTTCTTTCCAAACAGTGCCTGCAACGCGGCAGTAACACAGCAGTAACACAGCAGCAACACAGCACTAACAGGGCTGGTTAAAAAAACATAAAAGTCACTGTTAGCCGTCTTCATCTTCCTCCTGTGCACTGAAACCATGGAAGTCTTCCTCCTCAGTGTCGGATTTGAATAGCCTCAGATATACTTCGCCACACACTTTCTCAGTCTCTCTTTCGTTGTCGCTTTCAGTGTCACTCTCATCCTGAGGCAAATTCACTCCTGAGCTTGTGCTGTCCTCTCCGTCACGCAGCAGACCGGCTTTTCGAAACCCGTTGGTGATGGTGGATTTTTTCACACTGCTCCACGCTGACAGGATCCACTGGCAGACTTGTGCAAAGGTTGCTCTTCGCATGCGGCCAGTTTTGGTAAACGATTTCTCGCCGCTGGTCATCCAAGCCTCCCATTCAACTCGGAGTGCCACTTTAAATGCACGATTCACACTAATGTCAAGTGGCTGCAAATACTTTGTTGTGCCCCCAGGAATCACAGCTGGAATGGAGTTTGTCCTCTTGATGGCTGCTTTCACAGAATCTGTAATATGGGCCCTCATGCTGTCCAAAACGAGTAATGCTTTTTTTCTATGAAAAAATCCTCCCGGTCGCTTGCCGTAACACTCGGTCAACCATTCCTTCATTAGGCTTTCTACCATCCACCCTTTCGTGTTAACTTTCACGACAATGTCTTTCGGGAGGTTTTCTTTTGGCATAGTAATCCGCTTAAAAATTACCATTGGTGGAAGCTTTAGTCCGGATGCAGTGCAGCCCAAAACACAGGTGAAATGCGTCCTCTCATGGCCGGTTGTTTTCAGTGTGACAGATGCTTCACCTTTCTTGTTAACGGTCCTAGTGAGGGGCAGGTCAAACGTCAGAGGTACTTCATCCATATTTATGATGTCGTCTGGTCCGATGGAATTCTCTGCTATCTTTGTTTGAATGAATTTGTGAAAATTTGCGACTTGTTCCTCGTAGTCGGGAGGGAGTTGCTGACACAGAGTTGTCCGTGTCCTGATGGACAGACCTTTTCGTTTCATAAATCTGAGACACCACGACGGTCCTCCTTTGAAATCCTGAATTTTCTTTTTGGTGGCGATTGTTTTGGCTTTCAGTCGGATCTGCACAGTGGAAACACCTCGGCCATCTGCTCGCTGTGTGTTCACCCAGTCTTCAAGAATGTTTTCCAGTTCGGGCCACCTGCTTTTATTACCTCTGAAAGCTTTTATCGTCTTTTTACATTGCTCCAGTTCTTCCCGCTGCCGTTTCCAACGTCTCACCATTGATTCATTGATGCCAAGTTTACGTGCAGCAGCTCTGTTTCCTTCTTTATCAGCCAGCTCGATTGCTTTTAACTTAAAAGCTGCGTCATATGCATTTCTTCTAGCATTTTCCATGATGAGGGTCTGTTCATGCTAATTTTATTCATGCACAAAGCACAAAGTTACCTTAATAGTCCAAACTAGCGTCTTCCTCGACACATATATTCCACCTGTCTCACTCTTACCTTTTCTGCTCGAGCGCCCCTGGCGGCCGTTAGAAAAATGTATAAATTGGCCGCATCATTGCATAAGCCGCAGGGTTGAAAGCGTGTGACAAAAGTCGCGGCTTATAGTCCGGAAATTACGGTATATATATAGGGCTATCTATATCTATCTTAGGGCTGTCAATCGATTAAAATATTGAATCGCAAATGAATCACATTTTCTATGTTTAAAATTAAACTTAAAGCTTCAGAAACTAAGAAAATATGATTAAAAATGTTTTTTTATAAAACAGTCACTTCATCCTCCATCAGCCTCCATTTACATCCATCTGCCTCCATCTACGTCCATCTGCCTCCATCTACGTCCATCTGCCTCCATCTACGTCCATCAGACTCCATCTACGTCCATCTGCCTCCATCTACGTCTATCAGACTCCATCTACGTCCATCAGCCTCCATCTACATCCTTCAGACTCCATCTACGTCCATCAGACTCCATCTACGTCCATCAGACTCCATCTATATCCATCAGCCTCCATCTACATCCTTTAGACTCATCTACATCCTTCAGACTCCATCTATATCCATCAGCCTCCATCTACATCCTTTAGACTCCATCTACATCCTTCAGACTCCATCTATATCCATCAGCCTCCATCTACATCCTTTAGACTCCATCTACATCCTTCAGACTCCATCTACATCTTTTAGACTCCATCTACATCCTTCAGACTCCATCTACATCCTTCAGACTCCATCTACGTCCATCAGACTCCATCTACATCCATCAGCCTCCATCTACATCCATCAAACTCCATCTACATCCTTCAGACTCCATCTATATCCATCAGACTCCATCTACATCCATCAGCCTCCATCTATATCCATCAGCCTCCATCTACATCCATCAAACTCCATCTACATCCTTCAGACTCCATCTACGTCCATCAGACTCCATCTACATCCATCAGCCTCCATCTACATCCTTCAGACTCCATCTACATCCATCAGCCTCAAAAAGCAAAGAAAGAAGAATTTGAAGTCACCTACGTCCTCATATCAACCTGCCGATCATCCAACCATCTTTTCTCTCCTTTTTCTCCTCCTCCATCTTTCTCTTCTTCTTCTCCTTTTTCTCTCCTTCTCCTCCTTCTTTCTCTCCTTCTCCTGTTCTCTCCTTCTCCACCTCCTTGTTGTTGATCGTAGTGTACTCCAGCAGCAGCAGCAGCAGTATTAGTGTTCCTCTGTTCAGTGTTCTGTACTTTCTGACCAGTAGAGAACAATAAGCAGCCGAGTCCAGATCCTGACGAAACTTCCTGCTCCCACCACCACCCTAACACCCTCCCCCCCCACCCCCCTCTTCTCAGTCCGACCTCCGACCCTCCACCCTCCAACCCCCCCCGGTCTATTTATGTCCAGAGGGAAACAGGGAGGATGGGAGGAGTCCGTCCACCACTCTGCTGTTCAGCTCTTATTGTTCAACGCTCCCCTTCTTTATTCATACCTCATTATATATCACTAAATCACTACTTATATCTCTTTATACATCACTATAGCACTATTTATATCTCTTTATACATCACTATATATTTATCATTATATATCACTAAATCACTATTTATCTCTTTATATATCACTAAATCACTATTTATATCTCTTTATACATCACTAAATCACTATTTATATCTCTTTATACATCACTAAATCACTATTTATACCTCTTTATACATCACTAAATCACTATTTATATCTCTTTATACATCATTATATCACTATTTATATCTCTTTATACATCACTCTATATTTATCATTATATATCACTAAATCACTATTTATCTCTTTATATATCATTAAATCACTATTTATATCTCTTTATACATCACTATATCACTATTTATCTCTTTATACATCACTCTATATTTATCATTATATATCACTAAATCACTATTTATATCTCTTTATACATCACTAAATCACTATTTATATCTCTTTATACATCACTAAATCACTATTTATACCTCTTTATATATCACTAAATCACTATTTATATCTCTTTATACATCACTAAATCACTATTTATACCTCTTTATACATCACTAAATCACTATTTATACCTCTTTATACATCACTAAATCACTATTTATATCTCTTTATACATCACTAAATCACTATTTATATCTCTTTATACATCACTAAATCACTATTTATACCTCTTTATACATATCTCTCAGCGGGTAAGTAGGGGTTGGTTCCTCGCCACCTCAGATAGAACACAACTGATCTGAGTACCGTCATGGTCTAACCCTGAGCACCAAGGAGAACAGGAACATGTAGGTGTATCACACCCAGAGGGGGTCAGGTGTGTACAGGTGTGTACAGGTGTGTTCAGGTGTGTGTACAGGTGTGTACAGGTGACGTACCTGAGCCTCCTCTTGGCGAGGCTGCGGGAGCAGATCCTCTCCATGCTGCTCTGCAGGTTGAGCAGAGCTGTGATGGCCTGCTTCAGACACTCTTTATCCTCCTCTTCCTCACTCTTCTCCTCTAGTTGCTACGGAAACACAAAATAAACATGATGAAGAAAGAGTCAGTCAAACCTGTGCCTGCAGGTGACATCACCTGCAGGCACAGGTGAAGCTCCAAACACTCTGTAGACCAGGGGTCTCATTTATAAAACAGTGCGTAGCATCCACACTAAAAATGTACGTGCGCACAAAAGCCGGAAATGGCGTACGCCGGAAAAAATCAGACTTATAAAACTGTGCGTACGCACACCTGCACGCAATGTTCCCTTTATAGATCACAGTCCACCTGGAAATGTGCGCACGTGGATCCGCCTCATATTCCGCCCTCTACCCGCCCACATTCAACCATAAATGGTCGATGCAAAGCACCTCATGAATGGTTCTGCATGTAAATGAGCCTGCTGATCTTTACAGTGATTCACGGCAACTACCGAGAGGAAGACCGAAAAGGAGTTTTTGTGACACAGAGATGGAGGTGCTTGTAGGTGAGGAGGTCTCTGAACACTCGTTCCCTCTTAATTCTGTTATACACGTCATTTAGTCCTCAGTGCAGGTATATCCACCAGCACCATGCAGCATGCTACCAGTGTCACTGCAGTGGTTATTTGTACAGAAATAACATTCATCAATTCACAACTTGCCAAAATGATCAAGACAATCAGTAAAATCCACCACGCTGGATATCATTAGAAAAAAGAAGTTTAACAGGTGAACACTATTTATATATTTATTTGAGTTGTTATGGTGAACTTGTCCTGCATTATGATTAGGACTGATAATGACAATGACGATATGGAGAGTAACGATTGTGTGACAGCTGTCACTGGCTTCATTTACACACTTTGTTCATTTACACAATCCATACTGGTGAAGATGTGCCGGGTGAATGGTGAAGATGTGCTGGGTGGAGGTGAATGGTGAAGATGTGCCGGGTGGAGGTGACTGGTGAAGATGTGCCAGGTGGAGGTGACTGGTGAAGATGTGCCGGGTGGAGGTGACTGGTGAAGATGTGCCGGGTGGAGGTGACTGGTGAAGATGTGCCGGGTGGAGGTGACTGGAGGAAGCAGAGTGGCGCACCGCGGTGGTGCACTAGAGACAGGCTAATAGTTGCATATAGCTGTTTTCATTGTGTCTGTGTGTATACTGTATCTGTCTCTATCTAATAAACCATAAATAAATGAATAAGTCACGTCATCACTGCAGCGATTTTACACAACAACTTTATGAAAACTAATATGGTACTTGGTGATATCTGCACACTATTGGAAGATCTTATTAAAGCTATTGACGCTCTGTTCTGCCATTCTTTAATGCTATTTGATATAATCTTGGATTTCTACAACCGATGATGATGATGATTTCAACAGCTGCTCCACAGCTGCTCCACAGCTGCTCCACAGCTGATTGAGTGTGTCAGTAGTCCGGTCCTCTCCTCTGCGCTCCGGAGGTGGAGGGAACGTGATGGTGAGACAGCGCTGATGAGATATTGAGCAGAATTTGATTTGAGTTGCTGATATATTTTACATTTGTAAGGTGCTTGTAGAATAGTTATGGCTCAATAGCACAAATAACACTGCTTTTAAATGTTTGTGATAAAGTGGATAAAAATATGAAGTGAAGTTAAATGTGTGAGAGGCATCATTAAACATATAATGACATTTAATGTCTACAGTCCGGCTTCAATTCACCACCTCACCGTCTGCGTCTCCAGTTTCCCCTGCCTCGCTGTCTCCATAATGTGCGTACGCACGGGTCAAAGTTTCCGTACCGGTGTGCACATTCTCCTGTCAAGTTTGTTTTTATAGATCACAACTGTTGCGTGGGAATCGGCCTACGCACATTTCAGGCCCCGCTTTGTGCGTACGCAACGGTTATAAATGAGACCCCTGGACTTTAGATCAGTTCTATTCTGACAGAACAGAACTGAACTGAAGTTAAAGGACCAGGACCAGGACCAGGACCAGATCCAGATCCTTTTAACTGCTGGAGAAAAAGAAGACTCGGGAGGACTGAGTTTGTCGACAGAGAACCATTTCAGAACCAGGCTAGACCAGAACCAGGACAGTTCCAGACAAGGCCAGAAGGGGGAGGACTAAGCCTGATAGATTTGGCCTACAGAGGGTACAGGATCAGAGCCAGGTCTGACTCAGACCTCAGTCCAGCCACAGTAAAATACAGTAGAATCTGGTCAGATCTCATCTGTCCTGTCCCTTCATGGTCCAGGATCAGAACCAGATCAGGAAAAGCCTCCTGCCCCCCTCTAACCTCCTTTCAGCCCTGAAATAATCTGCAGAACATGACTGGAGGTATTTCAGAGATTTAACCTCAACCGGGCCAAAGGAGCTTACAGCTGCACAGCTGAAAGACCCACACCAGAACCGGATCTACTACAGGGTACTGGTCTGACTGTGAACCAGTTACAACTGCACAGCTGAAAGACCCACACCAGAACCGGATCTACTACAGGGTACTGGTCTGACTGTGAACCAGCAGCTGACACCGGTCTGATACTGGGACGTATGGGCGGGTGTGTTAAACTAGACGGGTCCACATGAACTGGTTTAGAATCTTAAAGTCTGCTTTTTGTATTAAAGGTGTTCGATACAGATGTTCGGATGTATGGAAGGTTTAAAGGGCCGAATAAATAAAACTACATATATGAAAACATAACGAATTATATGATTAACTCCCTAAACAAATTAATAAGCAAATAATTATGTAATTTTGTCACCGTAAATAAATAAATCACAAATTAAACAAAACATTAAATATGCGAATGTATTATAGTATTTATTCATTTATATATTTACACATTTGTTTATATATATTTATTCATTTATTCACATATTTATTTATTTATTTATTTATGTATAAGGTTATTTATTTATATATATATTTTCATTTATAGTGTAAATGAACTGTTGTCTATATAAAGATATAGAGGAGTAATGTCTACCTGAGTTTATGATATCAGCATTAATATGGTGGGAGGAAACCTGAGGACCGGAGTAAACTCACACTAACCTGCATGTCTTTGGACTGTGGGAGGAAACCTGAGAACCTGGAGTAAACCCACACAAGCCTGCATGTCTTTGGACTGTAGGAGGAAACCTCAGAACCCGGAGTAAACCCACACTAACCTGCATGTCTTTGGACTGTGGGAGGAAACCTGAGAACCGGAGTAAACCCACGCTAACCTGCATGTCTTTAGACTGTGGGGGGAAACCTGAGAACCCGGAGTAAACCCACACTAACCTGCATGTCTTTGGACTGTGAGACAAAACCTGAGAACCCAGAGTAAACCCACACTAACCTGCATGTCTTTGGACTGTGGGAGGAAACCTGAGAACCGGAGTAAACCCACACTAACCTTCATGTCTTTGGACTGCGGAAGGAAACCTGAGAACCCGGAGTAAACCCACACTAACCTACATGTCTTTAGACTGTGGGAGGAAACCTGAGGACCGGAGTAAACCCACACTAACCTGCATGTCTTTAGACTGTGGGGGGAAACCTGAGAACCCAGAGTAAACCCACACTAACCTTCATGTCTTTGGACTGTGGGAGGAAACCTGAGAACCCGGAGTAAACCCACACTAACCTTCATGTCTTTGGCCTGCGGGAGGAAACCTGAGAACCCGGAGTAAACCCACCCTAACCTTCATGTCTTTGAACTGTGGGAGGAAACCGGAGAACCGGAGTAAACCCACGCTAACCTGCATGTAGTACAGGTGTGCATGTAGTATAGGTGTGCATGTAGTACAGGTGTGGTACAGGTGTAGTAGAGGTGTGGTACAGGTGTGGTAAGGGGGGAGTACAGATGTGGTACAGGTGTAGTACAGGTGTCGAGGTGTAGTACAGATGTGGTAAGGGGGGAGTACAGGTGTGGTACAGGTGTCATAAGGTGTAGTACAGGTGTAGTAATGGTATAGTACAGGTGTATAATGGTGTAGTACAGGTGTATAATGGTATAGTACAGGTGTATAATGGTGTAGTACAGGTGTAGTACAGGTGTTAAATCACAAGTCTCTAACCCACCTGCATACTTGGTATAGAATGCCACTCTTGATTAAACCACTCCCCCTAGATTATATAAATCTGCCCTCCAGGCCTGAACCCTCCTTTTTCCCTCCAAACACTTCCAGGCAGAACAAAGAGAGAGTGATGTGAGTTTAATGTGGCTTTTGTGCCTTTATAATTTATTTGGTTGAAATGAGATATATATTGTTTGAAAGTTAACAGATTGTTTTGTGTTATGTTAGATACCTGAGTTTAATATGTGAAGGAGAAAAGGCAAATTCCAGATTGTGGATGCATAAAGATGTAAGTTAAAATGATCTAATTTATTATTTGTAATTTGTATTATATTTATGAGATTTATAATATCATCTGTTAATGTATTTTCTTAATAGAAAAAATCATCCACCAACTGCCATCCAACTTCACACCTTGACTTTAATAAATTGTTGGAACGGCTCCCTGGATCCTGTGTTTAAATGTGCACCACATCAGATGTTTTATGAACCAACGCCACCACAAGCAACATAGCTTCTTCAACAGGTGTAGTACAGGTGTAGTACAGGTGTAGTAATGGTGTCTTATTCTTACCTTGAGGATCTCGAAAAGGTGCAGACAGTGGTAAACAGGAGTCAGCAGCAGTCTGGGCAGAACGTACTGAACAGCCTCTTTGAACCCTTCACAGATGGACTGAAGACAAACAGCCGTATTACATCATCATCATCATCATCACCATCTTCATCATCATCATCATCACATCATCATCATCACACCATCATCATCATCAAATCATCATCATCATCACACCCTCACATCATCATCATCACATCATCACCATCATAACATCATCATCACCATCATCATCACATCATCATCACCATCACCACCATCATCACCAACACATCATCATCACCATCATCACCACATCATCATCATCATCATCATCATCATCATCACATCATCATCACATCATCATCACATCATCATCATCATCATCACCACCATCATCACCAACACATCATCATCACCATCATCACCACCACCATCACCACCATCATCATCATCACATCATCATCACATCATCATCATCATCATCATCATCATTACCATCATCATCATCATCATCACCACCTTCACCATCACATCATCATCACCATCATCACCACCACCATCACCACCATCATCATCATCACATCATCATCATCATCATCACCACCATCACCATCATCATCATCATCATCATCACCATCATCATCACCACCTTCACCATCACATCATCACCACCATCACCATCATACCACCATCATCATCATCACATCATCATCACATCATGACATCATCATCATCATCACCACCTTCACCATCATCATCATCATCACATCATCATCACCACCTTCACCATCACCATCACCATCACCATCATCACATCATCATCATCATCACCACATCATCATCATCATCACCATCACCATCATCATCATCATCACATCATCATCATCATCACCACCTTCACCATCACCATCACCATCACCATCATCACATCATCATCACCACCATACCATCATCATCATCACATCATCATCATCATCATCACCATCATCATCATCATCATCACATCATCATCATCATCATCATCACCACCTTCACCATCACCATCACCATCATCACATCATCATCACCACCATACCATCATCATCATCACATCATCACCATCACCATCATCACATCATCATCACCACCATACCATCATCATCATCACCATCATCATCACCATCACATCATCATCATCACATCATCATCATCATCATCACATCATCATCATCACCATCATCACCATCATCACCATCATCATCACACCATCACACCATCATCATCTTCACATCATCATCACATCATCATCATCATCATCATCACCACCTCCATCATTAATTACCTGGAGGTGGAGCCTACAGGTAATGATGTCAGAGACCTGGGGCGGGGTTTACCTGGAGGTGGAAGGCGGCTCCTGGTTTGGACACTTGACTCAGGAAGTGTTCATGGAAACCGGAGCGCAGGGTGTCCTGAGCGTACGTCTCATAGGGGTCAAAGGCCAACTCCTATCAATCAATCACACATCAGAGAGAAACAGAGAATCACTCATCAGATTGACTGATCGATCAGATCAATCAATCACACAGGTTCAGGTACAGGTACAGGTACTGGTACGGGTACAGGTTCTGGTACAGGTATTGGTTCAGGTACAGGTACAGGTACAGGTACAGGTACAGGTTCAGGTACAGGTACTGGTTCAGGTTCAGGTACAGGTACAGGTACTGGTACGGGTACAGGTTCTGGTACAGGTATTGGTTCAGGTACAGGTACAGGTACAGGTTCAGGTACTGGTTCAGGTTCAGGTACTGGTTCAGGTACAGGTACTGGTTCAGGTACGGTACTGGTTCAGGTTCAGGTACAGGTACAGGTACTGGTACAGACCTCAGCCAGGTCTTCGAAGCAGCTTCCCACCAGAGGATGAGGACTGCCTTCGTCGGTCATCTCCACCGTGTCCTCGATCAGACCCAACAGCTTCACCGTCACCTCGTGGATATCAACGATCCGACTGAAGATGCTGTCCACATCCTGACAGACACACACACGATCAATCAGACCGATCAGTCAGGTGATCAGGTAAGCAGACAGGTATTGATCAGTGAGTACGTACGTGCTGGGAGAAGAGCATGAGGCTGGAGGTGAAGGGCTCTCTGAAAACCTTGATGAGCAGGTTGAGCGTTCTCAGGAACTGTCGCCCGTCAGACATGAAGCTCCTCACCAGCTCGTAGTAACTCTGCTCCTCATTGGCTGACGGCTCCTCGTCCATCAGAGGGAAGCCGCCGATGTCCTCCTCGTCCTGGTGGAACATGTCCATCAGCACCTGAGACGGACAGGTGAGAGACAGAGAGGCGTTGTTCACACTGCAGGTTGGATCCATGTCACCGTGGTTACAGTGTCCTGATGGATGTCCATGTCTATTACAGACCATAATATCCTGTCATGTCACCATGGTTACAGCGTACCTTGTCAGCACACATGGCCACAGTGATGTCCTGCTGGGAGATCTCGTAGTGTCGGATGTTCCTCACGTAGTTTCCCGCCAGCTTCAGGATGTCGGCGGAGATGTACTCCAACACCGCCACCATGTAGACCGACACCTGGTGGTCGATCTTATAGCCCAGCACCTCCTGACAACACAAGGCATTATGGGAAACACAGTGAATTTGTGTACAATGACGTGATGATGATGATGATGACGATGGTGAAGACGGCCGTACCTTCAGCAGTGGGTGGATCTTGTCAACAGGCAGAGCCAGCGGGTTCCTCCTCTTCCTCTTCTCGATGGCGGCCTGAGCGTCAGCGATCGCCCACTTATCGATCGGGTGAGGAAAACTCTTCTGGACTCGCTCCTGAGAGGAAGACGGGGAGGACGGGTGAGGACAGACAGCTGGACTCACCTGGTCTAAACACCTGGACTCACCTGATCTAAACACCTGGACTCACATGGTCTAAACATCTGGACCTGGTCTAAACATCTGGACTCGACGGTGGGGACGGAATGTAATCGGTGTGCCCGACTGTCGTGCAACACCGGTAACACCGACTACGGCGGCAAGCTTAGCGGCGTAACCACGGTTTTGCCCTCGGCGGCTCACGTTACCTCAGAGGGGAACTCAGCTGGTTGCAATCTGCAACCGTCACCACTAGACGTCACCAAACCCTTCACACTGAACCTTTAATAGCCCGACACGTTGAATAACAAATGTGTGTTTATGTGTTTATGTGTGTGTGTGTGTGTGTGTTTGTGTGTGTGTGTGTTACCTCCACATCCTGTACAGTGCGTGGTTGAGCCTGACACAGCATGCTGAGCAGCAGCAGGATCAGCTCCTCGATGTACTGCAACGCCTCCTGCTGGGACACCAGGTTAGGATGCACCTGGTTCAGCACCTGCAACACACACACACACATTTATACAACACACACACACAGAGACACACACACATTTATACAACACACACACAGAGACACACACACACACACACACACAAATTTATACAACACACACACACACACACACACAGAGACACACACACACACACACACACACATTTATACAACACACACACACAGAGACACACACAAATTTATACAACACACAAACACGTGTGTGTGTGTGTCTGTGTGTCTCTCTGTGTGTGTGTGTGTGTCTGTGTGTCTCTTTGTGTGTGTGTGTGTGTGTGTCTCTCTGTGTGTGTGTGTGTGTCTGTGTGTCTCTCTGTGTGTGTGTGTGTCTGTGTGTCTCTCTGTGTGTGTGTGTGTGTCTGTGTGTCTCTCTGTGTGTGTGTGTGTGTGTGTGTGTGTCTGTGTGTCTCTCTGTGTGTGTGTGTGTGTGTGTGTCTGTGTGTCTCTCTGTGTGTGTGTCTGTGTGTCTCTCTCTGTGTGTGTGTGTGTGTGTGTGTGTGTGTGTGTGTGTGTGTCTGTGTGTCTCTCTGTGTGTGTGTGTGTGTGTGTGTGTGTGTGTCTCTCTGTGTGTGTGTTACCTTCTCCAGGGAGGACACCAGCAGTCCTCTCCACTTCGGTCCATTCTCCTCGTTGAAGAAGTCGTATTGAAGCTGAGCCGCCTGCATGACCGAAGCTCTGCCGGTTCACCGGTTCACCGGGAGGCTGGTCCTGAGTCCGGTAGGGAGGCTGGTCCTGAGTCCGGTAGAGAGGCTGGTCCTGAGTCCGGTAGAGAGGCTGGTCCTGAGTCCGGTAGGGAGGCTGGTGGATCCTCCAGCGGGCCGTTCCTCCCGGTTAGCTGTCCTCACTGGGACCATCCTCTGCAGCTCCACGGAGGTTATCTCCGGTTATCTCCGGTTAGCAGCTCTGTTGGGTGTAGTTGGGTTCACCGGGATGACAGCATGCTGACCTTTAACCGGTCCATAGTCCCGGTACCGGGAGCCTCTGTGATGCTAACAGCTAACAGCTAGCTGCTGCGTTAGCCTGTTAGCATGTAGCCTGGAGCTAATGCTAGCAGCTCTGAGCCGGCAGGTGAGCTGCTGCTGGTCCAGGTGAGTCCAGGTGAGTCTGGTGAGTCTGGTGAGTAACCGTAACCCGGACAGACCGGGGTGTTCCCGGGTTCTGGGTGGGAACAGTACAATCAGCTGTTCGGCGTCTGTAGCTGCTCACCGACCAGCGGCTCCTCCGGTTCTGTCCCCCGGTCTCTCTCAGACAGCAGCCCGGCTCCGGACTCCTGTCAGCGGTCACTCGGAGAGGTACCGGCCGCTCAGAGAACCGGTGTCGGTTGTTGTGACTCCGGTCAGAACTGAGGAGCGACTGACCATGCGCAGTGCGAGGCTGTGACGTACATGGGCGTGGCTTCTGAGTGGGAGTGCGTGCCGATGGGGACGGTGCGTGACAGCAACAAGCCAACACACACATTCACACGCACGCACGCGCAGACACTCACACGCACGCACAGACACACAGATCATCATCATTATAATATTTAATAATATTACACAATTATTATTAATATTATTATAATTATTCTTATTTTCATCCATCATCTGTAACCTGGGGGGGTCTCCAGACACTCACATTCACACCTACAGGACATTTAGAGTCAACAATGAACCTGCAGGTCTTTAGACTGTGGGAGGAAACCTGAGAACCCGGAGTAAACCCACGCTAACCTGCATGTCTTTAGACTGTGGGAGGAAACCTGAGAACCCGGAGTAAACCCACACTAACCTGCATGTCTTTAGAGTGTGGGAGGAAACCTGAGAACCCGGAGTAAAACCCACACTAACCTGCATGTCTTTAGACTGTGGGAGGAAACCTGAGAACCCGGAGTAAACCCACACTAACCTGCATGTCTTTAGACTGTGGGAGGAAACCAGAGAACCCGGAGTAAACCCACGCTAACCTGCATGTCTTTAGACTGTGGGAGGAAACCTGAGAACCCGGAGTAAACCCACACTAACCTGCATGTCTTTAGACTGTGGGAGGAAACCTGAGAACCCGGAGTATAAAAATAACAGCTTCAATCCCCGAGGTGCTACGTTAGCATCTTAGCATTGGTGACGGTAGCGTCCAGTCACTTAACATTATACAGTACCCGTTTATAGTAATCAAGTATTCTGCTCAGTGCTCATTTCAGGTCTTTTCATACATGACAACATCTGGAGAAGCATTTTAAAACTACGTGAGACGTTAAACGTTTGTTGAATGTTTTGTTTTTTTACTTTACTCCCATGATGCTTTGCCTCACGGGCCCGTCCGCTCTCCAGCTGGATACGTGAGGCTGATGCTGCGTGTTCACTGATATGACGGGAAAAGGACAGTCACACGGTGAGAGCACCAGAGGCTGAAGCCACCCTCGTCCAGTGGATTGATAATGCCCCGGTACCGGGCCAGCCGGCGAGGTGCCCCGGTACCGGGCCAGCCGGCGAGGTGCCCCGGTACCGGGTCAGCCGACGAGGTGCTTGTTACAGTGTTATCTCCCGGCCCAGCGATGTGACGTACTGTTGTCTTCTGTTGAATGGACTAAAGAGTATTTATACTATATAAATATATTTATTTTATATATATATGTGTACATATAGTATATCAAACAGATATCTGAACACAGTCTGAGGATGTTTATATTGTTTATTTACAGCTGAACATCAGGATGCCAACAGAGGTGTGAAGAGACTCTTTGAGGGTCCAGCAGGGTACCAGGAGGGTAGAAGAAAGGTTTCAGATAAAACAAGAAGAGTATGATGGGGTATTAGAGAGTTTAACAGGGTATCAGGCAGTACAGGGGGGTATCAGAGGGTATCAGGAGGTTTAAATAGGATATTATGGTGTTTCAAGAGGCACAGGATGGGTATGATGGGGTTTAAGAGGGTGTCAGAGGGTGTCATAGGGTACAGGAGTTGTATATGAGACACATGATGGGGTAACAGGGAGTCTTAGAAAAGTATCAGAATGGATTTACAAGAGGTATGATGGGGTATCAGGAGGTTTTAAGAGGTATTAGAAGTATTAGAGGGTACACGCGGGTATGATGGGGTATTGGGAGGTTTTAGGGGGTATTAGAAGGTAGTAAGTATAAGAGGGTACAGGCAGGTATGATGGGGTATCGGAGGTTAAGGAGGGTTACTGAGGGGTATCAGAGGCTACAGGAAGGGTGTATGAAGGTATCATCAGATATCAGAGGGTATTAGAGGGTTTAAGATGGTATGGGAGGTGATCAGGGTATGGTAGGGGCATGATGGGGTATCGGGTATATAGTAGGGGTATGATGGGGTATCATAGGCTACAGGAGGGGTGTATGAAGGTAACGATGGGGCACAGGAGGGGTATCAGAAGATAAACTCAGAGGGGGTATTTGAGAAAATATAGGGTATCAGGGAGCATCAGGGGGTACAAGAGGGCATCAGAAAGAGGTTTTAGAAGGCATCTGAGGATTTGATAGGGTTTAGTAGGGTATCAGGGGCAATGAAAGGTCTCAGGGGGTATCAGATAGATGCTGACATCTGATCAGAAATTCCTGATGAAGAGACATAACCCCACCCCCAGCCTGTACTGTTAGAGGGTATAAGAAGGGTGTATCAGAAATACATTAGAGGGTATCAGAGGGTATACGTGACATCCAGCCTGCTGCAGTATCTGAGACTGAGCTGAAGACGACTGGACTCCTAAATTCAATCAATAATAAAGCACCAAGCAGCAGCAGCAGTCAGTCAGTTACATAATACATCAGTTCATACACCCGGGTCACCGCTCACACCCGGGTCACCGCTCACACCCGGGTCACCGCTCACACCCGGGTCACCGCGCACACCTGGATGCCCTGGGTGCGAGACGCAGAGAAAACGTCTTGAAAGAGATCCGATCCACAGGACGGCTCTGATCTCAGACCGGTGGACCGGTGGACCGGTGGACCGGTGGACACGGTCCAGTGTTTTTTGATGAGTAAAGGGATTCTGGGATGTTCCACATTTTCTCCAGACATACGTGATGTTCCTCATTCAGCTCGATGGTTGAACTCCGGGTCGGAGTCGGTGGCTCAGCTCGCAGGCCGTTAAACAAACAACAGCTCCTCCGGTTCATTCGTCTGTTCTCTCAGCAGGTAAAAAACAGCTTCTATATACATCTGAGTATGTGTGAACCTGAATATCTGCTCAGTGGACTCTTCAACAGAACACCATCAACGTCTCAACACACTCCTGCCAACCCGCTCCCGGCTTCCTCCCGGCTTCCTCCCGGGGTCACATTTCTCCTCTATTTCTCCTGATTTATGATAATTCTTCACATCTTTTTTTCCTGTTTGTTATCTCAACCTGTTCATCGCTGCTGTTTCCACCTGGACGACAACACACCAGTATGTAGCAGGTCGGTGCTGGACCAGTATGCAGCAGGTCGATGCTGGACCAGTATGCAGCAGGCCGGTGCTGGACCAGTATGTAGCAGGTCGGTGCTGGACCAGTATGTAGCAGGTCGGTGCTGGACCAGTATGTAGCAGGTCGGTGCTGGACCAGTATGCAGCAGGCCGGTGCTGGACCAGTATGTAGCAGGCCGGTGCTGGACCAGTATGTAGCAGGTCGGTGCTGGACCAGTATGTAGCAGGCCGGTGCTGGACCAGTATGTAGCAGGCCGGTGCTGGACCAGTATGTAGCAGGCCGGTGCTGGACCAGTATGTAGCAGGTCGGTGCTGGACCAGTATGTAGCAGCTCCCTCAGAGGGACATTTATCAGCACGTCTTCGTACCAAGATGAAGAAATAAACTGCACTTTGAGGGAGCTGCAACGTTCCGACCTTCTTCTACGTTTCTTATTATTGTTCAACAAGACGTTTCAGCAGAGACTTTCAATATGAAGATAGAATAGAAATAATGTAGTTTTACTTTAGTCCGTCTCTTTGTAGGAGGACGGTTCTGATGAAGAACCTCTGAGCGGTTCTGATGAAGAACCTCTGAGCTGTTCTGAGGAAGAACCTCTGAGCGGTTCTGAGGAAGAACCTCTGAGCGGTTCTGAGGAAGAACCTCTGAGCGGTTCTGATGAAGAACCTCTGAGCTGTTCTGATGAAGAACCTCTGAGCTGTTCTGATGAAGAACCTCTGAGCGGTTCTGAGGAAGAACCTCTGAGCTGTTCTGATGAAGAACCTCTGAGCGGTTCTGATGAAGAACCTCTGAGCTGTTCTGATGAAGAACCTCTGAGCTGATGTTCATGTGTTGGTTCATGTTCTGGTTTTATGGCTGCAGGTGAGACAATAAACAGCAGAGAGAAAGGATGCTGATTGGCTGCAGTGACAGAGAAGGATGCTGATTGGTTACTGACTGTTGACTGTTAGCCTGTTAGCATCTTAGCTCCTGTAGTTTCCTGTCCCCCCTGCTTCTGTCAGTGTCACCTGTAACCAAGCACACCAGTGATGTCACAGCGCACTGGAGCACCTGGACAGGTGAGCAGAGACAACAAGATGTGTGTGGGTGTGTGTGTGTGTGTGTGTGTGTGTGTGTTTGTTTGTGTGGGTTACATTAATGTCCACATCACAAACACCCAGCAGGCGGCGCTGTGGTTCAAACACAAACACTTTGCTTCGGTTTAAAGGTGTGAAACAGGTGTTGAACTCGTACAGCTCCACGTGGAGGTCCGACGCCCCTCCTCCAGTCTATCCAGAACCCGGGTCTCATGACCCAGGTGAAGCCCGGTCCAACAGACCGGATCAACATCAGTTTCTGTCATTAACCCGTCCCGTTCCTCCTCCTCTGATGGACAGACGGCGGCGGCTCAGACGGACGACTCGCGGGCGGTTTTGGAGCGCAGAGCTCCGGCCCGGCTCAGGAAGGGGAAGGTGGTACCGAGGCAGCCGGCGGCCACGGTGAGACCCAGACTGGCCCAGGCACAGCAGATGGACCAGCCGTAACCGTGATCCACGTCGGCAGGCAGACCGTATATGAAGGGGGGGTTTCTGGAGAGGTCGTAGGTCACGCTGGCCGCATATGTACATAGAGAGATGGTGCAGAAGATCCCTGAAGAACACAGGAAGAGGACACGGTCAGTAGAACCCTGGAGGTGGACCTGGTCCACAGACCAGAGGGGTACCACCACATGACCCCACCTGTGTTACCTGTCAAGATGAAGAGGAGTCTCTATCTCTCAGGTGTGTTACCTGTCATGATGAAGAGGAGTCAGGTGTGTTACCTGTCATGATGAAGAGGAGTCAGGTGTGTTACCTGTCATGATGAAGAGGAGTCTCTATCTCTCAGGTGTGTTACCTGTCATGATGAAGAGGAGTCAGGTGTGTTACCTGTCATGATGAAGAGGAGTCAGGTGTGTTACCTGTCATGATGAAGAGGAGTCTCTATCTCTCAGGTGTGTTACCTGTCATGATGAAGAGGAGTCAGGTGTGTTACCTGTCATGATGAAGAGGAGTCAGGTGTGTTACCTGTCATGAGGAAGAGGAGTCTCTATCTCTCAGATGTGTTACCTGTCATGATGAAGAGGAGTCAGATGTGTTACCTGTCATGATGAAGATGAGTCAGGTGTGTTACCTGTCATGAGGAAGAGGAGTCAGGTGTGTTACCTGTCATGAGGAAGAGGAGTCTCTATCTCTCAGGTGTGTTACCTGTCATGATGAAGAGGAGTCAGGTGTGTTACCTGTCATGAGGAAGAGGAGTCAGGTCTGTTACCTGTCATGATGAAGAGGAGTCTCTATCTCTCAGGTGTGTTACCTGTCATGATGAAGAGGAGTCAGGTGTGTTACCTGTCATGATGAAGAGGAGTCTCTATCTCTCAGGTGTGTTACCTGTCATGATGAAGAGGAGTCAGATGTGTTACCTGTCATGATGAAGATGAGTCAGGTGTGTTACCTGTCATGAGGAAGAGGAGTCAGGTGTGTTACCTGTCATGAGGAAGAGGAGTCTCTATCTCTCAGGTGTGTTACCTGTCATGATGAAGAGGAGTCAGGTGTGTTACCTGTCATGATGAAGAGGAGTCTCTATCTCTCAGGTGTGTTACCTGTCATGATGAAGAGGAGTCAGGTGTGTTACCTGTCATGAGGAAGAGGAGTCTCTATCTCTCAGGTGTGTTACCTGTCATGATGAAGAGGAGTCTCTATCTCTCAGGTGTGTTACGTGTCATGAGGAAGAGGAGTCTCTATCTCTCAGGTGTGTTACCTGTCATGATGAAGAGGAGTCTCTATCTCTCAGGTGTGTTACCTGTCATGATGAAGAGGAGTCTCTATCTCTCAGGTGTGTTACCTGTCATGAGGAAGAGTCAGGTGTGTTACCTGTCATGATGAAGAGGAGTCTCTATCTCTCAGGTTTGTTACCTGTCATGATGAAGAGGAGTCAGGCGTGTTACCTGTCATGAGGAAGAGGAGTCTCTATCTCTCAGGTGTGTTACCTGTCATGATGAAGAGGAGTCAGGTGTGTTACCTGTCATGATGAAGAGGAGTCAGGTGTGTTACCTGTCATGATGAAGAGGAGTCAGGTGTGTTACCTGTCATGATGAAGAGGAGTCTCTATCTCTCAGGTGTGTTACCTGTCATGAGGAAGAGGAGTCAGGTGTGTTACCTGTCATGAGGAAGAAGAGTCTCTATCTCTCAGGTGTGTTACCTGCCATGAGGAAGAGGAGTCTGTATCTCTCAGGTGTGTTACCTGTCATGAGGAAGAGGAGTCTCTATCTCTCAGGTGTGTTACCTGTCATGATGAAGAGGAGTCAGGTGTGTTACCTGTCATGAGGAAGAGGAGTCTCTATCTCTCAGGTGTGTTACCTGTCATGATGAAGAGGAGTCAGGTGTGTTACCTGTCATGAGGAAGAGGAGTCTCTATCTCTCAGGTGTGTTACCTGTCATGATGAAGAGGAGTCTCTATCTCTCAGGTGTGTTACGTGTCATGAGGAAGAGGAGTCTCTATCTCTCAGGTGTGTTACCTGTCATGATGAAGAGGAGTCTCTATCTCTCAGGTGTGTTACCTGTCATGATGAAGAGGAGTCTCTATCTCTCAGGTGTGTTACCTGTCATGATGAAGAGGAGTCTCTATCCCTCAGGTGTGTTACCTGTCATGATGAAGAGGAGTCTCTATCTCTCAAGTGTGTTACGTGTCATGATGAAGAGGAGTCTCTATCTCTCAGGTGTGTTACCTGTCATGATGAAGAGGAGTCTCTATCTCTCAGGTGTGTTACCTGTCATGATGAAGAGGAGTCAGGTGTGTTACCTGTCATGATGAAGAGGAGTCTCTATCTCTCAGGTGTGTTACCTGTCATGATGAAGAGGAGTCAGGTGTGTTACCTGTCATGAGGAAGAGGAGTCTCTATCTCTCAGGTGTGTTACCTGTCATGATGAAGAGGAGTCAGGTGTGTTACCTGTCATGATGAAGAGGAGTCAGGTGTGTTACCTGTCATGAGGAAGAGGAGTCTCTATCTCTCAGGTGTGTTACCTGTCCTGATGAAGAGGAGTCAGGTGTGTTACCTGTCATGAGGAAGAGGAGTCTCTATCTCTCAGGTGTGTTACCTGTCATGATGAAGAGGAGTCTCTATCTCTCAGGTGTGTTACCTGTCATGATGAAGAGGAGTCTCTATCTCTCAGGTGTGTTACCTGTCATGATGAAGAGGAGTCTCTATCTCTCAGGTGTGTTACCTGTCATGAGGAAGAGTCAGGTGTGTTACCTGTCATGAGGAAGAGGAGTCTCTATCTCTCAGGTGTGTTACCTGTCATGATGAAGAGGAGTCTCTATCTCTCAGGTGTGTTACCTGTCATGATGAAGAGGAGTCTCTATCTCTCAGGTGTGTTACCTGTCATGATGAAGAGGAGTCTCTATCTCTCAGGTGTGTTACCTGTCATGATGAAGAGGAGTCAGGTGTGTTACCTGTCATGAGGAAGAGGAGTCAGGTGTGTTACCTGTCATGATGAAGAGGAGTCTCTATCTCTCAGGTGTGTTACCTGTCATGATGAAGAGGAGTCAGGTGTGTTACCTGTCATGATGAAGAGGAGTCTCTATCTCTCAGGTGTGTTACCTGTCATGATGAAGAGGAGTCAGGTGTGTTACCTGTCATGAGGAAGAGGAGTCTCTATCTCTCAGGTGTGTTACCTGTCATGATGAAGAGGAGTCAGGTGTGTTACCTGTCATGAGGAAGAGGAGTCTCTATCTCTCAGGTGTGTTACCTGTCCTGATGAAGAGGAGTCAGGTGTGTTACCTGTCATGAGGAAGAGGAGTCTCTATCTCTCAGGTGTGTTACCTGTCATGATGAAGAGGAGTCTCTATCTCTCAGGTGTGTTACCTGTCATGATGAAGAGGAGTCTCTATCTCTCAGGTGTGTTACCTGTCATGATGAAGAGGAGTCTCTATCTCTCAGGTGTGTTACCTGTCATGAGGAAGAGTCAGGTGTGTTACCTGTCATGATGAAGAGGAGTCTCTATCTCTCAGGTTTGTTACCTGTCATGATGAAGAGGAGTCAGGCGTGTTACCTGTCATGAGGAAGAGGAGTCTCTATCTCTCAGGTGTGTTACCTGTCATGATGAAGAGGAGTCAGGTGTGTTACCTGTCATGATGAAGAGGAGTCTCTATCTCTCAGGTGTGTTACCTGTCATGATGAAGAGGAGTCTCTATCTCTCAGGTGTGTTACCTGTCATGATGAAGAGGAGTCTCTATCTCTCAGGTGTGTTACGTGTCATGAGGAAGAGGAGTCTCTATCTCTCAGGTGTGTTACCTGTCATGATGAAGAGGAGTCTCTATCTCTCAGGTGTGTTACCTGTCATGATGAAGAGGAGTCTCTATCTCTCAGGTGTGTTACCTGTCATGAGGAAGAGTCAGGTGTGTTACCTGTCATGATGAAGAGGAGTCTCTATCTCTCAGGTTTGTTACCTGTCATGATGAAGAGGAGTCAGGCGTGTTACCTGTCATGAGGAAGAGGAGTCTCTATCTCTCAGGTGTGTTACCTGTCATGATGAAGAGGAGTCAGGTGTGTTACCTGTCATGATGAAGAGGAGTCTCTATCTCTCAGGTGTGTTACCTTCCATGAGGAAGAGGAGTCAGGTGTGTTACCTGTCATGATGAAGAGGAGTCTCTATCTCTCAGGTGTGTTACCTGTCATGAGGAAGAGGAGTCAGGTGTGTTACCTGTCATGAGGAAGAGGAGTCTGTATCTCTCAGGTGTGTTACCTGTCATGAGGAAGAGGAGTCAGGTGTGTTACCTGTCATGAGGAAGAGGAGTCTGTATCTCTCAGGTGTGTTACCTGTCATGAGGAAGAGGAGTCTCTATCTCTCAGGTGTGTTACCTGTCATGATGAAGAGGAGTCAGGTGTGTTACCTGTCATGAGGAAGAGGAGTCTCTATCTCTCAGGTGTGTTACCTGTCATGATGAAGAGGAGTCAGGTGTGTTACCTGTCATGAGGAAGAGGAGTCTCTATCTCTCAGGTGTGTTACCTGTCATGATGAAGAGGAGTCTCTATCTCTCAGGTGTGTTACGTGTCATGAGGAAGAGGAGTCTCTATCTCTCAGGTGTGTTACCTGTCATGATGAAGAGGAGTCTCTATCTCTCAGGTGTGTTACCTGTCATGATGAAGAGGAGTCTCTATCTCTCAGGTGTGTTACCTGTCATGATGAAGAGGAGTCTCTATCCCTCAGGTGTGTTACCTGTCATGATGAAGAGGAGTCTCTATCTCTCAGGTGTGTTACGTGTCATGATGAAGAGGAGTCTCTATCTCTCAGGTGTGTTACCTGTCATGATGAAGAGGAGTCTCTATCTCTCAGGTGTGTTACCTGTCATGATGAAGAGGAGTCAGGTGTGTTACCTGTCATGATGAAGAGGAGTCTCTATCTCTCAGGTGTGTTACCTGTCATGATGAAGAGGAGTCAGGTGTGTTACCTGTCATGATGAAGAGGAGTCTCTATCTCTCAGGTGTGTTACCTTCCATGAGGAAGAGGAGTCAGGTGTGTTACCTGTCATGATGAAGAGGAGTCTCTATCTCTCAGGTGTGTTACCTGTCATGAGGAAGAGGAGTCAGGTGTGTTACCTGTCATGAGGAAGAGGAGTCTGTATCTCTCAGGTGTGTTACCTGTCATGAGGAAGAGGAGTCAGGTGTGTTACCTGTCATGAGGAAGAGGAGTCTGTATCTCTCAGGTGTGTTACCTGTCATGATGAAGAGGAGTCTCTATCTCTCAGGTGTGTTACCTGTCATGATGAAGAGGAGTCAGGTGTGTTACCTGTCATGAGGAAGAGGAGTCAGGTGTGTTACCTGTCATGATGAAGAGGAGTCTCTATCTCTCAGGTGTGTTACCTGTCATGATGAAGAGGAGTCAGGTGTGTTACCTGTCATGATGAAGAGGAGTCTCTATCTCTCAGGTGTGTTACCTGTCATGATGAAGAGGAGTCAGGTGTGTTACCTGTCATGAGGAAGAGGAGTCTCTATCTCTCAGGTGTGTTACCTGTCATGATGAAGAGGAGTCAGGTGTGTTACCTGTCATGAGGAAGAGGAGTCTCTATCTCTCAGGTGTGTTACCTGTCATGATGAAGAGGAGTCTCTATCTCTCAGGTGTGTTACGTGTCATGAGGAAGAGGAGTCTATCTCTCAGGTGTGTTACCTGTCATGATGAAGAGGAGTCTCTATCTCTCAGGTGTGTTACCTGTCATGATGAAGAGGAGTCTCTATCTCTCAGGTGTGTTACCTGTCATGAGGAAGAGTCAGGTGTGTTACCTGTCATGATGAAGAGGAGTCTCTATCTCTCAGGTTTGTTACCTGTCATGATGAAGAGGAGTCAGGCGTGTTACCTGTCATGAGGAAGAGGAGTCTCTATCTCTCAGGTGTGTTACCTGTCATGATGAAGAGGAGTCAGGTGTGTTACCTGTCATGATGAAGAGGAGTCTCTATCTCTCAGGTGTGTTACCTGTCATGATGAAGAGGAGTCAGGTGTGTTACCTGTCATGATGAAGAGGAGTCTCTATCTCTCAGGTGTGTTACCTTCCATGAGGAAGAGGAGTCAGGTGTGTTACCTGTCATGATGAAGAGGAGTCTCTATCTCTCAGGTGTGTTACCTGTCATGAGGAAGAGGAGTCAGGTGTGTTACCTGTCATGAGGAAGAGGAGTCTGTATCTCTCAGGTGTGTTACCTGTCATGAGGAAGAGGAGTCAGGTGTGTTACCTGTCATGAGGAAGAGGAGTCTGTATCTCTCAGGTGTGTTACCTGTCATGAGGAAGAGGAGTCTCTATCTCTCAGGTGTGTTACCTGTCATGATGAAGAGGAGTCAGGTGTGTTACCTGTCATGAGGAAGAGGAGTCTCTATCTCTCAGGTGTGTTACCTGTCATGATGAAGAGGAGTCTCTATCTCTCAGGTGTGTTACCTGTCATGAGGAAGAGTCAGGTGTGTTACCTGTCATGATGAAGAGGAGTCTCTATCTCTCAGGTTTGTTACCTGTCATGATGAAGAGGAGTCAGGCGTGTTACCTGTCATGAGGAAGAGGAGTCTCTATCTCTCAGGTGTGTTACCTGTCATGATGAAGAGGAGTCAGGTGTGTTACCTGTCATGAGGAAGAGGAGTCTCTATCTCTCAGGTGTGTTACCTGTCATGATGAAGAGGAGTCAGGTGTGTTACCTGTCATGATGAAGAGGAGTCAGGTGTGTTACCTGTCATGAGGAAGAGGAGTCTCTATCTCTCAGGTGTGTTACCTGTCATGATGAAGAGGAGTCTCTATCTCTCAGGTGTGTTACCTGTCATGATGAAGAGGAGTCTCTATCTCTCAGGTGTGTTACCTGTCATGATGAAGAGGAGTCTCTATCTCTCAGGTGTGTTACGTGTCATGATGAAGAGGAGTCTCTATCTCTCAGGTGTGTTACCTGTCATGATGAAGAGGAGTCTCTATCGCTCAGGTGTGTTACCTGTCATGAGGAAGAGTCAGGTGTGTTACCTGTCATGATGAAGAGGAGTCTCTATCTCTCAGGTGTGTTACCTGTCATGATGAAGAGGAGTCTCTATCTCTCAGGTGTGTTACGTGTCATGAGGAAGAGGAGTCTCTATCTCTCAGGTGTGTTACCTGTCATGATGAAGAGGAGTCTCTATCTCTCAGGTGTGTTACCTGTCATGATGAAGAGGAGTCAGGTGTGTTACCTGTCATGAGGAAGAGGAGTCTCTATCTCTCAGGTGTGTTACCTGTCATGATGAAGAGGAGTCAGGTGTGTTACCTGTCATGAGGAAGAGGAGTCTCTATCTCTCAGGTGTGTTACCTGTCATGATGAAGAGGAGTCAGGTGTGTTACCTGTCATGATGAAGAGGAGTCAGGTGTGTTACCTGTCATGAGGAAGAGGAGTCTCTATCTCTCAGGTGTGTTACGTGTCATGAGGAAGAGGAGTCTCTATCTCTCAGGTGTGTTACCTGTCATGATGAAGAGGAGTCTCTATCTCTCAGGTGTGTTACCTGTCATGATGAAGAGGAGTCTCTATCTCTCAGGTGTGTTACCTGTCATGATGAAGAGGAGTCTCTATCTCTCAGGTGTGTTACCTGTCATGATGAAGAGGAGTCTCTATCGCTTAGGTGTGTTACCTGTCATGAGGAAGAGTCAGGTGTGTTACCTGTCATGATGAAGAGGAGTCTCTATCTCTCAGGTTTGTTACCTGTCATGATGAAGAGGAGTCTCTATCTCTCAGTTGTGTTACCCTTTCATGAGGAAGAGGAGTCAGGTGTGTTACCTGTTATGATGAAGAGGAGTCAGGTGTGTTACCTGCCATGAGGAAGAGGAGTCCAGAGACGTGTTGGGTCAGACTCTCCTCCCAGAAGAAGCCAACCGACGCTACGATGCTGCCACACAGCAGGACGGCCGCCGCCATGCCGAGGAAGCCCGCCGTGATGCGGCGCAGGTCTACGGCAGGACACACACAATACACACATTATACACACACAATACACAGATTATACACAGATTATACACACAGATTATACACACACAATACACACACACACACACACTCAGAGGGCTGTCAGCGGTAAATGAGGAAACAGTGTTGCCGTGGTAACCACCTCCTGCTCACCCCCCTACTGTTACATAACGATGTCATAGCATGTTTCCATGGCAACCGGTGACAAGCAGCGAGGAGGGCTGCAGACTGATGAGAGCAAGAAAACTCCGGCATTAAATCTACAATCTATAATCAATAATCTATAATCAATAATATATATGATTTAAAATCTATAATCTATCATCAATAATCCATCATCAATAATCTGTTATCAATTATCTACAATCTATATCTCGTCAATAATCTATCATCAATAATCTATTATTAATAATCTATGATTTACAATCTACAATCTATCATCAATAATCTGTTATCAATAATCTATTATTAATAATCTATGATTTACAATCTACAATCTATCATCAATAATCTATCAACTATAATCTATTATTAATAATCTATGATTTACAATCTATAATCTATCATCAATAATCTATCATCTATAATCTGTTATCAATAATCTATGATTTACAATCTATAATCTACAATCTATCATCAATAATCTATCAACTATAATCTATTATTAATAATCTATGATTTACAATCTATAATCTATCATCAATAATCTATCATCTATAATCTGTTATCAATAATCTATGATTTACAATCTATAATCTACAATCTATCATCAATAATCTGTTATCAATAATCAATAATCTGTTATCAATAATCTATGATCTACAATCTATAATATATCTTCAATAATCTATAATCAATAATTTGTTATCAATA
>CM025827.1:41582279-41677279 GCA_014673565.1 Sebastes schlegelii
CGATACCTGCAGAGAACAGATGGGTAGACAGGTGAGCTATCTCTCCAGGTATCCAGGTGCATGATGGGAAATGTAGGATCAAGTGTTGTTGGACAAAAGGTGAGGATGACTACAGACGTAGTGAAGCCAATGATGAAGATGATGAAGATGATTTCAACGGGTTTCATTATTCTGTTGGATCAATATGCAGATCTGAGATCAGGGTCCAGTCTGAGATCAGGGTCCAATCTGAGATCAGGGTCCAGTCTGAGATCAGGGTCCAGTCTGAGATCAGGGTCCAATCTGAGATCAGGGTCCAGTCTGAGATCAGGGTCCAGTCTAATGCAGTGTGATGATATGTAACATCATGTAATCTGATCCAGTTTCTGGAGTCTGCTGGTTAAAGCCTGAAACCAGTGTGAAACCAGCCTAAAACCAGTGTGAAACTAGCCTGAGGTCAATCTAAAACCAGTCTGAAAACAGTCTGAGGTCGATCTGAAACCAGTCTGAAACCATTCTGAAACCAGTCTGAAACCAGCCTGAAACCAGTCTGAAACCAGCCTGAGGTCTATCTGAAACCAGCCTGAAACCAGCCTGAAACCAGTCTGAAACCAGCCTGAGGTCCATCTGAAACCAGCCTGAAACCAGTCTGTCACCAGCCTGAGGTCCATCTGAAACCAGCCTGAAACCAGTGTGAAACCAGTCTGAAACTAGTCTGTAACCAGTCTGAAACCAGCCTGAGGTCGATCTGAAACCAGTCTGAAACCAGTCTGAATCTAGCCTGAAACCAGTCTGAGGTCAATCTAAAACCAATCTGAAAAAAGTCTGAGGTCCATCTGAAACCAGTCTGAAACCAGTCTGAAACCAGCCTGAGGTACATCTGAAACCAGCCTGAAACCAGTCTGTGACCAGCCTGAGGTTGAACTGAAACCAGTCTGACACCAGTCTGAAACCAGCCTGAAACCAGTCTGAAACCAGCCTGAAACCAGCCTGAGGTCCATCTGAAACCAGCCTGAAACCAGTCTGTGACCAGCCTAAGGTCGAACTGAAACCAGCCTGAAACCAGCCTGAAACCAGCCTGAGGTCCATCTGAAACCAGTCTGAAACCAGTCTGAAACCAGCCTGTCACCAGCCTGAGGTTGATCTGAAACCAGTCTGAAACCAGTCTGAAACCAGTCTGAATCTAGCCTGAAACCAGTCTGAGGTCAATCTAAAACCAATCTGAAAAAAGTCTGAGGTCCATCTGAAACCAGTCTGAAACCAGCCTGAAACCAGTCTGAAACCAGCCTGAAACCAGCCTGAGGTCCATCTGAAACCAGCCTGAAACCAGTCTGTGACCAGCCTAAGGTCGAACTGAAACCAGCCTGAAACCAGCCTGAAACCAGCCTGAGGTCCATCTGAAACCAGTCTGAAACCAGTCTGAAACCAGCCTGTCACCAGCCTGAGGTTGATCTGAAACCAGTCTGAAACCAGTCTGAAACCAGTCTGAAACTAGCCTGAAACCATTCTGAGGTCAATCTGAAACCAGTTTGAAACCAGTCCGAGGTCAATTTAAAACCAGTCTGAAACCAGCCTGAAACAAGTCTGAAACCAGTGTGAAACCAGTGTGAAACCAGTCTGAAACCAGTCCGAGGTCAATTTAAATCCAGTCTGAAACCAGCCTGAAACAAGTCTGAAACCAGTGTGAAACCAGTCTGAAACTAGTCTGTAACCAGTCTGAAACCAGCCTGAGGTCGATCTGAAACCAGTCTGAAACCAGTCTGAATCTAGCTTGAAACCAGTCTGAGGTCAATCTAAAACCAGTCTGAAAAAAGTCTGAGGTCCATCTGAAACCAGTCTGTAACCAGTCTGAAACCAGCCTGAAACCATTCTGAGGTCAATATGAAACCAGTATGAAACCAGTCCGAAGTCAATCTTAAACCAGTCTGGAACCATTCTAAAACCAGTCTGAAACCAGTCTGAAACCAGCCTGAAGCCAGTCTGAAACCAGTCTGAAACCAGCCTGAAACCAGCCTGAAACCAGTGTGAAACCAGTCGGAAACTAGTCTGTAACCAGTATGAAACCATTCTGAGGTCGATCTGAAACCAGTCTGAAACCAGTCTGAATCTAGCCTGAAACCAGTCTGAGGTCAATCTAAAACCAGTCTGAAAAAAGTCTGAGGTCCATCTGAAACCAGTCTGAAACCAGTCTGAAACTAGTCTGTTACCAGTCAGATACCAGCCTGAGGTCAATCTGAAACCAGTCTGAAACCAGCCTGAAACCAGTCTATGACCAGCCTGAGGTCGTACTGAAACCAGTCTGAAACCAGTGTGAAACCAGTCGGAAACTAGTCTGTAACCAGTATGAAACCATTCTGAGGTCGATCTGAAACCAGTCTGAAACCAGTCTGAATCTAGCCTGAAAACCAGTCTGAGGTCAATCTAAAACCAGTCTGAAAAAAGTCTGAGGTCCATCTGAAACCAGTCTGAAACCAGCCCGAAACCAGTCTGAAACCAGTTTGAAACTAGTCTGTAACCAGTCTGAAACCAGCCTGAGGTTGATATGAAACCAGTCTGTAACCAGCCTGAGGTCGATTTGAAACCAGTCTGAAACCAGTCCGAGGTCAATCTAAAACCAGTCGGAAACCAGCCTGAAACCAGCCTGAAACCAGTCTGAAACCAGTCGGAAACTAGTCTGTAACCAGTCGGAAACCAGCCTGAGGTTGATATGAAACCAGTCTGTAACCAGCCTGAGGTCGATTTGAAACCAGTCTGAAACCAGTCCGAGGTCGATCTAAAACCAGTCGGAAACCAGCCTGAAACCAGTCTGAAACCAGTCTGAAACCAATCTGAAACTAGCCTGAAACCATTCTGAGGTCAATCTGAAACCAGTCTGAAACCAGTCCGAGGTCAATCTAAAACCAGTCTAAAACCAGCCTGAAACCAGCCTGAAACTAGCCTGAAACCAGTCTGAAGTCAATCTAAAACCAGTCTGAAAACAGTCTGACGTCGATCTGAAACCAGTCTGAAACCAGTCTGAAACCAGACTGAAACAGACTGAAACAGGTCTGAAACCAGTCTGAAACTAGTCTGTAACCAGTCTGTAACCAGCCTGATGTCGATCTGAAACCAGTCTTAAACCAGTCTGAAACCAGTCTGAAACTAGCCTGGAACCATTCTGAGGTCAATCTGAAACCAGTCTGAAACCAGTCCGAGGTCAATCTAAACCTAGTCTAAAACAAGCCTGAAACCAGTCTGAAACCATTCTGAAACCATTCTGAAACCATTCTGAAACCAGCCTGAAACCAGTCTGAGGTCAATCTGAAACCAGTCTGAAACCAGTCTGAGGTCAATCTGAAACCAACCCGGAAACCAGTCTGAGGTCAATCTGAAACCAGTCTGAAACCAGATTGAAACCAGTCTGAGGTCAATCTGAAACCAATCTGAAACCAGTCCAAGGTCAATCTAAAACTAGTCTATAACAAGCCTGAAACCAGTCTGAAACCAGTCTGAAACTAGTCTGTTACCAGTCTGAAATCAGTCTGAAACCAGCCTGAAACCAGCCTGAGGTCGATCTGAAACCAGTCTGAAACCAGCCTGAGGTCGATCTGAAACCAGTCTGAAACCAGTCTGAATCTAGCCTGAAACCATTCTGAAACCAGTATGAGACCAGTCTGAAACCAGTCTGAAACCAGCCTGAAACCAGACTGAAACCAGACTGAAACCAATCTTAAACCAGTCTGAAACCAGTCTGATGTCAATCTGAAACCAGTCTGAAACCAGTCTGAAACCAGCCTGAAACTAGCCTGAAACCAGCCTGAAACCAGCCTGAAACTAGCCTGAAACCAGTCTGAAGTCAATCTAAAACCAGTCTGAAAACAGTCTGAGGTCGATCTGAAACCAGTCTGAAACCAGTCTGAGGTCAATCTGAAACCAGTCTGAAACCAGACTGAAACAAGTCTGAAACCAGTCTGAAACTAGTCTGTAACCAGTCTGTAACCAGCCTGAGGTCGATCTGAAACCAGTCTTAAACCAGTCTGAAACCAGTCTGAAACTAGCCTGAAACCATTCTGAGGTCAATCTGAAACCAGTCTGAAACCAGTCCGAGGTCAATCTAAACCTAGTCTAAAACAAGCCTGAAACCAGTCTGAAACCATTCTGAAACCAGTCTGAAACCATTCTGAAACCAGCCTGAAACCAGTCTGAGGTCAATCTGAAACCAGTCTGAAACCAGTCTGAGGTCAATCTGAAACCAGATTGAAACCAGTCTTATGTCAATCTGAAACCGATCTGAAACCAGTCCAAGGTCAATCTAAAACCAGTCTATAACAAGCCTGAAACCAGTCTGAAACCAGTCTGAAACCAGTCTGAAACCATTCTGAAACCAGCCTGAAACCAGTCTGAGGTCAATCTGAAACCAGCCTGAAACCAGTCTGAGGTCAATCTGAAACCAGTCTGAAACCAGTCTGAGGTCAATCTGAAACCAGATTGAAACCAGTCTTATGTCAATCTGAAACCGATCTGAAACCAGTCCAAGGTCAATCTAAAACCAGTCTATAACAAGCCTGAAACCAGTCTGAAACCAGTCTGAAACCAGTCTGTTACCAGTCTGAAATCAGTCTGAAACCAGTCTGAAACCAGCCTGAGGTCGATCTGAAACCAGTCTGAAACCAGTCTGAATCTAGACTGAAACCATTCTGAAACCAGTCTGAGACCAGACTGAAACCAGACTGAAACCAATCTTAAACCAGTCTGAAACCAGTCTGAGGTCAATCTGAAACCAGTCTGAAACCAGTCTGAAACCAGCCTGAGGTACATCTGAAACCAGCCTGAAACCAGTCTGGAAACAAGCCTGAAACCAGTCTGAGGTCAATCTAAAACCAGTCTGAAACTAGCCTGAGATCAATCTAAAACCAGTCTGAACCCAGCCTGAAACCAGTCTGTGACCAGCCTGAGGTCGATCTGAAACCGGTCTGAAACCAGTCTGAAACCAGCCTGAAACCAGTCTGAAACAAGCCTGAAACCAGCCTGAAACCAGTCTGAGGTCAATCTAAAACCAGTCTGAAACCAGCCTGAGGTACATCTGAAACCAGCCTGAAACCAGTCTGGAAACAAGCCTGAAACCAGTCTGAGGTCAATCTAAAACCAGTCTGAAACTAGCCTGAGGTCAATCTAAAACCAGTCTGAACCCAACCTGAAACCAGTCTGTGACCAGCCTGAGGTCAATCTGAAACCAGTCTGAAACCAGTCTGAATCCAGTCTGAAACCAGTCTGAAACTAGTCTGTTACCAGTCTGAAATCAGTCTGAAACCAGTCTGAAACTAGCCTGAGGTCAATCTAAAACCAGTCTGAACCCAGCCTGAAACCAGTCTGTGACCAGCCTGAGGTCGATCTGAAACCGGTCTGAAACCAGCCTGAAACCAGTCTGAAACCAGCCTGAAACCAGTCTGAAACAAGCCTGAAACCAGCCTGAAACCAGTCTGAGGTCAATCTAAAACCTGTCTGAAACCAGCCTGAGGTCAATCTGAAACCAGTCTGAAACCAGTCTGAGGTCAATCTGAAACCAGTCTGAAACCAGTCTGAAAACATATATGTATGTGTGTGAGCTCCAGCTTCATTAGTAGTATTACGACGTGAATATGTATTATTATACTGGATGTGGATGTGGATGTCCAGCTGTTACTGTTAACAATGCACCGTTAACAGTAACAGCTGGACATCAGCTGTGGTCAGTTATATCTGTATACTGCATATATAGTATATATATATATGGATACTGCATGTATATATATACTATATAGATTATATATATATATATATATATATTCTATATGTACTATATACTATATATACTGTAAATTACAGGCAGGTGTGTGTATTAAAATATATATAGTATATATATAGTAAATAGTATATATGTGTAATAGTAGTATATAGTCTGACCCCGGTCGATGAGTTTGTCGATGTCCAGCTGTTTACAGTGTGTATACAGTATGTGGTGCAGTAGATGTATTCAGGCAGGTGTGTATATATACAGTATATACAGTATATACTGTATATATAGTATATATATATAATATATAGTAGTATATAGTAGTGTATATATAGTGTGTCTGACCCCGGTCGATGAGCTTGTCGATGTCCAGCTGTTTACAGTGTGTATACAGTATGTGGTGCAGTAGATGTATTTAGGCAGGTGTGTATATATATGGTTTATACAGTATATACAGTATATACAGTACACATAGTATATATAGTAGTATATAGTAGTGTATATATAGTGTGTCTGACCCCGGTCGATGAGCTTGTCGATGTCCGGGTCCAGGCCCTTGAAGTAGCACTTCCTCCAGAGGCCCGAGTGAGAGGAGAACAGCGGCCTGCCGCACTCCGTCTCCAGGATGCCCATCCCCAGGATGGCCCTCCAGTTCTCCAGCAGCTCCTCCTCTCTGCTGCCCACATGAACCGGCTTCATGAGCGCCACGTCCCGCTGCCGCGCCGCCCCGCTGCCGGTGTCCACCAGCGGCAGGTGGTAGATGGGCATCTCCCGGTTCTTCTGGTCGTTGGAGTCGGATCCGTGTCGGTCGCAGTTGGTCTTGTGTCGGCGGGTGTCGGTCTCGTACCAGTGGTCGGTGGAGATGGAGGAGACCAGCAGCAGCAGAGAGAGCAGAGAGAGCAGCAGAGACACCGCGGACACCGTCACCGTCTCCGGGCGGGCTCGCTCCATCACCGGGACGACCGGGACAACCGGGACCGGGACCGGGACATGGACCGGGCCGCTGGTCCCGGAGGTCCCAGAGGTCCCGGAGGTCCCGGTGCTGCTGGTTCCGTTACTGGTCATGTTCTGCTTCCATCATCTTCATCTTCCTCCTCTTCCTCCTCGCGCCCTCAGCCGTTCCCAGTTTGTCCTCGAGAGCGCGTTGTCATGCCGACTGACGGAGCGACGACGCGTCAAGCTGAAGGGCGGGAACAAGCAGCAGCACCGGAAGTCCGCTGAGACGGCCTTCAAAATAAAGCTTCAGGATTACCTTCAGGAGGTTTACGCACGCACGCACGCACACAAACACACACACAGTACAGAGAGTACTAATAGTACTAATAATAATAATAACAATAATAACAACAATAACAACAATAATGATAATAATTCAGTTATGTAGATCTATATCTCAGATGTATTTGGTTAAATATAGAACTACTAAACGAGTCCAGAGACTGAAACTAAAGAATAGTTAAAGCAGATTCTTCGGCTCAGTTCAGCTCGTCTTCATTATTAAATGTTCTTCCTTGTTATATACCGTATACATATACATATACATATGCATGTATATATATGTATATGTATATGTCTGTGTTTGTTCATATAGTTTTATATCTTCAGCTATGAGCTGTATGTGCCGGCGGGGGCTCCCGGCGACTCCGGCCGTCACCGTCTGGACAGTGACGTCTCCAGCTGATCCAGAGGTGATCCAGAGGTGATCCAGAGGTGGAGCTGAGGCTGATCCAGAGGTGATCCAGAGGTGATCCAGAGGTAGAGCGTGGATGGAGCTGAAACACGCCCACCTAGCTCTAAGCTACCAAGCTAGCCAAGGCTAAGAAGCTAGGCTATATGCTGCTCTGTGTAGCCGGCTAACGTTAACCCCGTGGTGTTGTTGCTCCCGGTTACCGGCTAATATATAAATAAAATAATACTTACGGGAGAATTTCACTCGAAAAACACTTAAATCAGTTTATTTGTCACCTGAAATCGTACAAGCTAACGTTACAACGTACAAGCTAACGTTACAATGTACAAGCTAATGTTACAACGTACAAACTAACGTTACAACGTAAAAACTAATGTTACAACGTACAAGCTAATGTTACAACGTACAATCTAACGTTACAACGTACAAGCTAATGTTACAACGTACAATCTAACGTTACAACGTGCAAGCTAATGTTACAACGTACAAACTAACGTTACAACGTATAATGTTAACGTTACAACGTACAACAGAAAAAGAGTCACAGTTGAACGGCGTTGTCCGGTATTTCAGGATTTAGCTGAGTTTCATGATTTTCATGGACATTACAGTTCCTGATGTCCTGTTGGAAACTAACGCGGGCACGGAGGTCATCCAGCGGCCACGCAACGGCCAGCAGGACGCCCGTTGTATAGTTAACCCACAGACTGTATAGAAGCAGTGGACGTGGTCACCGTGACGACAGCCGTCGATTTGTGAACTGAGGTTTTGAAGCCTCAAGTTCGTCATCTTGGCCGCCGCATCTTGCTTTTTGCTGAATAAGACATTTATTTAACAGTGTGGACTAACCAAATCTCCTCAGCTCAACATTTGTCTGCAGGAGTCTGTTTATTTTACAGGAAACAGATTTCTCTGTTACACATTCATCGATACTGTCATCTTTGTCACGGTAACAAAAATAAGAACCCCTGCCACAGTCATGAAATCATTAAGTGAGATTAAAATATAACATGACAGTAAAAACCTGTTTAACATCAACATCAGACGCAAATTTCTGGCACGTTTCATGACTGAGTCTTATTTTGAAATCAAACACAGGAAGTACTGATGTGATGTCACAATGACTGACTTGACAGCGTCTCTGAGCTGGGTGTGTACTCTCTCTTCAGCCTGTCTGCCTCTCTCTCTCCTAACCTGCACCCTCACTGATCACCACTAATAATACAAATAACAATAACAACAACAACAACAACAATAAAAAACAACAACAACAACAACAAGAATAAGAAGAATAACAACAGGGTGGTACATCTCTTCTAGGGTAACGGGGTGGATTAGGGTGGTACATCTCTTCTAGGGTAACGGGGTGGATTAGGGTGGTACATCTCTTCTAGGGTAACGGGGTAGATTAGGGTGGTACATCTCTTCTAGGGTAACGGGGTAGATTAGGGTGGTACATCTCTTCTAGGGTAACGGGGCAGATTAGGGTGGTACATCTCTTCTAGGGTAACGGGGTAGATTAGGGTGGTACATCTCTTCTAGGGTAACGGGGTAGATTAGGGTGGTACATCTCTTCTAGGGTAACGGGGTGGATTAGGGTGGTACATCTCTTCTAGGGTAACAGGGTGGTACCTGAGCGTACAACAGTAGAGAGAGTCTCTCTCTCTGGTGGTCAGGATGAGGTGGGTCGTTTCTCCGTGGCGTCCTGGTGACTGAGGCCTCATGGGAAATCTCAGGTGACTCTCAGAGTCCAAACTCAACGTGACGGCAGAAAAAAATGAAAGTTGGTCCATTAAGTTGATCAATAATTCAGAGCATCCCTGCTGGGCTCTGCTGCTTCCTGTAACACGACCCCTCCCCCCCTCGGACGCTGTCACCTTGACTTTGACTTCTGTGATTGGCTGTCAGGACGCTGTTTTCATCATCAGTCTGCTGATCAGCTCCTTAATAAAGTCATTGATCTTTAGTCAATAAAACATCAGAAGACCAAACTGACGTCTTCACGTGTCTTTATGATTTATGGTGAAATAAAACAGAAATAAAACACTTAAATCAATAATTGATTATTAAAATAGTTGGCAATTAATTTCTGACTGAACAGCATCAAGATCACATGACAGGAAGTTCAGCAGCTGTAGATATGATGACTAGTCCTCGGAGGATGACCTGTAATAAGTAATAGTAAGCTATTATTATTGTTATTATTATTATCATCTCCATCTCATTAAATATCACACACTACACAGTGTTCAGTGCAACAGTACATACTACTGATCAACGTAGTACACAGTATACACTATACAGTAACAGAGCGGTGCTACGTATAACAGAACGGTGCTATGTATAACAGACCGTTGCTATGTATAAAAGACCGTTGCTATGTATAACAGACCATTGCTATGTATAACAGAATGTTGCTATGTATAGCAGACTGTTGCTATGTATAACAGACCGTTGCTATGTATAACAGACTGTTGCTATATATAGCAGACCGTTGCTATGTATAACAGACCGTTGCTATGTATATCAGACTATTGCTATGTATAACAGACCATTGCTATGTATAACAGACCGTTGCTATGTATAACAGACCGTTGCTACGTATAACGGACCGTTGCTATGTATAACCGAACGTTACTATGTATAACAGACCGTTGCTATGTATAACAGAACGTTGCTATGTATAGCAGAACGTTGCTACATACATCAGACTGTTGCTATGTATAACAGACCGTTGCTATGTATAACGGAACGTTGCTATGTATAATGGACCGTTGCTACGTATAACAGACCGTTGCTACGTATAACAGACCGTTGCTATGTATAACGGAACCTTGCTATGTATAACAGACCGTTGCTATGTATAACGGAACGTTGCTATGTATAACGGACCGTTGCTACGTATAACAGACTGTTGCTATGTATATCAGACCGTTGCTATGTATAACAGACCGTTGCTATGTATAACGGAACGTTGCTACGTATAACAGACCGTTGCTACGTATAACAGACCGTTGCTATGTATATCAGACTGTTGCTATGTATAACGGAACGTTGCTATGTATAACGGACCGTTGCTACGTATAACGGACCGTTGCTACGTATAACAGATCGTTGCTATTTATAGCAAACCGTTGTTATGTATATCAGACCGTTGCTATGTATAACAGACCGTTGCTATGTATAAAAGACCGTTGCTATATATAGCACTGTTGCTAGTATAACAGACCGTTGCTATGTATAGCAGACCGTTGCTACGTATAGCAGACCGTTGCTATGGGCGCAGCTCTGATGTCAGACTCTGGAGGACCGTTCTTGTGTCAGGTTATTGATCTCTTCAGTAGTTAGCTGTGTTATAATCAGGATAATGTTCAGCTAGTGGGTCATTGTTGTGAAATAAACGTCGCCCTGTTGGGGTTTATTTCAAAACAACGACCTGGTAGCTGAACATTATCTCTTACATGTGATATGGATAATATATGTAATATACTGTAGATAATATATGTAATATAGTATGGATAATATGGATCTATACATGCTGATTGTTAGCATTTAGCTCAGAGAAGTTGTTTCAGCTGTCAATCAAACGTTCACTGATCAATACCTGGTGGGCTGTTTCCCACGATCCTCTGCTCTGCCTCGCTCTGTGAGTGTCATTAGCATTGTTAGCATCAGACTATTGATCGTGGCCCCTGAAGCTCCACCAGCTCATATCGACCAATCAGGACGCTGCTGATCCACCTTCCACTGGGGGGGGTTATGATCATGAGCTGTATTTTAATTAAACACTCAGTCAGACTGCAGCACCGAGTTCACTCTCTGAGGAGGGACACACTGTGAGTTACTGCTGAGGCAGCACGATGATAGAGGTCAGAGGAGGAAGAGGAGGAGGAGGAGGGAGATGAGGAAGAGGAGGAGGAAGAGGAGGAGGAGGAGGGAGATGAGGAGGAGGAGGAGGAGGAGGAAGAGGAGGTAGATGAGGAGGAGGAGGAAGAAGAAGAGGAGGAGTATGATCGATCGGTGTCAGCAGCCTGTCCTCTATCAGGTCCTCAGTTCATCGTCACATTCTGTTTTAGCCGATGACATCATCAATCAATACTTTCATTTATCAGCTCAAAATGCAAAGATCTGAAATATGTCACATTTACACAGCCGACACACTTCCTGCTGCTCCTTCACAATAAAAGTCTTGTCATCATTAAAACAACATCATCAAACTTTGATGATGATGATGGTGATGGTGATGATAATAATGATGGTGGATGAATAGGATGGTGATGATTATGAATGAATGATATGATGAGGATGTGATGATGGTGATGGTGATTATGGTGTGGTGATGATGATGATGGTGATGGTTCTGCTGCTGCTGCTGCCTTCTGCTCCTGCTGCTGTGATGCTGCTGCTTGATGCTGCTTCTTCTGCTAGGTTGCTGCTGGTGCTTGCTCTGGTGCTTTGCTGCTGCTGCTAGCTGGTGCTTGCTGGTGCATAGCTGCTGCTGCTGCTGCTGCTGCTGCTGTTGCTTGCTGGTGCTGCTGCTGGCTCTGGGCCTGCTGCTGCTGCTGCTGCTGCTGCTGCTGCTGCTGCTGGTTCTGGTGCTGCTGCTGGTCCTGGTGTGCTGCTGGTGCTGCTGGTGCTGCTGCTGGTGCTGGTGGTCCTGGTGCTGCTGGTGCTGCTGGTGCTCGTGCTGCTGCTGCTGCTGCTGCTGCTGCTGCTGCTGCTGCTGCTGCTGCTGCTCGTGCTGCTGCTGCTGCTGCTGCTGCTGCTGCTGCTGCTGCTGCTGCTGCTGCTGCTGCTGCTGCTGCTGCTCTGTCTGGTGCTGGTGCTGCTGGTCCTGTGCTGCTGGTGCTGCTGGTGCTCGTGCTGCTGGTGCTGCTGCTGCTGCTGCTGCTGGTGCTGTTGCTGCTGCTGCTGCTGCTGCTGCTGGTGCTCGTGGTGCTGCTGGTGCTGCTGCTGCTGCTGCTGGTGCTGCTGCTGCTGCTGCTGCTGCTTCTGCTGCTGGTGTTGCTGCTGCTGCTGGTGCTGGTGCTGCTGTTGCTGCTGCTGGTGCTGCTGGTGCTGCTGCTGCTGCTGCTTGTTTTACCGGTTGACTGGAGGTGAGGGTATTGATTGTGATATAAATAGAATCACTTGAAGTCGATCAGAATCAATGAGTCCCTCTGATCAAACTTAAATCACTGAATTATAAAATCAGTGCAGAGTTTAGAGATCACAGTGTGATCAGATCGTCTGAAACATCTGGTTGGGTGGGCTGGTGGTTCGTCGGTCCGGTGGTCCGGTGGTCCGGTGGTTGGTACGGAGATTGAGTGGTCTGGTGGTTCGTTGGTCCGGTGGTCAGGTGGTTCGGTGGTCCGGTGGTTCGTTGGTCCAGAGGTTTGGTGATCCGGAGGCTGGGTGGTTCGGTGGTCCGATGGTTGGGTGGTCCGGTGGTCCGTAGGTTGGGTGGTCCGGTGGTACGGTGGTCCTGAGGTTGGGTGGTCCGGTGGTCCGGAGGTTCGGTGGTCCGGTGGTTGGTTGGTCTGGTGGTTGGGTGGTCCGGAGGTTCGGTGGTCCGGAGATTCGGTGGTCCGGAGATTCAGTGGTCCGGTGGTCCGGTGGTTCGGTGGTCCGGAGGTCTGGTGGTCCGGCTGTTCGGTGGTCTGGTGGTCCGGTGGTCCGGTGGTCCGGTGGTCCAGAGGTTGGGTGGTCCGGTGGTCCGGAGGTTGGGTGGTTCGTTGGTCCGGTGGTCCGGTGGTCCGGTGGTCCGGAGGTCGGGTGGTCCGGTGGTTCGTTGGTCCAGAGGTTTGGTGATCCAGAGGCTGGGTGGTTCGGTGGTCCGATGGTTGGGTGGTCCGGTGGTCCGTAGGTTGGGTGGTCCGGTGGTACGGTGGTCCTGAGGTTGGGTGGTCCGGTGGTCCGGAGGTTCGGTGGTCCGGTGGTTGGTTGGTCCGGTGGTTGGGTGGTCCGGAGGTTCGGTGGTCCAGAGATTCGGTGGTCCGGTGGTCCGGTGGTTCGGTGGTCCGGAGGTCCGGTGGTCCGGATGTTCGGTGGTCCGGTGGTCCGGTGGTCCGGTGGTCCGGAGGTTGGGTGGTCCCGTGGTCCGGAGGTTGGGTGGTTCGTTGGTCCGGTGGTCCGGTGGTCCGGAGGTCCGGTGGTCCGGATGTTCGGTGGTCCGGAGATTCGGTGGTCCGGTGGTCCGGTGGTTCGGTGGTCCGGAGGTCCGGTGGTCTGGATGTTCGGTGGTCCGGTGGTCCGGTGGTCCGGAGGTTGGGTGGTCCCGTGGTCCGGAGGTTGGGTGGTTCGTTGGTCCGGTGGTCCGGTGGTCTGGTGGTCCGGTGGTCCGGAGGTCGGGTGGTCCGGTGGTCCGGGGGTTGGGTGGTCCGGTGGTTCGGTGGTCCGGTGGTCCGGATGTTCGGTGGTCCAGCGGTCCGGTGGTTGGGTGGTCCGGAGGTCCGGTGGTCTGGATGTTCGGTGGTCCGGTGGTCCGGTGGTCCGGAGGTTGGGTGGGCCGGTGGTCCGGAGGTTGGGTGGTCCGGTGGTATGGAGGTCGGGTGGTTTGTTGGTCCGGTGGTCCGGTGGTCCGGTGGTCCGGCGGTCCGAAGGTCGGGTGGTCCGGTGGTCCGGGGGTTGGGTGGTCCGGTGGTCCGAATGTTTGGTGGTCCAGCGGTCCGGAGGTTGGGTGGTCCGGTGGTCCGGAAGTTTGGTGGTCCGGTGGTCCGGAGGTCCGGAGGTTGGGTGGTCCGGTGGAGCTCGGGGAGTCTCGGTGTTGACAGACACGGAGACATCTCAGTCTCAGTCGTGACGGGTGTTAAACTGCTCTCATCTGTAGTTTCAGTTGTTCTCAGAGAGGAGAAATGATTTCCATCATGTGTTTTGTGTTTTAGCAGCAGAGTGAGACCTCTCTGAGGTCCTCTTTAATGAGATGTTACATAAATCATCCATATTTATTCTGATCAGCTGGAGGAGGAACGGCGACGGCTTTAATGAGGCCTGAAGCCTCCGGCAGCAACAAAGAGCGCTTTGTTCTCAGCTCTGACATGATGATGATGATGAGCACCTTCATCCTTCATCCACGGACTAAAGAAGAGACTCTGTCTACATGCTGAACAGGTGACGATGCTGAAAGAGTTTACCTACTGAGAGTTTACCTGCTGTAAAGGTGCTGGACGTCCCCACAAGGCGTCCACACGGCGTCCACAAGGCATCCACACGGCTTCCACACGGCGTCCACAAGGCATCCACACGGCGTCCACAAGGCATCCACACGGCTTCCACACGGCGTCCACAAGGCATCCACACGGCGTCCACACGGCGTCCACAAGGCATCCACACGGCTTCCACACGGCGTCCACACGGCATCCACACGGCTTCCACACGGCTTCCCTGCTCTCTGTCCTGGAGCTTCAGACTAATCAATGAATCTCAGTGTTTCAGCTCTCTCTCTCTCTCCCCGTGTTTCCTGTCTGGATCTACACTGTGTTTATCTAATAAAGGTCAAAGGTCACAGACCTAAAGAACAACCTAAAGTGAGATGTCAACTACATGTCCCAGAGAGCATTGCTGTAGATCAGCCAATCACGGAGCTTCAGACTCCAGAGTTCTGTACTTTAATATATCTTACTACTTCTCAGATCGAGTTACGGATATACGGTATTCGCCGTAAGAACTGACCAATCAGAGAGCTTCTGCTGTGGCCAGAGGCCGGTGGACTTTAACCACTGCTCATTTTAGAAACGTCACCACAACAAAACCTCTTCTTTGTTTCTGTAATGTGCCTTTAGATCGGTTTCCCATAAGCCTCGTTTTACTGTCTGATACTGGGAACATGTAGGCTCGTTAGCTCGCTAGCATGCTAGCTACACAAGCTAACGCTGACAGCAAGACCCTCGTCAGCCTCGGTGGTCCCTCGTACAGACAGAATTAATCAATGATGGTAGCAATTGGTGTCAAACAGGCAGCAGAGGCGGCAGCATATGCAACCACCACAACAGATCACCACATAATAACAAGCAAGTGGCCTGGTAGAGCCGAAGAACGGGGCTAGGAAGCTCAGACGGACGGACGACCTGGTGGTAGGGTAGACACACAAAACTGGTTAGATGGGCGTTGGCAAAGAAGGGAATCATCTGGAGGTCAAGCAAGAGGCTGATGGCGAGACCCCTCTGGAGTACTTCCAAGTCTGAGGCCATGGTTCTCTGCCGGAAAACGCTGGATTGCACCGTCCGGGTTGGGAGTGAGTCACTGCCCTGAGCGAGGGAGTTTGAGTATCTTGGGGACTTGTTCTCGAGTGAAGGTAAAATGGAGCAGTGTTGGTTGTAGAGTCTACTGGGAGCAGTGTTGGTTGTAGAGTCTACTGGGAGCAGTGTTGGTTGAACAGTCTACTGGGAGCAGTGTTGGTTGAACAGTCTACTGGGAGTAGTGTTGGTTGAACAGTCTAATGGGAGCATTGTTGGTTGTAGAGTCTACTGGGAGCAGTGTTGGTTGAACAGTCTACTGGGAGCAGTGTTGGTTGTAGAGTCTACTGGGAGCAGTGTTGGTTGAACAGTCTACTTGGAGCAGTGTTGGTTGAACAGTCTACTGGGAGCAGTGTTGGTTGTAGAGTCTACTGGGAGCAGTGTTGGTTGAACAGTCTACTGGGAGCAGTGTTGGTTGAACAGTCTACTGGGAGCAGTGTTGGTTGTAGAGTCTACTGGGAGCAGTGTTGGTTGTAGAGTCTACTGGGAGCAGTGTTGGTTGAACAGTCTACTGGGAGCAGTGTTGGTTGAACAGTCTACTGGGAGTAGTGTTGGTTGAACAGTCTAATGGGAGCATTGTTGGTTGTAGAGTCTACTGGGAGCAGTGTTGGTTGAACAGTCTACTGGGAGCAGTGTTGGTTGTAGAGTCTACTGGGAGCAGTGTTGGTTGAACAGTCTACTGGGAGCAGTGTTGGTTGAACAGTCTACTGGGAGCAGTGTTGGTTGTAGAGTCTACTGGGAGCAGTGTTGGTTGAACAGTCTACTGGGAGCAGTGTTGGTTGAACAGTCTACTGGGAGCAGTGTTGGTTGTAGAGTCTACTGGGAGCAGTGTTGGTTGTAGAGTCTACTGGGAGCAGTGTTGGTTGAACAGTCTAGTGGGAGCAGTGTTGGTTGTAGAGTCTACTGGGAGCAGTGTTGGTTGAACAGTCTACTGGGAGCAGTGTTGGTTGAACAGTCTACTGGGAGCAGTGTTGGTTGAACAGTCTACTCGGAGCAGTGTTGGTTGAACAGTCTACTGGGAGCAGTGTTGGTTGAACAGTCTACTGGGAGCAGTGTTGGTTGAACAGTCTAATGGGAGCATTGTTGGTTGTAGAGTCTACTTGGAGCAGTGTTGGTTGAACAGTCTAGTGGGAGCAGTGTTGGTTGTAGAGTCTACTGGGAGCAGTGTTGGTTGTAGAGTCTACTGGGAGCAGTGTTGGTTGAACAGTCTAATGGGAGCAGTGTTGGTTGTAGAGTCTACTGGGAGCAGTGTTGGTTGAACAGTCTAGTGGGAGCAGTGTTGGTTGTAGAGTCTACTGGGAGCAGTGTTGGTTGTAGAGTCTACTGGGAGCAGTGTTGGTTGAACAGTCTAATGGGAGCAGTGTTGGTTGTAGAATCTACTGGGAGCAGTGTTGGTTGTAGAGTCTACTGGGAGCAGTGTTGGTTGTAGAGTCTACTGGGAGCAATGTTGGTTGAACAGTCTACTGGGAGCAGTGTTGGTTGAACAGTCTACTGGGAGCAGTGTTGGTTGTAGAGTCTACTGGGAGCAGTGTTGGTTGAACAGTCTAGTGGGAGCAGTGTTGGTTGTAGAGTCTACTGGGAGCAGTGTTGGTTGTAGAGTCTACTGGGAGCAGTGTTGGTTGAACAGTCTACTGGGAACAGTGTTGGTTGTAGAGTCTACTGGGAGCAGTGTTGGTTGAACAGTCTAATGGGAGCAGTGTTGGTTGTAGAGTCTACTGGGAGCAGTGTTGGTTGAACAGTCTAGTGGGAGCAGTGTTGGTTGTAGAGTCTACTGGGAGCAGTGTTGGTTGAACAGTCTACTGGGACCAGTGTTGGTTGAACAGTCTACTGGGAGCAGTGTTGGTTGAACAGTCTACTGGGAGCAGTGTTGGTTGAACAGTCTACTGGGTGTAGTGTTGGTTGAACAGTCTACTCGGAGCAGTGTTGGTTGAACAGTCTAATGGGAGCAGTGTTGGTTGTAGAGTCTACTGGGAGCAGTGTTGGTTGAACAGTCTACTGGGAGCAGTGTTGGTTGAACAGTCTAATGGGAGCAGTGTTGGTTGTAGAGTCTACTGGGAGCAGTGTTGGTTGAACAGTCTAATGGGAGCAGTGTTGGTTGTAGAGTCTACTGGGAGCAGTGTTGGTTGTAGAGTCTACTGGGAGCAGTGTTGGTTGTAGAGTCTACTGGGAGCAGTGTTGGTTGAACAGTCTAATGGGAGTAGTGTTGGTTGAACAGTCTAATGGGAGCATTGTTGGTTGTAGAGTCTACTTGGAGCAGTGTTGGTTGAACAGTCTAGTGGGAGCAGTGTTGGTTGTAGAGTCTACTGGGAGCAGTGTTGGTTGTAGAGTCTACTGGGAGCAGTGTTGGTTGTAGAGTCTACTGGGAGCAGTGTTGGTTGAACAGTCTAATGGGAGCAGTGTTGGTTGTAGAATCTACTGGGAGCAGTGTTGGTTGTAGAGTCTACTGGGAGCAGTGTTGGTTGTAGAGTCTACTGGGAGCAGTGTTGGTTGAACAGTCTACTGGGAGCAGTGTTGGTTGAACAGTCTACTGGGAGCAGTGTTGGTTGTAGAGTCTACTGGGAGCAGTGTTGGTTGTAGAGTCTACTGGGAGCAGTGTTGGTTGAACAGTCTACTGGGAGCAGTGTTGGTTGAACAGTCTACTGGGAGCAGTGTTGGTTGAACAGTCTACTGGGAGCAGTGTTGGTTGTAGAGTCTACTGGGAGCAGTGTTGGTTGAACAGTCTACTGGGAGCAGTGTTGGTTGAACAGTCTACTGGGAGTAGTGTTGGTTGAACAGTCTAATGGGAGCATTGTTGGTTGTAGAGTCTACTGGGAGCAGTGTTGGTTGAACAGTCTAATGGGAGCAGTGTTGGTTGTAGAGTCTACTGGGAGCAGTTTTGGTTGAACAGTCTACTGGGAGCAGTGTTGGTTGAACAGTCTAATGGGAGCAGTGTTGGTTGTAGAGTCTACTGGGAGCAGTGTTGGTTGAACAGTCTACTGGGAGCAGTGTTGGTTGTAGAGTCTACTGGGAGCAGTGTTGGTTGTAGAGTCTACTGGGAGCAGTGTTGGTTGTAGAATCTACTCGGAGCAGTGTTGGTTGAACAGTCTAATGGGAGCAGTGTTGGTTGTAGAGTCTACTGGGAGCAGTGTTGGTTGTAGAGTCTACTTGGAGCAGTGTTGGTTGAACAGTCTAATGGGAGCAGTGTTGGTTGTAGAGTCTACTGAGAGCAGTGTTGGTTGAACAGTCTACTGGGAGCAGTGTTGGTTGAACAGTCTACTGGGAGCAGTGTTGGTTGTGGCTTCAACAGGACCGATCATGAATACAAACAGAGGATCAGATGTGTGTGTGGCTTCCTGTTGTAGTTTAAATCGTTTAAAGCAGTTTAGATCGTTATCTGTCTGCAGGGCGTCTGGCGGCAGTCGCCCTCGTCCTCCTCTCTCTCCGCAGGGGGGTCATCAGAGCGTTGTATCAGAGCAGCGGGGGGCGGCGTGGTGGTGGTGGGTGGCGCCCCCGGTCACCTTCAGCGTCGTCACTTTAAGGTTTAATGAGGCCGAGTGGCCGGCATCTCGCTGCTGTGCCTCGTTAACGCTCGCTGACGACACCTCTGGCTCTGAACTGCCACAGCCCTAACGAGCGGGGAGATGAAGGCAGCGTGGGTGTTGTCATAGCGACGGGAGAGCCGAGGGCGGGTTAAAGACTTAAAGATGGACACCTCACATGGAACGTTCTCATTACTGAACTCAGTTCGGAGCTGCAGGAAGTTCAACTGGTTGATATTCTGACAAAGTGAAACTAAACCAACGAGTTCCTTCAAAATGAGCTTTAACCTGTTCACTGCTGTCGACACGCTGATATATAAAATATACAAAATATACATATACTGTATATATATATATATATATATATATATAGAAGGAAACGTGACTGACCGACTGATATATAATATATATATATACTGTGTGTGTATATATATATATACTGGAAAAACAAAGTTGTTAACTTGTGTTTGGTGGATTATTTCTCTGTTGTTACAGTGCTAATGGTCATTGTATTCTACATGGTTGGAAAGCCTGTTTATTTACCTTCACAATGATGTCCAACTTGTAAGGATCATGTATTTGTGGGATGAGCAGCACAGCTGATGATGTGGGGAGCGCACAAGAAAAATTTGCCAAAATGCTCTGTCAATGGTAAACAGTGTATTCTCATAAGGCTACCAGGAAGCCTGCAATGACTGCCCTTCACCGTCAGGCCCGTTGGCGCTGGTGTCTCCAACACAGACAATGGAACCTGAACATGTGGGGGAATGTCATGTTCAGTGATGAGTCCAGGTTCTGTCTGTTAAAGTTGGACGGCAGGTCAAAGTATGGAGACAACGTGGAGAACGCTATGCTGATTGTTGAACTGATGGGGTAACAGCTTCTGGTGGGGGCAGTGTCATGGTGTGGGGGGGGGCATCTCCCTCACTGGTAAAACAAGGCTTGTCATCATTGAAGGCCATCTCAATGCAGGGAGATATCAGGATGAGATTCTGCAGCCAGTGGCGATCCCATATCTCCACAATCTGGGACCTAACTTCATCCTCCAAGAAACAACGCCCCCCCCCACAGAGCCAGGGTTATCACAGACTACCTCCACAATGTGGGAGGAGAGAGAATGGAACGGCCTCCAAGAGTCCACACCTCAACTCAACCCAATTCAACACTTGTGGGATCAGCTTGGGCGTGCTGTACGTGTTAGAGTGACCAACACAACCACGCTGGCTGACCTGCAACCAATCCTGGTTGAGGAATGGAACGCCATCCCACAGCAACGTGTGACCAGGTTGGTGACCAGCATGAGGAGGAGGGGCCAGGCTGTTGTGGCTGCGTATGGATCTTCCACCGCTACTGAGGCTCCTGACGGTGGATTCAATGAATAAAGTGTAAAATTGCCAATATGTCTTGTTTGTTCCTTGTTACTGATAGAGAGTGCAATCATCCACCAAACAACTCAAAACAAGAGTCAACACCAACAGGAGAATACTCTGTTTACCATCGACAGAGCATTTTGGCAAATTTTTCTTGGGTGCTCCCCACATCATCAGCTGTGCTGCTCATCCCACAAATGCATGATCCTTACAAGTTGGACATCATTGCGAAGGTAAATAAACAGGCTTTCCAACGATGTCAAATACAATGACCATTAACATTGTAACAACAGAGAAATATAATATATATATATATATATACATATACATATAGCGGGCTGGAGGTTAGAAGCCGCCATCATGGTGACCAAGAGTCACAGGATGGAGTTAAATGATGGTAATGGTGATGATGGTGATGATGATGGTGATGCTGGTGGTGGTGATGGTAATGATGGTGATGATGATGATGAATATGATGATCACCATCAGGATGAGGATGACGGTGATGGTGGTCATGGTGATGAGGATGATGGTGATGGTGATGATGATGATGATGAATATGATGATGGTGATGGTGATGAGGATGAGGATGATCATGATGATGATGATGAGGATGAGGATGATGGTGTGATGATGTGACTGTGTGCCTGCTCTGTGATTGGCTGACTCTGAGCTGAGGTGTGTGTGCTGTTGCAGGATGACTCCGGTGGTGGCGGCGGTGGACAGGAAGGGAGGATCCAATCAGCTGTGAGACATCATCTGTGTGTGTGTGTGTGTGTGTGTGTGTGTGTGTGTGTGTGAGAGAGAGAGTGCGTGTGCGTGTGTTTGATGGGCCTTTAATATGAATCAGACATACTATGAATTATAATATTATATATAATATCTGGAGACAGCAGAAAGGGCTGCTGGGTAACGGCTCCACTAACGAGGTTTGGGGATGTTAACGAGCTGTGATTCCTCGTTACCATGGTGATTGTGTCTCCGTGTCTCTCAGAGCTCTGCTGCTGATGACCAACAGTAACTGAGTATCCGTCTATCACGGCGAGGAAACACTGATGTAATATTTATGCATCCAATCAAGCAGCTGCTGAATTATTAACATCAGCCAACCAGGTGCTGTTAATGCTAATAAAGAGATCCAATATTCTCTTTGAACGTCAACTGGAGCTAAAGATACCAGAGCAGCATGAGCAGCGTGAGCAGCAAGCTGATGGACCGGACCTATAGATAGGGTTAGCAGCTCAGAACCTCTGGTACCTGAACCTCTGTCCACGTCCAATACTCTAGAAAAATACTGTCTGACGTCCAATACTCTAGAAAAATACTGACTAACGTCCAATACTCTAGAAAAATACTGTCTAACGTCCAATACACTAGGAAATACTTTCTAACGTTGAATAATCTAGAAAATACTGTCTAACGTCCAATACTCCTTCAAATACTGTCTAACATCCAATACACTAGGAAATACTTTCTAACGTCCAATACTCTAGAAAAATACTGTCTAACGTCCAATACTCTAGAAAATACCGTCTAATGTCCAATACTCTTGAAAAATACTGTCTAACGTCCAATACACTAGGAAATACTTTCTAACGTTGAATAATCTAGAAAATACTGTTTAACGTCAAATACTCCTTCAAATACTGTCTAACATCCAATACACTAGGAAATACTTTCTAACGTCCAATACTCTAGAAAAATACTGTCTAACGTCCAATACTCTAGGAAAATACTGTCTGACATCCTATACTCCTTCAAATACTGTCTAACGTCCAATACACTAGGAAATACTTTCTAACGTCCAATACTCTAGAAAAATACTGTCTAACATCCAATACTCTAGGAAAATACTGTCTAACGTCCCATACTCTAGAAAAATATTGTCTAACGTCCAATACTCTAGAAAAATATTGTCTAACGTCCAATACTCTAGAAAAATACTGTCTAACGTCTAATACTTTAGAAAAATAATATCTCGAATCCAATACTCTGGAAAAATACTGTCTAACGTCCAATACTCTAGAAAAATACTTTCTATTTAATTCAATTCAATTCAATTTATTTTTATATACTGTCAAATCATAACTGAAGTTATATCGAGACGCTTTATCAATAGAGCAGGTCTTAGACCGTACACCATAGTTTAGAGAGCCAACAAGATCCATCAAGCGCGCTGTGGCCAGGACAAACTCTCTGTTTAGTGGGAAGAAACCTGGAGCAGAACCAGAACCGGGCTCTGGGTGGGCGGCCATCTGCTGAGACTGTCTGGGGAGAGAGAGAGAGAGAGCGAGAGAGAGGGGGAGAGAGAGGGAGAGATATGGAGCGGGAGGGAGAAGGAGGGAGAGGGAGATAGAGAGAGAGAGAGAGAGAGGGAGAGAGAGAGAGAGAGAGAGAGGGAGAGAGAGAGAGAGAGGGAGAGGGAGAGGGAGCGAGAGAGAGAGAGAGACTAACATCCAAATACTGTCTAACTGAAACCTGAATTAATCGTTAGATATAAATAACATTATCGTTAAACTCAGCAATGCTCAGCGATCAGCGATGTCTCCAGAGTACAACTCCGGCTGTGGCATGAGTGCTTACAGCAGCTAACATTAGTGGCTAGCATAGCCCTCTGTTAGCCCTCCAGCGAGGCGCAATGACTGATGGGTAATCGAGCTTGTCAATTGTGGTGAAGAGCCGTTGTTGAAGAGCTGTCAGTGTGTCAGTTTGCTGACTTGACTACGACTTGCCCCAAACTGCATGTGATTATCATAAAGTGGACATGTCTGTAAAGGGGAGACTCGTGGGTACCCAGAGAACCCATTTACATTCACACATCTGGAGGTCAGAGGTCAAGGGACCCCTTTGAACATGGACATGACAGTTTTACCTCGCCAACATTTAGTGTAAGATTGGAGCGTTATTTAACCTCCATCTCAACAAGCTAGTCTGACATGGTTGGTACCGATGGATTCATCCGGTTTTATAATTTCATATGATACCAGTATCTTCACTCTAGCTTTAAAACTGATCCGCTACAACCTAAAGAGCACAAGTAGCGTTAAAGAAATTTGTTGCGTTAAAACAAATTAGCGTTAACGTGTTATTATCAGGTTAACTTGGTGGTGTATTTCTGCAGGTGGGCAGGTGTCTTCACGGAGTGTTTCTCTTCATCAGTGTGTTGACTTCAGCTCTGTCTGAATAATTTATCACTCCTCTCAGAGGCGGGGGTGGAGGAGGTGGAGGAGGTGGAGGAGGTGCTGCTGATGAATATTTAAAGAGGCTGCGTTTGAGTACTCTGGAATATTTGCTAACGGTGAAGAAAATGCAGCTGTGGATGGTTTTAAATGGACGGCTGACATTTCTACTGAGCTTGGGTTACCCCCATGTTTTCTTCTTCTACTGTCTGAATGTGCTGACCTTTGACCTCCAGCCTCCTCACTGAGGGTCACACTGGGGTTAATCTCTGCTCTGAGGAAAGACAAAAAACTGAAAATATTAAACAGGCTGAAGGTCATCAGACACAGGTACAACTCCTCCTGACACAGGTACAACTCCTCCTGACACAGGTACAACTCCTCCTGAGACAGGTACAACTCCCCCTGACACAGGTACAACTCCTCCTGACACAGGTAAAACTCCCCCTGACACAGGTTAAACTCCTCCTGACACAGGTACAACTCCTCCTGACACAGGTACAACTCCTCCTGACACAGGTACTACTCCTCCTGACACAGGTACAACTCCTCCTGAGACAGGTAAAACTCCCCCTGACACAGGTACAACTCCTCCTGACACAGGTAAGACTCCAGGTACAACTCCTCCTGACACGGCTACAACTCCTCCTGACACAGGTACAACTCCTCCTGACACAGGAACAACTCCTCCTGACACAAGTACAACTCCTCCTGACACAGGTACAACTCCTCCTGAGACAGGTACAACTCCCCCTGACACGAGTACAACTCCCCCTGACACAAGTACAACTCCTCCTGACACAGGTAATACTCCTCCTGAGACAGGTACAACTCCCCCTGACACAAGTACAACTCCTCCTGATACAGGTACAACTCCCCCTGACACAAGTACAACTCCTCCTGATACAGGTACAACTCCCCCTGACACGGGTACAACTCCCCCTGACACGGGTACAACTCTTCCTGACACAGGTACAACTGCTCCTGACACAGGTACAACTCCTCCTGAGACAGGTACAACTCCCCCTGACACGGGTACAACTCCTCCTGACACAGGTACAACTCCTCCTGACACAAGTACAACTCCTCCTGAGACAGGTAAAACTCCCCCTGACACAAGTACAACTCCCCCTTACACAGGCACAACTCCTCCTGACACAGGCACAACTCCCCCTGACACAGGTACAATTCCCGCTGACACAGGTAAAACTCCCCCTGACACAGGTACAACTCCTCCTGACACAGGTACAACTCCTCCTGACACAGGTACAACTCCCCCTGACACAGGTACAACTCCCCCTGACACAGGTACAATTCCTCCTGACAGAGGTACAATTCCCCCTGACACAGGTAAAACTCCCCCTGACACAGGTACAACTCCCCCTGACACAAGAACAACTCCTCCTGACACAGGTACAACTCCCCCTAACACAGGCACAACTCCTCCTGACACAAGGACAACTCCCCGTAACACGGGTACAACTCCTCCTGACACCGGTACAACTCCTCCTGACACAGGTACAACTCCCCCTGACACAGGTACAACTCCTCCTGACACAGGTACAACTCCCCCTGACACAGGTACAACTCCTCCTGACACAGGTACAACTCCCCCTGACACAGGTACAACTCCCCCTGACACAAGTACAACTCCCCCTGACACAAGTACAATTCCTCCTGACACAGGTACAACTCCCCCTAACACAGGCACAACTCCTCCTGACACAAGGACAACTCCCCTAACACAGGTACAACTCCTCCTGACACGGGTACAACTCCTCCTGACACAGGTACAACTCTCCCTGACACAGGTACAACTCCTCCTGAGACAGGCACAACTCCTCCTGACATGGGTAGAACTCCTCCTGACATGGGTATATTTCCTCCTGACACAGGTACAACTCCCCCTGACACAAGTACAACTCCTCCTGACACAGGTACAACTCCCCCTAACACAGGCACAACTCCTCCTGACACGGGTACAACTCCTCCTGACACAGGTACAACTCCCCCTGACACAGGTACAACTCGCCCTGACACAGGCACAACTCCTCCTGACACAAGTAAACTCCTCCTGACACAGGTACAACTCCCCCTGACACAGGTACAACTCCCCCTGACACAGGTAAAACTCCCCCTTACACAGGCACAACTCCTCCTGACACAGGCACAACTCCCCCTGACACAGGCACAACTCCTCCTGACACAGGCACAACTCCTCCTGACACAGGTACAACTCCTCCTGACACGGGTACAACTCCTCCTGACACGGGTACAACTCCCCCTGACACAGGCACAACTCCTCCTGACATGGGTAGAACTCCTCCTGACACAAGTACAACGGTCTGTTATACATAGTAACGGTTCATTATACGTGACAACGGTCTGTTATACATAATAACGGTCTGTTATAATGACAACGGTTTGTTATACATAATAACGGTCTGTTATACGTAGCAACTGTTCGTTATACCTGACAACGGTCTGTTATAAATAATAATGGTCTGTTATACATGGCAACGGTTTGTTATACGTGACGACGGTCTGTTATACATAATAACGGTCTGTTATACATGACAACGGTCTGTTATACATAATAACGGTTTGTTATACGTAGCAACGGTCTGTTATACCTAGTAACGGTCTGTTATACGTGACGACGATCTGTTATCCATAGCAACGGTCTGCTATAAAGTAATAACAGACCGTAGAACGCCATGATTGACCAATCAGAATTGAGTATTTAACACAGCTGTGTAATGAATAAACTTAAAAGTGATGAAGTGTTCATGTTGTGGTCACTCCTTGTTTCTGCTAGCTCAGTTACCCCCTCGTTGGTCATATGACCCTCACTTGGACATCAGCACCAATAGAAACCTGGCGGATGACGGTTCCTTTAAACTGATCACATTACTTCACTGTTACTGAGTCTAATCAATCACCTCTAATCATTATCATCATGATTAGTATTAGTTCCTGTCACATGCTGGATGATGATGGACTGATGTGTAAATACTGTTCTCTGATAACTGGGTCAGTTTGACATGTTGCCGGATGTTACCGAGATAAAGTGTTCACATCGATGAAGACGTTGACTCAGTGGTTGCTATGGTTACTAAGGTGTCTCAGTGTGATCCAACATTTCAATCAGAAATCATCGATTTTAGTCACTTCAACAGATTAAAGGTCCCAGTTGTGATTCACCGTTTATTGTATCTTTACTAATAGTTTTTATATCATGTTAAAAGGAATATTTTCATATTTTCATAGTGAAAATAACATCTGAGGTGTTAACACTGATCCAAGTTCCTTTATTCTCTTTATCTTTCTATTTCTATTCATTTTCACACATGTAATATATATAACATATGTAATATGAGATATAAGAACCAAGTTGTCATTGAAGAGATTGAATTAAAAACTTTAATGTCATTCTGCTCACATAGAGAATAAAAAAATAATAATAATGATAATAATGATGATGATGATAATAATAATAATAATAATTATAATCATAATAATGATAATAATATTGATGACGATAATAATAATAACAATAATAATAATAGTAAAGATAATAACAATAATAATTATAATAATAATAATTATAATAATAGTAGTAATAATAATAATAGTAATAATAATAATAATAATAGTAATAGTAGTAATAATGATAATAATAATAATAGTAATAATGATAATAATAATGATAATAATAATAATAATAGAAATGATAATATTAATAATTATTATTATTATGATAACAATTATTATAATAACAATGATAATAATAGTAATAATAATAATAGTAATTATAATAATAATAATAGTAATAATGATAATAATATTAATAATAGTAATGATAATTATTATTATATTATTATAATTATGAAAATAATTATAATAATATTATTAATAATAATAATAATAATAATAATAATAATCATAATAATACCGCTTCTCTCATCTGTAAATTCAATAAATAAGTAGCTTTATATGAAGCATTAAATGTTTTAATTATTATTATTATCTTAGTGTTAAGATTAGAACAGTTAGAGGAGGAAATAATATTAATAATAATAAATAATGTTAGTGTTGAATAATAAAGTTATGTGTCCTCCGGATATAAGAATAAAAAACAAAAATCTTCATAACTGAATTTGTATTGTAAAGATGGAGCAGGAAATACAGGCTTTTATTTTGAAGTTTCCGAGCCGTGGTGTACCGGAAGCGGAGAAGAAGAAAAAGAAGAGGAGCCTGTTGTTGTTGTTGAAGAGCTTCAGCTGCTGAGGACTCACCTGGTGGACAGGTACGACCACAACCAGGTACCATAGACCTGCTGGGGCCCGGACCAGAACCCGGGCTAACCGGGCTGACTAGACCCGGTCCGGTTCTGGTCCCGGTCGGCTCTGGACCGGGTCCTCTGTGGTCCTGTTGGTCCAGCTGGTAGCTCCGTCTGAACCGAGCCGGTCTGAACCGGGTCCGCGGCCCGAGGTCGCCGGTTTGATCCGGATTCTCTGTTGACCTAGTTTCCCTCCCGGAGCTCCGGAACCAGAACTGAACCGGTTTAAAGCCTTTTCACACGCTCCTCTGGTTCTGCTGGTTCCTCTGGTTCCTCTGGTTCTGCTGGTTCTGCTGGTTCCTCTGGTTCCTCTGGTTCTGCTGGTTCCTCTGGTTCTGCTGGTTCCTCTGATTCTGCTGGTTCTGCCAGTTCCTCTGGTTCTGCTGGTTCCTCTGGTTCCTCTGGTTCTGCTGGTTCCTCTGGTTCTGCTGGTTCCTCTGGTTCCTCTGGTTCTGCTGGTTCCTCTGGTTCCTCTGATTCTGCTGGTTCCTCTGGTTCCTCTGATTCTGCTGGTTCCTCTGGTTCTTCTGGTTCCTCTGGTTCCTCTGATTCTGCTGGTTCCTCTGGTTCTGCTGGTTCCTCTGGTTCCTCTGGTTCTGCTGGTTCCTCTGATTCTGCTGGTTCCTCTGGTTCCTCTGATTCTGCTGGTTCCTCTGATTCTGCTGGTTCCTCTGGTTCTGCCAGTTCCTCTGGTTCCTCTGATTCTGCTGGTTCCTCTGGTTCTGCTGGTTTCTCTGGTTCTGCTGGTTCCTCTGGTTCTGCTGGTTCCTCTGGTTCCTCTGGTTCTGCTGGTTCCTCTGGTTCCTCTGATTCTGCTGGTTCCTCTGGTTCTGCTGGTTTCTCTGGTTCTGCTGGTTCCTCTGGTTCTGCTGGTTCCTCTGGTTCTGCTGGTTCCTCTGGTTCCTCTGGTTCTGCTGGTTCCTCTGGTTCCTCTGATTCTGCTGGTTCCTCTGGTTCTGCTGGTTCCTCTGGTTCCTCTGGTTCTGCTGGTTCCTCTGATTCTGCTGGTTCCTGTGGTTCTGCCAGTTCCTCTGGTTCCGCTGGTTCCTCTGGTTCCTCTGGTTCTGCTGGTTCCTCTGGTTCTGCTGGTTCCTCTGGTTCCTCTGGTTCTGCTGGTTCCTCTGATTCTGCTGGTTCCTCTGGTTCCTCTGATTCTGCTGGTTCCTCTGATTCTGCTGGTTCCTCTGATTCTGCTGGTTCCTCTGGTTCTGCTGGTTCCTCTGGTTCTGCCAGTTCCTCTGATTCTGCTGGTTCCTCTGGTTCTGCTGGTTTCTCTGGTTCTGCTGGTTCCTCTGGTTCTGCTGGTTCTGCTGGTTCCTCTGGTTCTGCTGGTTCCTCTGGTTCCTCTGATTCTGCTGGTTCCTATGGTTCTGCCAGTTCCTCTGGTTCCGCTGGTTCCTCTGGTTCCTCTGGTTCTGCTGGTTCCTCTGATTCTGCCAGTTCCTCTGATTTCTTTGGTTCTGCTGGTTCCTCTGATTCTGCTGGTTTCTATGGTTTTGCTGGTTCCTCTGGTTCCTCTGATTCTGCTGGTTCCTATGGTTCTGCTGGTTCCTCTGGTTCCTCTGGTTCCTCTGATTCTGCTGGTTCCTATGGTTCTGCCAGTTCCTCTGGTTCTGCTGGTTCCTCTGGTTCCTCTGGTTCTGCTGGTTCCTCTGATTCTGCCAGTTCCTCTGGTTCCTCTGATTCTGCTGGTTCCTATGGTTCTGCCAGTTCCTCTGGTTCTGCTGGTACCTCTGGTTCCTCTGGTTCTGCTGATACCTCTGGTTCTGCTGGTTCCGCTGGTTCCTCTGGTTCTGCTGGTTCCTCAGGTACTCTGATCACTACCTGCTCAGGTACTCTGATTACTACCTGCTCAGGTACTCTGTTCTCTACCTGCTCATATATATATATATATATATATATATATCCCATCTGTCATAGCGTGGAAACAACAGGTGTTTTCCTGTCAACAGGTGTGTTTATGGATATTTTCTCTGTTACAGGAACAATAAAGAATCCCTCCTCTCATTGGGCGTCGTCTCTTCAGGTCAAAGGTCGTCTCCTCATCCACCAGTGATGGCTCTGATCTCTCTGGAAGACCTCGATGGATTGGACGACGAGCAGCTGGATGATGACATCACTGACAACCCAGAACCAATGGATGAAGAGGACAGAGATCGACTGCTGACACACTGGCAGGCGGTCGCCAGTACCCACCATGTGTCAGTACCTCCAGGTGAGGGGGCGGGGCCAGTACCCACCATGTGTCAGTACCTCAAGGTGAGGGGGCGGGGCCAGTACCCACCATGTGTCAGTACCTCCAGGTGAGGGGGCGGGGCCAGTACCCACCATGTGTCAGTACCTCCAGGTGAGGGGGCGGGGCCAGTACCCACCATGTGCCAGTACCTCAAGGTGAGGGGGCGGGGCCAGTATCTCTAGGTGAGGGGGTGGGGCCAGTACCCACCATGTGTCAGTTCCTCCAGGTGAGGGGACGGGGCCAGTACCTCAAGGTGAGGGGGGCGGGGCCAGTACCTCTAGGTGAGGGGGCGGGGCCAGTACCTCTAGATGAGGGGCCAGGGCCAGTACGTCTAGATGAGGGGACGGGGCCAGTACCTCTAGGTGTTTGTTATTAATGAGGACCAGAGGTCTGGACTACGAAGCAGGATGTGGTGTTAGCGAGGTAACTTCAGAGTTAACCCTTCAGGGTTTTTCGTCTTACAAAGGTGGATCACTTCTTACCGGGGTAGATCGCCATGGTAACTGATGCTGAACAGCTCACCTGCTCCGGAGCAGGTTATGTTCCAGATAAGAGATCAACTAGTATAAAAGCACCTCCTACTGACCAATCAGAGCTCAGTAAGGTGATCGTATGATAATAGATACAGATACAGAGAGCTTTATTTATCCCCGAAGGGCAATTCAGTTTCTGCAGTCCACCGAGACATATACACACATTCATACTGCACAATCATCATTGACAGAGGGAACACAGTGGTGGCATATGGGGAGGTGCAGAACAATAAAAGTACAAGATTAAAAATTAAAAATCTTCGCAATAAAAACCTTGAATACAAGAATAAAAACAAGACGAGATAAAAGAATAAAGGAATAAATAAATAATTAGAATAGAATAAAGTGCGCACACATATATGAAGACGTTACTGTCATAATCAGACTAAACACAACTCAGTTTAAACTGACAGATGCAGGAAGGACAGCTGGATTTATGCTGGGGGTGTTTACTGCTTTGAATTATGTTTTTATATTTATACACCACCGGAGACGGAACGCAGCTGAAAGAAGGTTCAAATAGTCAAATACGGCGTATTAATATTACTGGCATGATTAGGTGTCATCCGTTGTGCGTTTAAAAGCTGTTTATATCTAGACGACTTTATCTGACTTTTGAGTGTTCTGTTAAATTAATAAATCTGTTAATTGAATCATTCACACATCTGGAGTTTTTTCTTTCACCAGCTGTTCTTCCTGCATCTGGCAGCTTCAACTGTTACTGTTAGTCTGATTAAGAGTTTAACTTCTTCATATCTGTCTGATATAGTTCACTCTTCCTTTGATAACTGTGTCTGTCTGCTGTCTAGTAGGCTAGACTTTGGGTTGGTTTACTGAGTTGATAAGCAGCTTCATAGGACCGCTTAGTGAGATCTCTGTTGTTAGAGTTAGTGAAGCCAGATAACCAGAAGATACCCTGGAGATGTTGGACTGGCTTCGTACTACAGACCTCTGATGTGTCAACTGAGTGTTACCTTCATGTTTTACCTGAACTTCGTGTTTGTGTGTTCCAGAGATGACTGGACCCATACAGGAAATGACCCGCAACAACCAGCAGAGGGAGTCCATACCCTTCGATCCAGTGTCCCGCCACGAGAAGGTAAAGACCACAACACACCAGACGGGTTAACCTGGTGTACATCACCATGGTAACTGATGTTAACCTGGTCTACATCACCATGGTAACTGATGTTAACCTGGTCCTAACTCCCCCACAGATAGGGGAGGTGCTGTATCTATGTCTGACTCCCACTCTCTCCCCATCTCCCCTCTCTCCCCATCCAGATGGGGGAGGTTCTGTATGAGGAGCGGGTCTACCCGGCGGGTCACTGGGCCTCCGTGACCAGTGGAGAAGATCTGTATGAACAGAGTATCTCCAAGGGCTTCATGAAACTGATGCGCTTCATCTGTAGAGAAAACTCTGCAGGTCTGACTTCTCCCACTCCCATCTGACGCCTCCCACTCCCATCTGACTCCTCCCACTCCCATCTGACGCCTCCCACTCCCATCTGAACCCACCCACTCCCATCTGACTCCTCCACTCCCATCTGACCCCACCCCTCCCATCTGACTCCTCCCCACTTCCAGCCATCTTGACCCCACCACTCCCATCTGACTCCTCATCACTACCATCTGACCCCACCCACTCCCATCTGACTCCGCCCAACTCCCATCTGACCCTACACCACTTCCCATCTGACCCCACACTCCCATCTTGAACTCCTCCCACTCCCATCTGACCCACCCACTTCCCATCTGACTCCTCCCACTCCATCTGTACCCCACCACTCCCATCTGGACTCATCCCACCCATCTGACTCATCCCACTCCCATCTGACTCCTTCCACTCCACCCATCTGACCCACCACTCCCCATCTGACGTTCGCCCCGACTCCCATCTGACTCCTCCCCACTCCCATCTGACTCCTCCCACTCCCATCTGACCCCACCACTCCCATCTGACTCCTCCCCCTCCCATCTGACCCCACCACTCCCATCTGACTCCTCCCACTCCCATCTGACCCCACCACTCCCATCTGACTCCTTCCACTCCCATCTGACCCCACCACTCCCATCTGACTCCTCCCACTCCCATCTGACTTCTCCCACTCCCATCTGACCCCACCACTCCCATCTGACCCCACCACTCCCATCTGACTCCTCCCACTCCCATCTGACTCCTTCCACTCCCATCTGACCCCACCACTCCCATCTGACTCCTCCCACTCCCATCTGACTTCTCCCACTCCCATCTGACCCCACCACTCCCATCTGACCCCACCACTCCCATCTGACTCCTTCCACTCCCATCTGACTCCTCCCACTCCCATCTGACTCCTCCCACTCCCATCTGACCCCACCACTCCCATCTGACTCCTCCCACTCCCATCTGACTCCTTCCACTCCCATCTGACCCCACCACTCCCATCTGACTCCTCCCACTCCCATCTGACTCCTCCCACTCCCATCTGACTCCTCCCACTCCCATCTGACTTGACTGAAATTGATGTGATTAGTATTGATGAGGTGATGGTATGTATTGATTGTCTATAGGCAGATCAGTATTGATGAAGTGATGGTATGTATTGATTGTCTATAGGCAGATCAGTATTGATGAAGTGATGGTATGTATTGATCGTCTATAGGAAGATCAGTATTGATGAAGTGATGGTATGTATTGATTGTCTATAGGCAGATCAGTATTGATGAAGTGATGTATGTATTGATCGTCTATAGGCAGATCAGTATTGATGAAGTGATGGTATGTATTGATCGTCTATAGGCAGATCAGTATTGATGAAGTGATGGTATGTATTGATCGTCTATAGGCAGATCAGTATTGATGAAGTGATGGTATGTATTGATCGTCTATAGGCAGATCAGTATTGATGAAGTGATTGTAGTTATTGATCGTCTATAGGCAGATCAGTATTGATGAAGTGATGTATGTATTGATCGTCTATAGGCAGATCAGTATTGATGAAGTGATGGTATGTATTGATCGTCTATAGGCAGATCAGTATTGATGAAGTGATGGTATGTATTGATCGTCTATAGGCAGATCAGTATTGATGAAGTGATGTATGTATTGATCGTCTATAGGCAGATCAGTATTGATGAAGTGATGTATTGATCGTCTATAGGCACATATCTGGGGATGACGGTGCCGGTTGTCAGTCACGTCCACATGATGGAGGACGGAAACACGTTTGAGAAAGGCGTCCAGACAGGGTACTTCCTGCCCGCAGAGTTTCAGACCAACCCCCCCCGACCCTCCGACCCCGACATCACCATCGCCTACAGAGAGCCAATCAGAGTCGTCGCCAGGTCAGAACATCCTCATTAACGTGGTGCTTCATATCGATCAGAGTTTAACCCGCAGAAATCCTGACTGTCCCTGAATGCAGCGTTGAATTCACACAGACTGTCCCTGAATGCAGCGTTGATATTCACACAGACTGTCCCTGAATGCAGCGTTGAATATTGATGATGTTCTGCTCTCTGATTGGCCGTCAGGACGTTCTTCGGGACGACCACGGAGGAGACGGTAACTCGTCAGATCGGGCTGCTGTGGGAGATTCTGGGCGTCACCGACGACCTGCGCAGAGACGGCTACATGGTCGCCACGTTCGAAAACCCCGGCGTCCCCCACCGCAGGAACGAAATCTGGTTTGTCAGACGCAACCTGTAGATGCCTTCCCATCATCCTCTCCTCCTTCACCTCCTCCTCTGATTGGCTGCTGTTTACCTGCTCACTTCATTTATTATGTCAACCTGTCCAATCAGAGCAGGTCCTGACACTAAGCCCCGCCCCCTGCCTGTCCAATCAGAGCAGGTCCTGACACTAAGCCCCGCCCCCTGCCTGTCCAATCAGAGCAGGTCCTGACACTAAGCCCCGCCCCCTGCCTGTCCAATCAGACTGCCTCTCTCTGACTAACTCACATCCCATTGGTTTAAAATGATCCCGCTTCATATCAACAGGAAATACATAACTTTATTTTGACATGCTTCCATCCTGATTGGCTACAATCTGATCAGGTGATCGGAGGGATATTGATCCGATCGATCAGACTGTAAACAGTAAAACATTAAAGGAGCAGTTAAGATAAATCTTCTCTGTTCACACTGATTAGCTTAGCTTAGCATAAAGACTGGAAACAGCTAGCCTGGCTCTGATTAGCATGTTAGCATCTGGACAAAACCTGGAAAGTCAAAACATTAGTGAGCAGCTAATGGTTGGTCCTGGACCTAGTCCTGGACCTGGACCTGGTCCTAGTCCTAGTCCTGAGACCTGGACCTGGACCTGGTCCTGGACCTGATAATGAGTCCTGTTAGTGAACGTGACCGTCTGTCCTCCAGGTGTTTTGGTGTTTTCAGCATGTTGAACCGATTTTAACTTCCTGTTTTGTTTTTCTGGAAATTTTGATGTGAAACATTTTAAAACGACCAAAAACTGATTTAACTGATTTAACTGATTCAACAGATTTAACAGATTTTTGGTGCCTGTTTTTCTTTTATTTACTTCCTGTTGACTTTCAGTGTAAAACAGTTTTTATTATTGTTGTTTTTTCATTGTTTGATTCCAACATTTGTGTCTAAAATAAAATCCTATTTAAAGTGACGACAGTCTGAAATCTAATGATATAATGGAACACACAGTATCAGATCAACAGTATTAGATTATTATTATTATTAGATTATTAGTATTACAACATTAAAGTACTGGTTGGATAATGTTTGAACAAAAGTCAGAAAATTAAAAAAAAAATAATAATAATTAAAAGCAGTTTAGAAAAAAGTAAAAAAAAACAAAAAGAAAGTCGGAAAATGTCAAAAAAGATTTCTAAAGAAAGTTAGAAAAATGTCCAAAAAAGGTCAGAGTATAGTCCAGAAAACAGTTTAGAAAAACTCCCAAAAATTTCAAAAAAATTCTGAAAAAAGTCTGAAAATGTAAAAAAAAAGAAAAAGAAAAAGTCAGAAAAAGAAAAAAAATTAAAAACAGTTTAGAAAAACGTCCAAAAAAAGTCAGGAATGTCGGAAAATGTAAAAAAAAAAAAAAAAAAGTCGGAAAATGTCAAAGAAATCTGAAAAAAGACGGAAAACGTAAAAAAAAAAAAGAGAGAAAGTCAGAAAATGTAAAAAAAAAAGGAAGAATTCTGAAAAAAGTCCCAAAAATGTCCACAAAGTCAGAAAATTAAAAAAAAGCAAAAAAAAAAAAAAATTCTTAGAAATGCCCCAAAAAAGTCAGAAAAGTAAAAACAAACAAGAAAAATTCCGAAAATATAAAAAAATCTCAAAATAGTCAAACAAATGTCTGAAAAATGTACAAAAAAGTCAGAAAATCTGAAAAAAAGTATCAGGCATTCTGTATTAGTTTCTAATATTTATTCTGCTGTATATCAACTTTTCTGAAGTCGTCTTTGCCGAGTCAGAACACGTCTTGTTTACGTTGAACGTCTTTAAAGTGGAACTGAAACGATCAACAGAGTTTATCTGCTTTACTGAATAGATTTCTATTCTAATGAACGATTATTAAACAATCAGGACGGACGTCAACATTTAGGAGACAAAAGATCCGTTTCATCTTTTGTGGCCAGAGCGCCTCCACGTTGCAGCACTCTAACCTGTGATGTCACTAGGTTGGTCGGCTCGGCCGAGTAACACAGAAACGATGGTAGAGACAGTGAAAGACGGAGACTGAGAAGACACAGAGGGGACACTGTTGTATTGTTCCTGGATGTAAAGATGAGTTTTATAATCTTAAAACCAAGAACACAACGGTCCATCTTATAAACTCAAAGAGTCCTCCGACAGGACCAGAGTCTAGCTGACTGTCTGTCCTCTCCCCTCTCTGATCACCTGTCTCTGTCCCCCCAAAAAATAATTTCATTAAAAAAAAGTCGTAGTATATTATGTCGAGATATAATCTCTCCACCTAGTCCTGGGTCTTCCCCGTGGTCTCCTCCCAGTTGGTCGTGCCTGGAACAACTCCCTAGGGAGGCGTCCAGGAGGCATCCTTACAAGATGCCCGAACCACCTCAGCTGGCTCCTTTCAACGCAAAGGAGCAGTGGCTCTACTCCGAGTCCCTCACGGATGACTGAGCTTCTCCCCCTATCTCTAAGGGAGACGCCAGCCACCCTCCTGAGGAAACACATTTCAGCCGCTTGTACCTGCGATCTCGTTCTTTGGGTCCTGACCCAACCCTCATGACCAGAGGTGAGAGTAGGAAAGAAGACTGACCGGTAGATCTAGTCCTTTGGGTCCTGACCCAGTCCTCATGACCAAAGGTGAGAGTAGGAAAGAAGATTGACCGGTAGATCGAGAGCTTTGCCTTCCGGCTCAGCTCTCTTTTCGTCACAACGGTGCGGTAAAGCGAATGCAATACCGCACCTGCTGCACCGATTCTCCGGCCAATCTCAGGTTCCATCGTCCCCTCACTCACGAACAAGACCTCTAGGTACTTGAACTCCTTCACTTGGGGTAAGGACTCATTCCCTACCCGGAGTAGGCAATCCACCGGTTTCCTGCTGAGAACCATGGCCTCAGATTTAGAGGTACTGATCCTCATCCCGGCCTCATCCCGGCCACTCGGCTGTGAACCGATCCAGTGAGTGCTGGAGGTCACAGACCGATGATGCCAACAGGACCACATCATCTGCAAGAACCAGCAATGAGATCCTCAGCACACCGAACTGCAACTCCCCCCCCGACTACGCCTCGATATCCTGTCCATGAATATCACCAACAGGACTGGTGACAAAGCGCAGCCCTGGCGGAGGCCAACCCCCACCGGAAACAAGTCTGACTTACTGCCGAGGACCTGAACACAGCTCTCGCTTTGGGTGTACAGGGATTGGATGGCCCTGAGAAGTGCTCCCCTCACCCCATACTCCTGCAGCACCCCCCACAGTATCTCCCGGGGGACCCGGTCATATGCCTTCTCCAAGTCCACAAAACACATGTAAACTGGATGGGCGTACTCCCAGGCCCCCTCCAGGATCCCTGCGAGAGTGAAGAGCTGGTCCGTTGTTCCACAGCCAGGACGGAATCCGCATTGTTCCTCTTCGATCCGAGGTTTGACTATCGGCTGAACCCTCCTTTCCAGCACCTTGGAGTAGACTTTACCAGGGAGGCTGAGCAGTGTGATACCCCTGTAGTTGGCAAACACTCTCTGGTCCACCTTTTTAAACAGGGGAACCACCACCGGGGATGTCGATCCCCCCTATAACCCGAAGGCGTAGGGAGGCGACCCTCTCGTCCACCGGGGTAAGCTCCAACGTAGCGGCACTCAGCCGGGGATGTGTGAGTATCCCCACACCCGCCCGGCGCCTCACACCATGGGTAACTCCAGAGAAGAATAGAGTCCAACCCCTATCCAGGAGTACGGTTCCAGAACCGAGGCTGTGCGTAGAGGTAAGCCCTACCAGATCCAACTGATAGCGCTCCACATCCCGCACAAGCTCCGGCTCCTTCCCCCACAGAGAGGTGACGTTCCACGTCCCCAGAACCAGCCTCTGCCGCCCAGGTCCAGTCCGTCGAGGTCCCTGGCCTTCACTGCCACCCGACCCCAGCGGTTCCTCCTGCAGGTGGTGAGCCCACAGGATGGAGAGGAGGGGGGTGCCATGTCGCTTCGGCAAGCCCGGCCACCAGGCGCGCGCTGACGGGCCCTCTGTCTGGGCCCTTCGTCTGGGCCTGGCTCCAGACGTGGGCCATGGGCTTCCTCCGGGCCAGGTAACTCTTCCTCTTCCTCAATTCGTCATTGGGGTTTTATGAACCATTCTTAGTCCGGCCCCTCACCTGAGACCATTTTGCCATAGGAGACCCTAGCAGGAGCACCAGGTTCCAGACAACACAGCCCTCAGGGTCATAGGGACACACAAACCTCTCCACCACGTTAAGGTGATGGTTCCCGGAGAGGAAATCATAGTATAGTACGTCAAAAAATATCATGAAAATAAAGTCATAGTATAGTATATTGAAGAATTTCACCATAAAAAGTCATAGTCTTGTATGTCGAAAAAAAAGTCATAGTATAGTATGTCGAAAAATTTCACCATAAAAAGTCATAGTGTAGTATGTCGAAAAAATTTCATGAAAAAAAGTCATAGTATTGTGTGTTGAAAAAAAGTTATAGTATTGTATGTCGAATAAAAGTCATAATATAGTATGTCGAAGATTTTCATGAAAAAAAGTCATAGTATAGTATGTCGAAAAATGTCACCATAAAAAGTCATAGTATTGTATGTCGAAAAAAAAGTCATAGTATTGTATGTCGAAAGATTTCTTGAAAAAAAAGTCATAGTATAGTATGTCCAAAAAAGTCATAGTATTGTATGTCGAAAAAAAGTCATAGTATAGTATGTCGAAGAATTTCACCATGAAATGTCATATGTTGAAAAATTTTACCAAAAAAAAATCCTAGTATTGTATGTCGGAAAAAAGGTCATAGTATAGTATGTCGAATAATTTCATGAAAAAGTCATTGTATAGTATGTCGAAAAAAGTCATAGTATTGTATGTCAAAAAAAGTCACAGTATAGTATGTCGAAAAATTTCCTGAAAAAAAGTCAGTATTGTATGTCGAAAAAAAGTCATGAAAAAAAGTCATAGTATAGTATGTCGAAAAATTTCATGAAAGAAGTCATAGTATAGTATGTTGAAAAAAAGTCATAATATTGTATGTCGAAAAAAAGTCATAGTATTGTATGTCGAAAAAAAGTCATAGTATAGTGTGTCGAAAAATGTCATGAAAAAAAGTCATAGTATTGTATGATGAAAAAATGTCATGAAAATAAAGTCATAGTATAGTATGTCGAAAAATTTCATTAAAAAAACGTCATAATATTGTATGTCAAAAAAAGTCATAGTATTGTATGTCGAAAAAAAGTCATAGTATTATATGTCGAATAATTTCACAAAAAGTCATAGTATTGTATGTCGAAAAGTCATAGTATTGTATGTCGAAAAAAAGTCAGTATAGTATGTCGAAAAAAAGTCATAGTATTGTATGTCGAAAAAAAGTCATAGTATTGTATGTCGAAAAAAGTCATAGTATTGTATGTCGAAAAAAAGTCAGTATAGTATGTCGAAAAAAGTCATACTATTGTATGTCGAAAAAAAGTCATAGTATTGTATGTCGAATAATTTTACAAAAAAAGTCATAGTATTGTATGTCGAATAATTTTACAAAAAAAGTCATAGTATTGTATGTCGAAAAAAAGTCATACTATTGTATGTCGAAAAAAAGTTATAGTATTGTATGTCGAAAAAAGTCATAGTATTGTATGTCGAAAAAAAAGTCAGTATAGTATGTCGAAAAAAGTCACACTATTGTATGTCGAAAAAAAGTCAGTATTATATGTCGAATAATTTCACAAAAAAGTCATAGTATTGTATGTCGAAAAATTTCAACATAAAAAGTCATTCTATTGTATGTCTAAATATTTCACCTTAAAAAGTCATAGTATTGTATATCGAAAGATTTCATGAAAAAAAGTCATAGTATAGTATGTCGAAAAAAAGTCATAGTATAGTATGTAGAAAAAAAGTCATAGTATTGTATGTCGAAAGAAAGTCATAGCATTGTATGTCGAAAAAAAGTCAGTATTATATGTCGAATAATTTCACAAAAAAGTCATAGTATTGTATGTCGAAAAAACGTCATAGTATTGTATGTCGAAAAAAAGTTATAGTATTGTATGTCGAAAAAAGTCATAGTATTGTATGTCGAAAAAAAAGTCAGTATAGTATGTCGAAAAAAGTCACACTATTGTATGTCGAAAAAAAGTCAGTATTATATGTCGAATAATTTCACAAAAAAGTCATAGTATTGTATGTCGAAAAATTTCAACATAAAAAGTCATTCTATTGTATGTCTAAATATTTCACCTTAAAAAGTCATAGTATTGTATATCGAAAGATTTCATGAAAAAAAGTCATAGTATAGTATGTCGAAAAAAAGTCATAGTATAGTATGTAGAAAAAAAGTCATAGTATTGTATGTCGAAAGAAAGTCATAGCATTGTATGTCGAAAAAAAGTCAGTATTATATGTCGAATAATTTCACAAAAAAGTCATAGTATTGTATGTCGAAAAAACGTCATAGTATTGTATGTCGAATAATTTCACAAAAAAAGTCATAGTATTGTATGTCGAAAAAAAGTCAGTATAGTATGTCGAAAAAAAGTCAGTATTATATGTCGAATAATTTCACAAAAAAGTCATAGTATTGTATGTCGAAAAAAAGTCATAGTATTGTATGTCGAAAAATGTCATGAAAAAAAGTCATAGTATTGTATGTCGAAAAATTTCAACATAAAAAGTCATTCTATTGTATGTCTAAATATTTCACCTTAAAAAGTCATAGTATTGTATATCGAAAGATTTCATGAAAAAAGTCATAGTATAGTATGTCGAAAAAAAGTCATAGTATAGTATGTAGAAAAAAAGTCATAGTATAGTATGTAGAAAAAAAGTCATAGTATTGTATGTCGAAAGAAAGTCAGTATTATATGTCGAATAATTTCACAAAAAAGTCATAGTATTGTATGTCGAAAAAAAGTCATAGTATTGTATGTCGAATAATTTCACAAAAAAAGTCATAGTATTGTATGTCGAAAAAAAGTCAGTATAGTATGTCGAAAAAAAGTCAGTATTATATGTCGAATAATTTCACAAAAAAGTCATAGTATTGTATGTCGAAAAAAAGTCATAGTATTATATGTCGAATAATTTCACAAAAAGTCATAGTATTGTATGTCGAAAAGTCATAGTATTGTATGTCGAAAAAAAGTCATAGTATTGTATGTCGAAAAAAAGTCAGTATAGTATGTCGAAAAAAAGTCATAGTATTGTATGTCGAAAAAAAGTCATAGTATTGTATGTCGAAAAAAAGTCATAGTATTGTATGTCGAAAAAAAGTCATAGTATTGTATGTCGAAAAAAAGTCATAGTATTGTATGTCGAAAAAAGTCATAGTATTGTATGTCGAAAAAAAGTCATAGTATTGTATGTCGAAAAAAAGTCATACTATTGTATGTCGAAAAAAAGTTATAGTATTGTATGTCGAAAAAAGTCATAGTATTGTATGTCGAAAAAAAAGTCAGTATAGTATGTCGAAAAAAGTCACACTATTGTATGTCGAAAAAAAGTCAGTATTATATGTCGAATAATTTCACAAAAAAGTCATAGTATTGTATGTCGAAAAAAAGTCATAGTATTGTATGTCGAATAATTTCACAAAAAAAGTCATAGTATTGTATGTCGAAAAAAAGTCAGTATAGTATGTCGAAAAAAAGTCATGAAAAAAAGTCATAGTATTGTATGTCGAAAAATTTCAACATAAAAAGTCATTCTATTGTATGTCTAAATATTTCACCTTAAAAAGTCATAGTATTGTATATCGAAAGATTTCATGAAAAAAAGTCATAGTATAGTATGTCGAAAAAAAGTCATAGTATAGTATGTAGAAAAAAAGTCATAGTATAGTATGTAGAAAAAAAGTCATAGTATTGTATGTCGAAAGAAAGTCATAGCATTGTATGTCGAAAAAAAGTCACACTATTGTATGTCGAAAAAAAGTCAGTATTATATGTCGAATAATTTCACAAAAAAGTCATAGTATTGTATGTCGAAAAAAAGTCATAGTATTGTATGTCGAATAATTTCACAAAAAAAGTCATAGTATTGTATGTCGAAAAAAAGTCAGTATAGTATGTCGAAAAAAAGTCAGTATTATATGTCGAATAATTTCACAAAAAAGTCATAGTATTGTATGTCGAAAAAAAGTCATAGTATTGTATGTCGAAAAATGTCATGAAAAAAAGTCATAGTATTGTATGTCGAAAAATTTCAACATAAAAAGTCATTCTATTGTATGTCTAAATATTTCACCTTAAAAAGTCATAATATTGTATATCGAAAGATTTCATGAAAAAAAGTCATAGTATAGTATGTCGAAAAAAAGTCATAGTATAGTATGTAGAAAAAAAGTCATAGTATAGTATGTAGAAAAAAAGTCATAGTATTGTATGTCGAAAGAAAGTCAGTATTATATGTCGAATAATTTCACAAAAAAGTCATAGTATTGTATGTCGAAAAAAAGTCATAGTATTGTATGTCGAATAATTTCACAAAAAAGTCATAGTATTGTATGTCGAAAAAAGGTCATAGTATAGTATGTCGAATAATTTCATGAAAAAGTCATTGTATAGTATGTCGAAAAAAGTCATAGTATTGTATGTCAAAAAAAGTCACAGTATAGTATGTCGAAAAATTTCCTGAAAAAAAGTCAGTATTGTATGTCGAAAAAAGTCATAAAAAAAAGTCATAGTATAGTATGTCGAAAAATTTCATGAAAGAAGTCATAGTATAGTATGTTGAAAAAAAGTCATAATATTGTATGTCGAAAAAAAGTCATAGTATTGTATGTCAAAAAAAAGTCATAGTATTGTATGTCAAAAAAAAATCATAGTATAGTATGTCGAATAATTTCATGAAAAAAAGTTAGTATAGTATGTCGAAAAAAAGTCATAGTATTGTATATCGAAAAAAGTAAAAGTATTGTATGTTGAAAAAAAGTCAAAGTATAGTATGTTGAAAAAAAGTCATAGTATTGTATGTCGAAAAAAAGTCATAGTATAGTGTGTCGAAAAATGTCATGAAAAAAAGTCATAGTATTGTATGATGAAAAAATGTCATGAAAATAAAGTCATAGTATAGTATGTCGAAAAATGTCATTAAAAAAACGTCATAATATTGTATGTAAAAAAAAGTCATAGTACTGTATGTCGAATAATTTCACGAAAAAAAGTCATCCTATTGTATGTCGAAAAGTCATAGTATTGTATGTCGAAAAAAAGTCATAGTATTGTATGTCGAAAAAAAGTCAGTATAGTATGTCGAAAAAAAGTCATAGTATTGTATGTCGAAAAAAAGTCATAGTATTGTATGTCGAAAAAAAGTCATAGTATTGTATGTCGAAAAAAACTCATAGTATTGTATGTCGAAAAAAAATCAGTATAGTATGTCGAAAAAAGTCATACTATTGTATGTCGAAAAAAAGTCATAGTATTGTATGTCGAATAATTTTACAAAAAAAGTCATAGTATTGTATGTCGAAAAAAAGTCATACTATTGTATGTCGAAAAAAAAGTTATAGTATTGTATGTCGAAAAAAGTCATACTATTGTATGTCGAAAAAAAAGTTATAGTATTGTATGTCGAAAAAAGTCAGTATAGTATGTCGAAAAAAGTCATACTATTGTATGTCGAAAAAAAAGTCATAGTATTGTATGTCGAAAAAAAGTCAGTATAGTATGTCGAAAAAAGTCATACTATTGTATGTCGAAAAAAAGTCATAGTATTGTATGTCGAATAATTTTACAAAAAAAGTCATAGTATTGTATGTCGAATAATTTTACAAAAAAAGTCATAGTATTGTATGTCGAAAAAAAGTCACACTATTGTATGTCGAAAAAAAGTCAGTATTATATGTCGAATAATTTCACAAAAAAGTCATAGTATTGTATGTCGAAAAAAAGTCAGTATAGTATGTCGAAAAAAAGTCAGTATTATATGTCGAATAATTTCACAAAAAAGTCATAGTATTGTATGTCGAAAAAAAGTCATAGTATTGTATGTCGAAAAATGTCATGAAAAAAGTCATAGTATTGTATGTCGAAAAATTTCAACATAAAAAGTCATTCTATTGTATGTCTAAATATTTCACCTTAAAAAGTCATAGTATTGTATATCGAAAGATTTCATGAAAAAAAGTCATAGTATAGTATGTCGAAAAAAAGTCATAATATAGTATGTAGAAAAAAAGTCATAGTATAGTATGTAGAAAAAAAGTCATAGTATTGTATGTCGAAAAATGTCATTAAAAAACGTCATATATTGTATGTCGAATAATTTCATGAAAAAAAGTCATAGTATAGTATGTCGAAAAATGTCATGAAAAAAAGTCATAGTATTTTATGTCGAAAAATTTCAACATAAAAAGTCATAGTATTTTATGTCGAAAAATTTCAACATAAAAAGTCATACTATTGTATGTCGAAAAATTTCATGAAAAAAAGTCAGTTTTGTATGTCGAAATATTTTACCTTAAAAAGTCATAGTAATTTATGTCGAAAGAATTCACCATAAAAAATCATAGTATTGTATGTCGAAAGAATTCATCATAAAAAATCATAGTATTGTATGTCGAAAGAATTCACCATAAAAAGTCATAGTATTGTATGTCGAAAGATTTCACCAAAAAAAGTCATAGTATAGTATGTTGAAAAAAATCACAGTATTGTATGTCGAAAAAAAGTCATGAAAAAAAATCATAGTATTGTATGTTGAAAAAAAGTCATAGTATTGTATGTCGAAAAAAAGTCATGAAAAAAAGTCATAGTATTGTATGTCGAAAGAATTCACCATAAAAAGTCATAGTATTGTATGTCGAAAGATTTCACCAAAAAAAGTCATAGTATAGTATGTTGAAAAAAAGTCATAGTATAGTATGTTGAAAAAAAGTCATAGTATCGTATGTCGAAAAATGTCATGAAAAAAAGTCATAGTATTGTATGTCGAAATATTTCACCTTAAAAAGTTATAGTAATTTATGTCGAAAGAATTCACCATAAAAAGTCATAGTATTGTATGTCGAAATATTTCACCTTAAAAAGTCATAGTAATTTATGTCGAAAGAATTCACCATAAAAAGTCATAGTATTGTTTGTCGAAGAATTTTAACCAAAAAAAGTTATAGTATTGTATGTCGAAAAAAAATCATAGTATTGTATGTCGAAAAAAAGTCGTAGTATTGTATGTCGAAAACTTTCATCATAAAAATTCATAGTATAGTATGTCGAAAAATTTCGTGAAAAAAAGTCATAGTTTTGTATGTCGAAATATTAAACCATAAAAAGTCATAGTATAGTATGTCAAAAAATATGAAAAAAGTCATAGTATAGTATGTTGAAAAAAAGTCATAGTATTGTATGTCGAAAAATGTCATGAAAAAAAAGTCATAGTATAGTATGTCGAAAAATGTCATGAAAAAAAGTCATAGTATTGTATGTAAAAAAAAAAGTCATAGTATTGTATGTCAAAAGATTTCACCATAAAAAGTCATAGTATTGTATCTCGAAAAAAGGTTATAGTATTTTATGTCGAAGAATTTCGCCAATGTCATGAAAAAAGTCATAGTATTATATGTCGAAAAAATTTCATGAAAAAAAAGTCATAGTATTGTGTGTCGAAAAATGTTACCATAAAAAGTCATAGTATTGTATGTTGAAAAATGATCATGAAAAAAAGTCATAGTATTGTATGTCGAACAAAAGTCATGAAAAAAAGTCATAGTAGTGTATGTCAAAGAATTTCACCAAAAAAAGTCATAATATTGTATGTTGAAAAATTATCATGAAAATAAAATCATAGTATTGTATGTTGGAAAAAAGCCATGAAAAAGTCATAGTATTGTATGTCGAAAAAAAGTCATGAAAAATGTCATAGTATTGTGTGTCGAAAAATTTCACAATAAAAAGTCATAGTATAGTATGTCAAAGAATTTCACCAAAAAAATGCATAGTATTGTATGTTGAAAAATTATCATGAAAAAAACCCATGGTATTGTATGTCGGAAAAAAGCCATGAAAAAGTCATAGTATTGTATGTTGAAAAAACGTCATGAAAAAGTCATAGTATTGTATGTAAAAAAAAAGTCATAGTATTGTATGTAAAAAAAGTCATAGTATTGTATGTCGAAAAATTTCATGAAAGAAGTCATAATATTGTATATCAAAAGATTTCACCACAAAAGTCATAGTATAGTATGTCAAAAATTTTCATGAAAAAAAGTCATAGTATTTTATGTCAAAAAATTTCACCATAAAGTCAGTGTAGTATGTCGAAAAATTTCATGAAAAAAAGTCAGTGTTTAATGTCGAAAAAAAGTCATAGTACAGTATGTCGAAAAATGTCACCACAAAAAGTCATAGTATTGTATGTCGAAAAAATGTCATGAAAAAAAAAGTCATAGTATAGTATGTCCATAAATTTCATGAAAAAAAGTCATAGTATTGTATGGAAAAAAAGTCATAGTATGTCGAAAAATTTAATTAAAAAAAGTCATAGTATTGTATGTCAAAAAATGTCACCATAAAAAGTCATAGTATAGTATGTCGAAGAATTTCACCAAAAAAAGTCATAGTATTGTAAGCAGAAAAAAAGTCATATGTCAAAAGATTTCATTGAAAAAAAACATAGTATAGTAAGTTATATAAAAAGTTATAGAATTGTATGTCGAAAAATTTCATGAATGAAGTGATAGTATAGTATGTCGAAAAAAAAGTCATAGTATTGTATGTCGAAAAAAAGTCAGTATTTTATGTCGAAAAAAAGTCATAGTATTGTATGTCGAACGATTTCATGAAAAAAGTCATAGTATTGTATGTTGAAATTCATGAAAAAAAGTCATAGTATAATATGTCGAAAAAAAGTCAATGTATAATATGTTAAAAAAAAGTCATAGTATTGTATGTCGAAAAAAAGTCATGAAAAAAAAGTCATAGTATAGTTTGTCGAATAAAAGTCATAGTATTGTATGTCGAAAAATTTCACCATAAAAAGTCATAGTATTGTATGTCGAAAGATTTCAGAAAAAAAAGTCATGGTATTGTATGTCCAAAAAAGTCATGAAAAAGTCATAGTATTGTATGTCCAAAAATGTCATGAAAAAAAGTCATAGTATAGTATGTCGATAAAAAGTCATAGTATTGTATGTCGAAAAAAAGTCATACTATTGTATGTCAAAAAAAGACAGTATAGTATGTCGAAAAGAAGTCATAGTATTGTATGTTGAAAAAAAGTCATGGTATTGCATGTTGAAAAATTTCGTGAAAAAGTCATAGTATTGTATGTCGAAAGATTCCATGAAAAAAAGTTACAGTATTGTATGTTGAAAAAATCATCAAAAAAAGTCATAGTATTGAATATTAAAAAAAAACTCATAGTATTGTATGTCGAATAAATGTATATAGGTTAGGGTTATATATTACATAGGGTTAGGGTTGGTTGTATATTATAGGGTTAGGGTTATATATTACATAGATTAGGGTTATATATTAAATAGGGTTAGGTTATATAGATTAGGGTTAGGTTATATACACACGTAGGCAAAATTGTTGGTACCCTTCCGTTAAAGAAAGAAAAACCCACAATGGTCACTGAAATAACTTGAAACTGACAAAAGTAATAATAAATAAAAATTTACTGAAAATTATCTAATGAAAATCAGTTATTGCTTTTGAATTATGGTTCAACAGAATCATTTTAAAAAACAAACTAATGAAACTGGCCTGGACAAAAATGATAGTACCATGAACATGAACATGAATATTTTGTTGCACAACCTTTTGAGGCAATCACTGCAAATGTAGCGGTGCACAGAATGATGTCCCACAGGCTCAGTCTGGTGCGACACATTTATTTAGGATGTTCTGCAAAATGTAAAATAATGCTTTAGGTTGACATCGCTACACAGTGTATTCTACTTCTAACTTGTACACAGAGATTCTCATTATCTCACGTATTCTCCATAACAGTAACAAAATGCCAGATATGCACAAAATCAAAGATTACACCATATTTCTTATATTTCTTAATAAACAGTAAACAACAACAACAACATAAACATTAGTCATAACAAAGGCTAATATGAGCTATGGGAGGGCTCCCTCACATGAGAGCTCATTGTCAAAGCTCCCAGCGCCCCGCGCTACTACTACTGTTACTACTACTACTGTTAATACTACTACTACTGTTAATACTACTACTAATGTTACTAATGTTACTACTACTACTGTTAATACTACTACTAATGTTACTATAGTTACTAATGTTACTAATGTTACTATAGTTACTAATGTTACTACAGTTACTAATGTTACTAATGTTACTGTAGTTACTAATGTTACTAATGCTACTAATGTTACTATAGTTACTAATGTTACTATAGTTACTACAGTTACTAATGTTACTATAGTTACTAATGTTACTATAGTTACTAATGCTACTAATGTTACTATAGTTACTACAGTTACTAATGTTACTATAGTGATTCCACTTCTGCCTTGCTTGCATCAGAGGAAGATATTCTTTTATCCATCGAGTCCAAAAGAGGTTTGAAATGTACTGGATTTGTCTCCATCTGCGCTTAGCATATAGATCTTCCCTTTGGAACAATCCAGGTGGGAGAATGGGTTGCACCTTGAGCTGCAACAGATGATTGGGTGTAAGGGGTTCCAAGTCATTTGGGTCACTGCAGGTTGTTGTTAAAGGGCGACTGTTAAGTATGGCCTCAACTTCACACATGACTGTTTCCAAGCTTTCGTCATCAAGAGTCTGCTGTTTTGTGACTGACAGAAGGATCCTCTTGATTGAATGAATCAATCTTTCCCACACCCCACCATGGTGTGAACCCGCAGGTGGGTTGAATGTCCATTTTACTCCTCTTTGCAAGAGAGCATCTTTGATCTTATTTAGGTTCCAAGCTTGGAGTGCTTCTCTCAACTCTCTCTCAGTAGCAACAAGATTTGTGCCGTTGTCTGATCTGATTTCCTTAACCTGCCCTCTCCTGCAAATGAAGCGTCTGAATGCATTTATACATGAACTGGTGTCAAGGGAGTGGGCCACTTCTAAGTGAACAGCTCTACAGGACAGACATGTGAAGATTACTCCATATCTTTTTACTAGGCTTCGGCCTCTCTTGACTTCTATTGGCCCGAAGTAGTCTACACCAACAAGTGTGAAGGGAGGTAACTCAGGTGTCAGGCGGTCTCTGGGTAAATCTGCCATTTTTGCTCACCTAGAGCTGAATGAAGGCGTCTGCATGTTACGCACTCTAATATAACCTTTCTAGCGAGGGTGTTCGCACAAGGGATCCAATATTTCCGTCTTAACTGAGATAACATGATGTTTCTTCCACTGTGGCCTACTTGGTCATGGATGTGTTTGAGCAACAGCTTGGAAACATGATGATCCTTCGGCAGGATTATTGGATGCTTTGTTTCCTCTGGCATAGCCGACCTGCTTAGTCTTCCGCCCAGTCTGAGCAGGCTATTCTCCAATCTGGGGTCTAAGTTAAAGATGGGGCTATCCTTTCTTACTGTGAGGCCCTTCTTTAATCTTGCAATCTCATTTTGAAAGCCTTGTTGCTGACAGAAGCATGCAATAGCTTTTTCAGCACCGCTTATGTCATCCACTGAGAGACTGACATTGGTTATGGAGCTTTTAAACTTGTCCATCTTTTCCTTAATTAGTCCATTCCATTTTGCTTGGCTTGCTTCCTGTGACTGGACTGTTTCAACAACTTCTTTTCTTTTCACATGCAGGTCTCGAAGCAGTTTCTTGAGTTTCAGAAGCCAGGCGACTGACTTTGTAAGTCGGTGCCAAGATGAGAAGTAATGAATCAGAGAACTAGTGCTGTTGTGTTGTTCTTTCATTATTGTATTGACAATTACTCGTTCCTTCTTTATCTCAGAGTCATTTGGACAAATCGAAGTTAGTTCAGTTGTCAAGATGGGCCACTCCTGCTCTGCTCTTTGGAGAAAGATCGGTCCATTCTTCCAAAGATCTGATCTTATGAGGGCTTCAGCAGTTAGACCTCTAGAGGCAAAGTCTGCCGGGTTGTCTTTAGTGTTGATGTATCTCCACTGCTTGACATCTGACACTTCTCTGATGGCACTAATTCGATTGGCCACAAATGTCTGGAGTCTTTTGGTCTCATTTTTAATATGCTTCCACACTGCAGTACTGTCAGTCCAAAACACTGATCTTTCTAGCTGCAGATGTAGCTCTGATGCTAATATCCTCTCCATACGTACTGCTAACACGGCTGCAGTCAACTCCATCCGTGGTATGGTAATCTGCTTGAGGGGCGCTACTCTGGCTTTTCCCATCACAAATGCTACATGCACTTGATCTTGTGTGTTGGTGAGCCGCAGGTAGGACACTGTTCCATAGCCAAGCTCACTTGCGTCACAAAAATGGTGCAATTGTGCCCATTTTATCTTGTCGAAGCTTGGTGGTTTAATGCATCTGCTAATGCTGAAGTTCTCAACCGTATGAAGATCTGCAAGCCACCTTTGCCATGGTTGAATGAAACCATCTGGGACCTTTTCATCCCATCCATATTTTAGCTTGCAGAGCTCTTGCAAGATTAGCTTTGCAGTGAAGATGAATGGTGCTATAAATCCAAGAGGGTCGTAAACAGAGCTTACGACCGACAAAATGCCTCTTCTAGTACAGGCTTGCTGCTTAAGTGCAACCTTGAATGTGAACTTGTCATCTTCCACTGACCACTGGATTCCAAGAGCTCGTTCGATTGGAAGGTCTTCTGAGTCCAAGTCCAAGCTCTTTATTTCTTTTGCTCTGTCTTCTTTGGGTATAGAAGCCAAAACATCTCTGCTGTTACTCACCCATTTTGTGAGATGGAACCCACCTAGTGCACAGAGTCTGCAGAGTTCTTTACAGAGTGCTATTGCTTGTCTTTCTGTGGACACGGACTTAAGACAATCATCAACGTAGAAGTTGTCCATTACAGTGCCGATGGCCTCAGCAGAGAATTTATCCTTGTTGTCCTCTGCAACTTTTTTGAGTGGGTAGCTAGCACAGCTTGAAGATGACGTAGCTCCAAACAAATGGACTGTCATCCTGTACTCCTCAAGGTTTTGGTGGAAATCACCTCCTGGCCACCATAGAAAGCGCAGGAAGTCTTTGTCTGTTGGTGTGACTCTAACTTGATGGAACATACCTTATATGTCAGCCATCATAGCAACAGGCTCCTTCCTGAAACGTAACAAGACACCTATGAGGGTGCAGGTTAAGTTTGGACCTTGAATGAGCTCATTATTCAGTGAGAATCCATTGAAAGAGGCAGAGCAGTCAAACACAACACAGATTTTTTCCTTCTTGGGATGGTATACGCCATGGTGTGGTATATACCACAACTTTCCATCGTTTCTTTTAAGCTCCGACCTTGGTACAGCTTCAGCATGACCTTTTTCTATGACCCCTTGCAGGAAGGCGGTGTATTCTTCTTTTAACTTTGTATCCTTTTGTAACTTTCGTTTCAGGCATGATGCACGCTGCTGGACCACTTGACGATTATCAGGCACTTTAACTTCGTCCTTTTTAAAAGGGCAATGGTAGCTGATAGTGTCCATCCTTATTTTCAGCCCTTTCCATTATCCCCATGAATCTTTTGTCCTCCACCGACATCTCATTTTTTTCTTCATAGGCTTTTTCAGGGAAGTCATGGTTATACTGCTGTAATAGCAAATCACTCAGGTTAGATACTGAAATGCGATTAGCATAGACGACTGGATTCTTTTCATTAGCAGGGTTATCCAAAAGGCCATTTACCACCCATCCTAAGGCGGTTCTGACGGCATAGGGCCCATCGCCTTGGCTGTTGATAACTTGCTGTGGTTCTAGAAGTTTTGGTGCATTCATTCCTATGAGTAGCCCAATGTCTGCATCAATGTGTGGTATATGGACCTCTTTTAGGTAGGGCCATTTTTTGATCATGGCATCAGTGATTACATGCTCTTTCGTGACTGGAATTTCATCCTGAGTGTATGTCTCAGGGAGCTGTAAAAATTCCTCTCCATCAAGACCGCTCACTTCAAGGCCTTTGAGCACACTGCTTCCCACTATTTTCTGTTGACCCATAGTGCGCAACAGGATTCTTGTTTTCTTTCCTTGGACTTGCAACTGCTGTCTAAGGGCTTCAGTGCAGAAGGTTGCAGAGCTTCCTTGATCCAAGAATGCATGTGTCTGTATTATCAGATTTGAATTTAATGCCTTTACTTGAACAGGTATCACAGAAATCTTTTCTGACAGTTTCTACTAAGATGACCTCTGGTGAGACAGCCAAAACATATGCCTTTTCCTTTAAGGAATGAGATCTTGTCAGCATGACTTATTTTTCCAAAATTCATGCATGTTTCTAATCCATGATTTGCATTGCAGTATGGACAAGGTTGTAGAACTGGTGTTAAGCTGGGAGGACTCGCAGGAGTGTTTGACTTGGGAGCGAGAACTGAGTTGTTTGAAGTTGCTATGGTGACGAAGCTACTTCTTTTATAAGCTGGAGCAATTCTCAGCTTAGAGTCCTTGGTTACTTTACTGTCCCTTTTGGGTAAACCATCTTGCAAATCACCAAACAATGGATCCATAGCGATATTTGCATGTCTTTCAACAAACTCAACCAGTTGTTGGAACTGGGCTCTTTTCTTGCTGCGTTCATAGTGGTCATAAGCTGTTGTCCTCCATCTGTCCCATAGCTTATATGGGAGCTTTGCTACCACACACTTCATGTTGGTAGCATGATTCATTTCCTTTAGAGCATTGATGTTTACCATAGCATTACAGCAGCCACGTAAGAACAGTGAATATGAATACAAAGCTTTGCTGTCCTCCGCCTTTATAGGACTCCAATTGAGAGTTTTCTCCTGATATGCATGAGCGATGAGGATTTCGTTGCCATAATGTTTTTGTAACAGCGTTTTAGCTTCTTTGTAGCCTTTTCCTGTTTCCATGTGTTGACAGCTTTTAACAAGTGACTTTGCTTGTCCTTCAGTGAACTGTTCCAAAAAGAGCAGTCTGTCTTGGTTACTGCTTGTTCTCTCTTCAATGCACTGTTCAAATGTCCTCATAAAGTTAATATATTTAAGCGGGTCTCCTTTAAACACAGGAATTTCTCTAGATGGTAAGGCTCCAAGTCTCCGTTCATTTATTAGCATGTCTGTTATCATGTTTTGTTTCTGCATGACACCAACCAAACTGTTTCTGGCACCTTTAAATGATGAGCGTTTGTTAGATACAGTGCGGTATCCATCCATGTCTCGTCTTGTATAAGTGTCTCTCTTTTGTTCAACAGGTAAATCATTTGTGACATTTTTAGTTCCTTTCGACTTTGCTGAAATTTTAGATCCTTTGCCCTTTAAAGACTCCCATTTATATTCATCCTCCTCTTCTGAATCATCTTCATCATCATCAGGATTGTCATCATCTTCATCATCATCATCATCATCATCATCATCATCATCATCATCATCATCCTCAGATTCCATATCTGCCCTTTCTATAGGTGGGAATGAAGCCAGCTGAGCAGATTCAAAATATTCATTCATTTTATCTTCAGCTGTTGCAATGGGAAACTGCTGCAATTCATTATCCATTATGTTCATTGCTTGAATTCTTGCTTCAGCGACAGCAATATCCGTGTCAATAGACAGGCGTTCCTTTCTTGCTTTCAAGTCAAGTTCTTCTTTTTCCAATTCTACTTTCTTTTCTAATGCAGCAGCACGTGCAAGCAACTCAGCTTTCTTGGCCTCTGCTTCTCTGCGTATTGAGGAGCTAGTGGATGCTTTGCTGCCTTTTGATGTAACTGAAGCATTTTCATTTTCTTTCTCACTTTCAGGAGACTGCATTATATTTTCCACAGGAGGAGCACGTTCAATCCATTTTTCCACCTTTCTTTTGAAATCTTTGTTATTAGCATGTTTTGGTAAATACCAATATCTATGATCACTCTCCTTCTCATCATCAGGCAATAATTCTTGTACCGTCTGATGCAGCGCAGCAAACGCATTTAACAACTTGCAAAATACACTCGTATAACGTTTGACATCACTCAGGTTGTCATACGTGCCAAGAAGTGGCTCTATTACATTAATTTTGCTCGTCAACTTTGCCAGCGCCGCTCTTCTTGCGTTTTTCTGTTTAAATAAAGCAGCTTCTGCGGCTCTTAAGGTGAGTTTTCTCTCGCGCTTTGCGCGCACCGCCTGAACGCTTTCAGGTCCGTGTAATTCATCCTCTTCAGCCATACTAACAGGCTACACCATGCAGTTCATCACAAACATTTCTTCATCTTCTTTCACGCTGTTTTCCCGATCTCACACTCCTTCCATCCCGATGTAATTTCCTTTTTTCGTTCCACTACGTCGCACATTTGAACGTTTTTTAACTAATATTATGGCTTCCTTCTAATTTCTATTCTAAGCCATATTTCTTTCGCCAAGAAAACGTGTCAACAAGGCATCTACGAAATAAAGTTGCGCTCATTCATGGGTTTACTCACGGTTAGATGTCCTTTCTGTCATTGGATGCATATGATTGATTTGCAGCCTTTGTGTGTGTGTGCGTGTGTGTTAAACTACATAAACCAACCCAAACAACCCAAAACAGGATATGCCGCGGCAACCCAAAGTAAAGTAAAAAGATTAACTTAAACTTTGTCTTATTGAAATGAACAAACTACATTAAAGCCCGTTAAAAAACTATTTCGGCTCTTGGCGTCCTTAAACAGCTGCGCTCTCCACAGCTGATCTAAATCAGGATGACGGCATCAACTGGTGCCAAATTTATAAACAATTCAATGCTGTGGTTGGCCACATGGGGCAAAAATACCAATTACTATCAACATAATGTTTCTCTTATAATAAGGAATTCAACTACTCCTTTCTTAATATTTGGCTCCTACAATAACTAATGTTACTAATGTTACTATAGTTACTAATGTTATTAATGCTACTAATGTTACTATAGTTACTGTTACTAATGTTACTAATGCTACTGTTACTATAGTTACTAATGCTACTAATGTTACTAATGCTACTGTTACTATAGTTACTAATGCTACTAAAGTTACTAATATTACTATAGTTACTAATGCTACTATAGTTACTAATGTTACTATAGTTACTAATGCTACTAATGTTAGTAGTTACTATAGCTACTGTTACTATAGTTACTAATATTACTATAGTTACTAATGCTACTATAGTTACTAATGCTAGTTACTAATATTACTAATATTACTATAGTTACTAATGCTACTAATGTTAGTACAGTTACTATAGCTACTAATGTTACTATAGTTACTAATGTTACTCCCCACATCATCAGCTGTGCTGCTCATCCCACAAATGCATGATCCTTACAAACAGGCTTTCCAACCATGTAGAATACAATGACCATTAGCATTGATACAACAGAGAAATAATCCGCCAAACACAAGTTTCCGAACTTTGTTTTTCCAGTTTATACACACACACACACACACCGGCCACTTTATTAGGCACACCTGTTCAATTGCTTGTTAACACAAATAGCTAATCAGCCAATCACATGGCAGCAACTCAATGCATTACGTCATCTAAGAAGACTTGCTGAAGTTCAAACCGAGCATCAGAATGGGGAAGAAAGGGGGGATAGATAGATATAGATACATATCTATATCTATATCTAGATATATCTCTATATCTAGATATAGATATAGAGATATATCTCTATATCTAGATATAGAGATATATCTATATCTAGATATCTAGATATAGATCTATATAAATCTATAGATATAGATATATCTCTATATCTATAGATATATATAACCCATATAAATGATGTCAGTGAGGTTAAAGAAAGGAGTTGAACAAACCAGCGTGGAATCAAACATCTTTATTTACAGAACCAAAGTCTTAACGAAGTCTCATGAAGCTCTAAAACTAGTAAAAAAATAAAAAACAAAGACAGGAAGTAAACAGGAAGTCAGAGGGGCGGGGCTCCAATGTGATGTCATCCACGTTAGATCAGATCGGCCACTGCAGAGAAGGAAGGAAACAGAAACATGTCACCATGGCAGCAGCCAATCACAGCAGTGGATATATTTATCCTGTGTGACGTCACAGACTCAGCCTCATCCCGATTGGCCGAGACTGAACATGTGACGGCGGGGGGGGGGGACTCGTACCGTTCATGGGCATTTCGTCGATCTGGGTGGAGTAGTACTGCTCGATGTCGCGCAGGATCCTGATGTCATCGTTCTTCACAAAGTTAATGGCCACGCCCTTACGACCATAACGACCAGACCGACCAATCCTGGAGGAGGTCAGAGGTCAGAGGTCATTTTTAGAAAGGAAGGCACGATGGAGCAGAAACTAGGATACTTGTTTCAACGATGAATTCAATAATAACCCCCTTGATTTATATTTATATCAATCAGATACCCGCCCCCTGCTGGCCCCGCCCCCTGGGGGGGCGTATATACGTACCTGTGGATGTAAAGCTCTCTGTTGTTGGGCAGGTCGTAGTTGATGATCAGAGAAACTTGAGGAACGTCTAAACCTCGAGCCCAAACATCCGTCGAGATCAACACACGACTGAAAACACAATTTAAACCACGTTAACCCTTCACCGTAATCATATAACACACAAACATGGTGACGTTTACTCCGGGTCACCGATCGGTGACGTTTACTCCGGGTCACCCATCGGTCACGTTACGGGGATCGAACCACCGACCACTCTTTAAGGTGAAGGTTACCTGGCTCCTGATCTGAACTCCTTCATGATGGACTCCCTCTCTTTCTGAGGCATGTCTCCGTGCATCGACGACACCGTGAAGTTGGCCTCTCTCATCTTCTCAGTCAGCCAGTCCACCTGAAACACACACGCACACAAAGACTCAACTTCCCAGAAGGCTTTGCTGTTGCAGGCTGGACTGAGAGCACCTGACCAGAGATCCTCTCAGTCCGTGAAGTAAACAGAGCAGAAGTGTGAGAGTATCGGTGAAGAGCAGCAGACCTTCCTCTTGGTGTTGCAGAAGATGACGGCCTGTGTGATGGTCAGAGTGTCGTACAGATCACACAGAGTGTCGAACTTCCACTCCTCTCTCTCCACGGCCACGAAGAACTGCTTGATTCCCTCCAGAGTCAGCTCGTCACTGAGGGAGAGAGACCGACGAGACAGTTCATTCCTGACCTGAAGACGCTGCTGCACTGCCTGACTGCAGCTCTTCTATCCACATCTCTATGTTCAATATTTACTAGATATCATGTGGATGCTTTGCTGGATGTGTTTGTGGACTGACCGTTTGACCAGGATGCGGATGGGGTCGGTCATGAACTTGTTGGTCATCTCCAGGATCTCGTGAGGCAGCGTGGCGCTGATCAGACACACCTGTGTGGCCGGAGGCAGGTAACGGTACACATCGTAGATCTGCTCCTTAAAACCTGAACAGAAAAGTTAAACTATAACACTGATGATGACGATGATGAAGATGATAGCCGCTGCTTGCCGCTGCAGACTACTGCAGACTACATAGTATGTGTCTGTATTCAGCATGTGAACCAGAACACAGTCAAACATGTTTCTGGTGGTTTCACACCTGGTCCAGACATGTTTCCTGTCTCTCTGCACTGTGCCGTAAATAAACTCTTAATACTCGACGGTATTATTACAACTAGACGCAGTATTCCATGTCTTTATTCAAAACAAGGAGGTCAAGCTGTCACTTTGTTCTGTTTCTCAGAGTTAAGTTCTGTGGTACCACCTCGCTGTGACATCACAGCCTTATCCAGGTGACACACTTGCACACGCTCAGTCTCACCTTTGTTGAGCATCTCATCAGCTTCGTCCAGAACCAGCATCTTGATGGCTCTCGTCCTCAGACTCCTGCGACGAATCATATCTGTAGAAAAACAACAGACTTCATCTTCCTGGCTTTCCAACCATGTAGAATACAATGACCATCAGTCCAACCATGTCCAATACAATGACCATCAGTCCAACCATGTAGAATACAATGACCATCAGTCCAACCATGTCCAATACAATGACCATCAGTCCAACCATGTAGAATACAATGACCATCAGTCCAACCATGTCCAATACAATGACCATCAGTCCAACCATGTAGAATACAATGACCATCAGTCCAACCATGTCCAATACAATGACCATCAGTCCAACCATGTAGAATACAATGACCATCAGTCCAACCATGTAGAATACAATGACCATCAGTCCAACCATGTCCGATACAATGACCATCAGTCCAACCATGTCCGATACAATGACCATCAGTCCAACCATGTCCGATACAATGACCATCAGTCCAACCATGTCCGATACAATGACCATCAGTCCAACCATGTAGAATACAATGACCATCAGTCCAACCATGTAGAATACAATGACCATCAGTCCAACCATGTAGAATACAATGACCATCAGTCCAACCATGTCCAATACAATGACCATCAGTCCAACCATGTCCAATACAATGACCATCAGTCCAACCATGTCCAATACAATGACCATCAGTCCAACCATGTCCAATACAATGACCATCAGTCCAACCATGTCCAATACAATGACCATCAGTCCAACCATGTCCAATACAATGACCATCAGTCCAACCATGTCCAATACAATGACCATCAGTCCAACCATGTAGAATACAATGACCATTAGTCCAACCATGTCCAATACAATGACCATTAGTCCAACCATGTAGAATACAATGACCATTAGTCCAACCATGTCCAATACAATGACCATTAGTCCAACCATGTAGAATACAATGACCATTAGTCCAACCATGTCCAATACAATGACCATTAGTCCAACCATGTCCAATACAATGACTATTAGTCCAACCATGTCCAATACAATGACCATCAGTCCAACCATGTCCAATACAATGACCATTAGTCCAACCATGTCCAATACAATGACCATTAGTACAACCATGTCCAATACAATGACCATCAGTCCAACCATGTCCAATACAATGACCATCAGTCCAACCATGTCCAATACAATGACCATTAGTACAACCATGTCCAATACAATGACCATCAGTCCAACCATGTCCAATACAATGACCATCAGTCCAACCATGTCCAATACAATGACCATCAGTCCAACCATGTCCAATACAATGACCATTAGTACAACCATGTCCAATACAATGACCATTAGTACAACCATGTCCGATACAATGACCATCAGTCCAACCATGTCCAATACAATGACCATTAGTCCAACCATGTCCAATACAATGACTATTAGTCCAACCATGTAGAATACAATGACCATCAGTCCAACCATGTCCAATACAATGACCATTAGTCCAACCATGTAGAATACAATGACCATTAGTCCAACCATGTCCAATACAATGACCATTAGTCCAACCATGTAGAATACAATGACCATTAGTCCAACCATGTCCAATACAATGACTATTAGTCCAACCATGTAGAATACAATGACCATCAGTCCAACCATGTCCAATACAATGACTATTAGTCCAACCATGTAGAATACAATGACCATCAGTCCAACCATGTCCAATACAATGACCATCAGTCCAACCATGTCCAATACAATGACCATTAGTACAACCATGTCCAATACAATGACCATCAGTTCAACCATGTCCAATACAATGACCATCAGTCCAACCATGTCCAATACAATGACCATTAGTCCAACCATGTCCAATACAATGACTATTAGTCCAACCATGTAGAATACAATGACCATCAGTCCAACCATGTCCAATACAATGACCATTAGTCCAACCATGTAGAATACAATGACCATTAGTCCAACCATGTCCAATACAATGACCATTAGTCCAACCATGTAGAATACAATGACCATTAGTCCAACCATGTCCAATACAATGACTATTAGTCCAACCATGTAGAATACAATGACCATTAGTCCAACCATGTCCAATACAATGACCATTAGTCCAACCATGTAGAATACAATGACCATTAGTCCAACCATGTAGAATACAATGACCATTAGTCCAACCATGTCCAATACAATGACTATTAGTCCAACCATGTAGAATACAATGACCATCAGTCCAACCATGTCCAATACAATGACCATCAGTCCAACCATGTCCAATACAATGACCATCAGTCCAACCATGTCCAATACAATGACCATCAGTCCAACCATGTAGAATACAATGACCATTAGTCCAACCATGTCCAATACAATGACCATTAGTCCAACCATGTAGAATACAATGACCATTAGTCCAACCATGTCCAATACAATGACTATTAGTCCAACCATGTAGAATACAATGACCATTAGTCCAACCATGTCCAATACAATGACCATTAGTACAACCATGTCCAATACAATGACCATTAGTCCAACCATGTCCAATACAATGACTATTAGTCCAACCATGTAGAATACAATGACCATCAGTCCAACCATGTCCAATACAATGACCATCAGTCCAACCATGTCCAATACAATGACCATTAGCATTGCAACAACAGAGAAATAATCCACCAAACACACGTTTACTAACTTTTTTTTCCAGTTTATATATGCTTTCATTTCATCATGTGGACGGACAGAGAACTCTTTTCAGAGCCACTGGACTCCATTCATAAAACCAGTAATTTAAGCTCTCAGAACAGACCAGCTGGCCTACAGCCAGTCTACAGCCAGTCTACAGCCAGTCTACAGCCAGTCTACAGCCGCGCGGATCCATCGCTCATTTAGTTTGTGTTCTTGGGACTTCCTGATCTGAACTAACGTGGCGTCCACAGCAGCACGTCGCTGAGCTTCCTGTCAGAACTCCTGACTGGGAGCACGCCGACCACCACCTGAGTTACTGTATTAATACGTGGACTACAAGTTCTATATAGGTCTATAGGGTCTGGGACCAGCAGAGGTCTGGGACCAGCAGGTCCACTGCTGTGGACACTCACCAAACACTCGTCCAGGTGTCCCTGCCACCACGTGCTGACCGTAGTCCAGTTTCCTGATGTCCTCGCCCACGTTGGTCCCTCCGATGCAGGCGTGACACTGGACGTTCATGTAGTCTCCCAGAGCCAGCAGCACCTGAACACACAGGAGACAGAGCCAATCAGAGACCAGGACGCAGACAGAGCCAATCAGAGACCAGGACGCAGTCATCTGGATGTGGTGGTGTGGGCGGAGCTACCTTCTGAATCTGTCCGGCCAGCTCTCTGGTTGGAGCGAGGATCAGAGCCTGGGTCTCCCTCACCTGCAGACAGGAAACGCATCACAGCGTGATGACATCACATTTTAATCTCACAACGATGACGTGAAGGAGAAGGTTTTAGAGATGATCAATAATTAAACATTGAGAACGTGGAACCCGTTCATCAGAACACTGACCTGGATGTCCAGACACTGCAGCACAGACACACAGAAGGTCGCCGTCTTTCCTGTTCCAGACTGAGACCTGGAGACCAGATCAGAGACCAGCTGTTAGAGAACACCAGAGATCACTACAGACCACCAGAGATCACTACAGACCACCAGGGATCACTACAGACCACCAGAGATCACTACAGACCACCAGGGATCACTACAGACCACCAGGGATCACTACAGACCACCAGAGATCACTACAGACCACCAGGGATCACTACAGACCACCAGGGATCACTACAGACCACCAGAGATCACTACAGACCACCAGGGATCACTACAGACCACCAGAGATCACTACAGACCACCAGGGATCACGACAGACCACCAGAGATCACTACAGACCACCAGAGATCACTACAGACCACCAGGGATCACTACATGGATTACTACAGACCACCAGGGATCACTACAGACCACCAGGGATCACTACAGACCACCAGGGATCACTACAGTATAAGTATTAGTAGTACTACTGCTACTAGTATTAGCAGTGGTACTACTAATACTAGTAGTGGTACTACTAGTATTAGTAGTGGTACTACTAGTATACGAGAGGTCAAGTCTTACTGGGCGATGACGTCTCGGCCTTTAATGATCTGTTTGATGGCTCTCTGCTGGATCGCTGACGGCTTCTCAAAACCTGAAACACAAAATAAACAAAGTCACATTAAAGTAGAATAAAGAAGATTAAAGTAGATTAAAGTAGAATAAAGAAGATTAAAGTCACATTAAAGTAGAATAAAGAAGATTAAAATAGATTAGAGTAGAATAAAGCAGATTAAAGTACAATAAAGTAGAATAAAGAACATTAAAGTAGAATAAAGTAGATTAAAGTAGAATAAAGTAGAATAAAGAACATTAAAGTAGAATAAAGAAGATTAAAGCAGAATAAAGTAGATTAAAGTAGAATAAAAAAGATTAAAGTAGAATAAAGTAGAATAAAGTAGATTAAAGTAGAATAAAGCAGATTAAAGTACAATAAAGTAGAATAAAGAACATTAAAGTAGAATAAAATAGAATAAAAAAGATTAAAGTAGAATAAAGTAGAATAAAGATTAAAGTAGAATAAAGAAGATTAAAGTAGATTAAAGTAGAATAAAGTAGAATAAAGAAGATTAAAGTAGATTAAAGATTAAAGTAGAATAAAGTAGATTAAAGTAAATTAAAGAAGATTAAAGTAGAATAAAGTAGAATAAAGTAGAATAAAGAAGATTAAAGAAGATTAAAGTAGAATAAAGATTAAAGTAGATTAAAGTAGATTAAAGTAAATTAAAGTAGAATAAAGTAGAATAAAGAAGATTAAAGTAGAATAAAGAAGATTAAATAAGATTAAAGTAGAATAAAGATTAAAGTAGATTAAAGCAGAATAAAGTAGATTAAAGTAAATTAAAGTAGATTAAAGTAAATTAAAGTAGAATAAAGTAAATTAAAGTAGAATAAAGTAGAATAAAGTAGATTAAAGTAAATTAAAGTAGAATAAAGTAGATTAAAGTAGAATAAAGTAGATTAAAGTAGAATAAAGTAGATTAAAGTAGAATAAAGTAGATTAAAGTAGAATAAAGTAGAATAAAGTAAATTAAAGTAGATTAAAGTAGATTCAAGTAAATTAAAGTAGAATAAAGTAGATTAAAGTAGAATAAAGTAGATTCAAGTAGAATAAAGTAGAATAAAGTAGAATAAAGTAGATTAAAGTAGAATAAAGTAAATTAAAGTAGAATAAAGTAAATTAAAGTCGATTAAAGTAGAATAAAGTAGAATAAAGTAGATTAAAGTAAATTAAAGTAGAATAAAGTAAATTAAAGTAGAGTAAAGTAGATTAAAGTAGAGTAAAGTAGATTAAAGTATATTAAAGTAAATTAAAGTAGAATAAAGTAAATTAAAGTAAATTAAAGTAGAATAAAGTAGATTAAAGTAGATTAAAGTAAATTAAAGTAGATTAAAGTAGAATAAAGTAGAATAAAGTAGATTAAAGTAGAATAAAGTAGATTAAAGTAAATTAAAGTAGAATAAAGTAAATTAAAGTAGAATAAAGTAAATTAAAGTAGATTAAAGTAGATTAAAGTAAATTAAAGTAGAATAAAGTAAATTAAAGTAAATTAAAGTAGAATAAAGAAGATTAAAATAGATTAGAGTAGAATAAAGCAGATTAAAGTACAATAAAGTAGAATAAAGAACATTAAAGTAGAATAAAGTAGATTAAAGTAGAATAAAGTAGAATAAAGAACATTAAAGTAGAATAAAGAAGATTAAAGCAGAATAAAGTAGATTAAAGTAGAATAAAAAAGATTAAAGTAGAATAAAGTAGATTAAAGTAGAATAAAGTAGATTAAAGTAGAATAAAGCAGATTAAAGTACAATAAAGTAGAATAAAGAACATTAAAGTAGAATAAAATAGAATAAAAAAGATTAAAGTAGAATAAAGTAGAATAAAGATTAAAGTAGAATAAAGAAGATTAAAGTAGATTAAAGTAGAATAAAGTAGAATAAAGAAGATTAAAGTAGATTAAAGATTAAAGTAGATTAAAGTAGAATAAAGTAGATTAAAGTAAATTAAAGAAGATTAAAGAAGATTAAAGTAGAATAAAGTAGAATAAAGAAGATTAAAGAAGATTAAAGAAGATTAAAGTAGAATAAAGATTAAAGTAGATTAAAGCAGAATAAAGTAGATTAAAGTAAATTAAAGTAGAATAAAGTAGAATAAAGAAGATTAAAGTAGAATAAAGAAGATTAAAGAAGATTAAAGTAGAATAAAGATTAAAGTAGATTAAAGCAGAATAAAGTAGATTAAAGTAAATTAAAGTAGATTAAAGTAAATTAAAGTAGAATAAAGTAAATTAAAGTAGAATAAAGTAGAATAAAGTAGATTAAAGTAAATTAAAGTAGAATAAAGTAGATTAAAGTAGAATAAAGTAGATTAAAGTAGAATAAAGTAAATTAAAGTAGAATAAAGTAGATTCAAGTAAATTAAAGTAGAATAAAGTAGATTAAAGTAGAATAAAGTAGATTCAAGTAGAATAAAGTAGAATAAAGTAGAATAAAGTAGATTAAAGTAGAATAAAGTAAATTAAAGTAGAATAAAGTAAATTAAAGTCGATTAAAGTAGAATAAAGTAGAATAAAGTAGATTAAAGTAAATTAAAGTAGAATAAAGTAAATTAAAGTAGAGTAAAGTAGATTAAAGTAGAGTAAAGTAGATTAAAGTATATTAAAGTAAATTAAAGTAGAATAAAGTAAATTAAAGTAAATTAAAGTAGAATAAAGTAGATTAAAGTAAATTAAAGTAGATTAAAGTAGAATAAAGTAGAATAAAGTAGATTAAAGTAGAATAAAGTAGATTAAAGTAAATTAAAGTAGAATAAAGTAGATTAAAGTAAATTAAAGTAGAATAAAGTAAATTAAAGTAGATTAAAGTAGATTAAAGTAAATTAAAGTAGAATAAAGTAAATTAAAGTAAATTAAAGTAGAATAAAGAAGATTAAAGTAGAATAAAGTAGATTAAAGTAGAATAAAGAAGATTAAAATAGATTAAAGTAGAATAAAGTAGAATAAAGATTAAAGTAGAATAAAGATTAAAGTAGAATAAAGTAGATTAAAGTAGAATAAAGTAGATTAAAGAAGATTAAAGTAGAATAAAGAAGATTAAAGTAGAATAAAGAAGATTAAAGTAGAATAAAGAAAATTAAAGTAGATTAAAGTAGATTAAAGTAGAATAAAGTAGAATAAAGTAGAATAAAGAACATTAAAGTAGAATAAAGTAGAATAAAGAACATTAAAGTAGATTAAAAAAGATTAAAGTAGAATAAAGTAGATTAAAGTAGAATAAAGAAGATTAAAATAGAATAAAGTAGATTAAAGTAGAATAAAGATTAAAGTAGAATAAAGAAGATTAAAGTAGATTAAAAAAGATTAAAGTAGAATAAAGTAGATTAAAGTAGAATAAAGAAGATTAAAATAGAATAAAGTAGATTAAAGTAGAATAAAGTAGAATAAAGATTAAAGTAGAATAAAGTAGAATAAAGATTAAAGTAGAATAAATATTAAAGTAGAATAAAGTAGATTAAAGTAGAATAAAGTAGAATAAAGTAGAATAAAGTAGAATAAAGTAGAATGAAGATTAAAGTAGAATAAAGTAGATTAAAGTAGATTAAAGTAGAAGATTAAAGTAGAAGAAAGATTAAAGTAGATTAAAGTAGAATAAAGAAGATTAAAGTAGAATAAAGTAGAATAACGTAGATTAAAGTAGAATAAAGCAGATTAAAGTACAATAAAGTAGAATAAAGTAAATTAAAGTAGAATAAAGTAAATTAAAGTAGAATAAAGTAGAATAAAGTAGATTAAAGTAAATTAAAGTAGATTAAAGTAGAATAAAGTAGATTAAAGTAGAATAAAGTAGATTAAAGTAGAATAAAGTAGATTAAAGTAGAATAAAGTAGAATAAAGTAGATTAAAGTAGATTAAAGTAGAATAAAGTAGAGTAAAGTAGAATAAAGTAGATTAAAGTAGAATAAAGTAGAGTAAAGTAGAATAAAGTAGATTAAAGTAGAATAAAGTAGATTAAAGTAGAGTAAAGTAGCATGAAGACTTATTTAAATAAATGTTATGATGACAGATGAGGAACCATGGTGACTGAACCGACGGCCTACTGATGAACGTATTATAATATTTAGATATTTGCAGTAGTAGTCTGCTGGATCAGTACCAGTCTGATGGATCTGATGGATCAGTACCAGTCTGATGGATCTGGATCAGTACCAGTCTGATGGATCAGTACCAGTCTGATGGATCTGATGGATCAGTACCAGTCTGATGGATCTGGATCAGTACCAGTCTGCTGGATCAGTACCAGTCTGATGGATCAGTACCAGTCTGATGGATCTGATGGATCAGTACCAGTCTGATTGATCTGGATCAGTACCAGTCTGATGGATCTGGATCAGTACCAGTCTGATGGATCTGGATCAGTACCAGTCTGATGGATCTGGATCAGTACCAGTCTGCTGGATCTGGATCAGTACTGAGTGTATTTATCAACAGCAGAGAATAGAATGTGTTTTTATGGTTTTACGACAGTGAGATAAACTGAGGTAAACTGCGGAGCAACCTGAGATGGAGGGAGAGTTAGCGGCTAATGCTAAAGCTAATGCTACAGCTAATGCTAAAGCTAAAGCTAATGCTAAAGCTAATGCTACAGCTAATGCTAAAGCAACAGCTAATGCTAAAGCTACTGCTAAAGCTAATGCTAAAGCTAATGCTAAAGCAACAGCTAATGCTAAAGCTACTGCTAAAGCTAATGCTAAAGCAACAGCTAATGCTAAAGCTACTGCTAAAACTAATGCTACAGCTAATGCTAAAGCAACAGCTAATGCTAAAGCTAATGCTAATGCTAACTCGTGAACAGATGAGCAGAATCTCTGAATATCTCAGATCAACTTCTTGTCCAGAACTTTAATAAAACCAGTTTAATCTATTTAACCCGTTTAAACACAGCCCGGTTCAGAACGGCTCGCTTTAGCACGCTGAGCTAACGCTACCCCCGGAGGCCGCACGGATCCCCGGCCTCTCCTAACGCATCCCCGGCCTCTCCTAAACGCATCCCCGGCCTCTCTTAGCCCTAACCCGGTAACCCCCCGGCCTACCGTAAGCGTAGATGCCTCTCAGCAGGTCCTCCCGGAGCCCCATGGTGTCGAAGGTTGGAGTAACATCAACCTCCTCGCTGGTCTCAAACTCCACTTTAGTCATGTCCTCCTCTCTGAGGATCCTCTTCCTCTGCGGCACCGCGGCGGACATGCTGCTGCTCTGCTGCTGCTGCTGCTGCTCTGCTGCTGCTGCTGCTCTATACCCTCTATACCCTCTATACCCTCTATACCCTCTATACCTCTATACCTCTATACCTCTATACCTCTACCACACTATCCCGCTGGCGCTGCGCTGCTCTCTGTTTAGCTGCTAGCTGCTAGCTGCTAACACACCGCTCACTGAACACGGGGAAGAAAGACCGCCGCTCGTGTCGCGCCGATGACGTCTCCTGTAAGCGACGCGTTCAGGTCATGACGTCTCCTGTAAGCGACGCGTTCAGGTCATGACGTCACCCCCTCTGCATAGAGATAATACATCTATTCATTATAGATCAGACTTTACATTCTGCTATAGAAAAATAAAACCCATTACATCAAAACATCTGTTGTTATGAAAACATATAATCCACATACATATATAAATATATATATAAACATACATACATACATATATATATTATAATACTTTGAACACCTTTTACATTAGCTGGATCAAGCAACTCTTAAAAAACTAAATCAATTTACTACTAATACTATATATACTCTATATACTCTATATACTCTATACTATAACAGACTATATACTCTATATACTCTATATACTATATATGCTCTATATATACTCTATATATTCTATATACTATATATGCTCTATATACTATATATACTCTATATACTATATATAGTCTATATATACTATATATAGACTATATATGCTCTATATGCTCTATATGCTATATATGCTCTATATGCTATATATGCTCTATATACTCTATATACTATATATACTATATATACTCTATATACTCTATATACTATATATGCTCTATATACTCCATATACTCTATATATACTCTATATACTCTATATATACTCTATATACTCCATATACTATATATGCTCTATATACTCCATATACTCTATATATACTCTATATACTCTATATACTCCATATACTATATATGCTCTATATACTCTATATACTCTATATACTCTATATACTCTATATACTATATATGCTCTATATACTCCATATACTCTATATACACTCTATATACTCTATATGCTCTATATACTCTATATACTCTATATACTATATACACTCTATATACTATATATACTCTACATACTCTATATACTCTACATACTATATATACTCTATACATACTCTATATACTATATATACTCTATATACTATATATACTCTATATACTATATACACTCTATATACTATATATACTCTACATACTCTATATACTATATATACTCTATATACTCTATATACTATATATACTCTATACATACTCTATATACTATATATACTCTATATACTATATATACTCTATATACTATATATACTCTATATACTCTATATACTATATATACTCTATACATACTCTATACATACTCTATATACTATATATACTCTATACATACTCTATATACTATATATACTCTATACATACTATATATACTATTTATACTCTATATACTATATATCTCTATATACTCTATATACTCCATATACTCTATATACTCTATATACTATATATGCTCCATATACTCTATATACTATATATACTCCATATACTCTATATACTATATATACTCTATATACTATATATGCTCTATATACTGTATATGCTCTATATACTCTATATACTATATATACTCTCTATACTATATATGCTCTATATACTATATATACTCTATATATACTCTATATACTATATATACTCTATATACTATATATGCTCTATATACTATATATGCTCTATATACTCTATATACTCTATATACTCTATATACTCTATATACACTATATACACTACACACATCTCTATTCTATACAGTATAGAATAGAGATCAGCTTCTGTTTTTGATGGAGCTTTAATCCTTCTGGTGTGTATTTAATATATAATAATATAATATATATTGATTGAAGTTTCTGGTGTGATTCTGCAAACGACAGTAAACTGTAGAAAGATTTCTGTAGATTTATCTGATTAAATATTATCTGTGACTGTAACCGACTACTGAAAATGTACTTTGTGTTTTTTTAAGGTTCAACACAGTATATGAGAGCATATATATATATATCTCATATAAATCTCATCACTACATTCACCTGAACAACTAAAGAAAAGATGATATTTTTAATCCTGATCATATTCCAAAAGTTTATTGTGAAAATCTCAGATGTTTCTGTCACTTCCTGTCTGGAGCCTCTGATGATGAACAGAAGTAGAGACGGTCACGTGACCGCCAGTCGTCTTCTGATTGGTGGACGTCCAGACTGACGACCTGCAGCTCCATCAGGTGACTGCTGCTCTGCTGACTGATCAACATCTGGAGTACACAGAGTACACAGTAGTATTAGTATTAGTATTAGTATCTGATCAACATCTGGAGTACACAGAGTACACAGTAGTATTAGTATTAGTATTAGTATCTGATCAACATCTGGAGTACACAGAGTACACAGTAGTATTAGTATTAGTATCTGATCAACATCTGGAGTACACAGAGTACACAGTAGTAGTAGTATTAGTATCTGATCAACAGCTAGTGATTAAAGTGATTAAAGTGATTAAAGTTGTTTTTGAACCGTAACGAGGCCCGGCCCCCCGTATCACTCCGCTCTATATAACGACATGACGAGCAGCATCTGCTGATATTCATCCGCTGTGTGAAGATAGTCCTCCACCCTCTGGGCTCTATATTCACTCTCCTTCTATAAAACATCTCACAGGTGATCAGACACCAGTCACTCACCTGTTCTACGGGACCGGATGTAGGAAAGCTGTGAGGTTAAAGCAGGTTGAGCGCAGTGATACCAAAAGGCACCGTGTTCATTGGGACACGCAGGAGGGACTACTTTCCTCTGACGGCGCTGCCGCTCCTTATATGGTCAAAGAACTACAGACCGGAAGAACTACAAACACCTTGTGGAGAAGAGGCCAGCAGGTTACCATGGTTACCACGGTTATCATGGTAACCATGGACCATCTTCTATCACACATGGGTTCAATTATATATATATATACATGTATATATATATATATATATAAAATTAGATGAGTGTAGTACAGTAGATACAGTAGAGGTATATATATATATATATACAGTAGAGGTATGAAGTATTTGTGTATAGAGTCAGGTCAACAGAGGACAGTCAGTGTTCATGACATCATGGATTAATCAGCCAATCAGAGGCCTGCTCTCTAAGCTCTGACCTCTGACCTCTGACCTCAGACCTGGTCCCTGTGGTGCTCTGGTCTGGTGCCAGACCACCTGCTGCTGAGCTGAACCAGCTGAACCAGCTGAACCGGATCAGGTGTCTATATTTACCTTAGATTAGTGACAGGGAGACTTCCTGTTGTCCCTCAGAGACGCTCAGTGTCTCAGCAGCAACATGTCCCTCAGCTCTGCAGCCTGGAGGAACCACAGCCTGGGTCTGGTTCTCGGGGGGGGGCGGGACCCGCCTCTGTCCGACCAGGGAGAGACCATCATCGGAATCTACCTGCTGCTGCTGGGTGGGTGAGAGACACCAGATGTAAGAAGACAGACAAGACGTCCAATATCCCCATGTTTAGTAGTGCTGTCTCCATGTGTCCTCTCAGTGTCTCCATGTGTCCTCTTAGTGTCTCCATCCTCTCAGTGTGTGTGCCCTCTCAGTGTGTGTGTCCTCTCAGTGTGTGTGTCCTCTCAGTGTGTGTGTCCTCTCAGTGTCTCCATGTGTCCTCTCAGTGTCTGTGTCCTCTCAGTGTGTGTGTCCTCTCAGTGTCTCCATGTGTCCTCTCAGTGTGTGTGTCCTCTCAGTGTCTCCATGTGTCCTCTTAGTGTCTCTATCCTCTCAGTGTGTGTGCCCTCTCAGTGTGTGTGTCCTCTCAGTGTCTCCATGTGTCCTCTCAGTGTCTCCATGTGTCCTCTTAGTGTCTCTATCCTCTCAGTGTGTGTGTCCTCTCAGTGTCTCCATGTGTCCTCTCAGTGTCTCCGTCCTCTCAGTGTCCTCTCAGTGTCTCTGTCCTCAGTGTACCTGACGGTGTGTCTCCGTGGTGCATTCAGGGTGGTTGTCCTGGTTTGGAAACAGCATCGTCCTCTTCGTCCTCTACAGACAGAGAGCCGTCCTGCAGCCCAGTGACTACCTGACCTTTAACCTCGCCGTCTCCGACGCCAGCATCTCCGTGTTCGGATACTCCAGAGGCATCATCGAGATCTTTAACGTCTTCCAGGACAGCGACTACCTCATCTCATCCATCTGGACCTGCCAGGTACCTGAGACACATCTGAGACACACCTGAGACAGATCTGAGACACACCTGAGACTCACCTGACACACACAAGACACACCTGAGACTCACCTGAGACAAACATGAGACTCATCTGAGACACACCTGAAGGTCACCTGAGACATACCTGAAGGTCACCTGAGACACACCTGAGACATATCTGAGACGCACCTGAAGGTCACCTGAGACACATCTGAGAGTCACCTGAGACACACCTGAGACTCATCTGGGACTCACCTGAGACACACCTGAGACATATCTGAGACACACCTGAGGCATATCTGAGACTCACCTGAGACACACCTGAGACTCATCTGAAGCACGCCTGGGACTCACCTGAAAGTCATCTGAGACACATCTGAGAGTCACCTGAGACACACCTGAGACTCACATGAGACAAATCTGAGACTCACCGGAGATTCACCTGAGAGTCACCTGAGACACATCTGAGGCTCACCTGAGACACACCTGAAACATATCTGAAACTCACCTGAGACATATCTGAGACTCACCTGAGGCATATCTGAAACATATCTGAGACTCACCTGAGACATATCTGCGACTCACCTGAGACTCACCTGAGACACACCTGAGGCATATCCGAAACATATCTGAGACTCATCTGAAACTCACCTGAGACACACCTGAAACATATCTGAAACTCACCTGAGGCATATCCGAAACATATCTGAGACTCACCTGAGACACACCTGAGACTCACCTGAGACACACCTGAGACATATCTGAAACTCACCTGAGACTCACCTAAGGCATATCTGAAACATATCTGAGACTCACCTGAGACACACCTGAGACATATATAAAACATATCTGAAACATAACTGAGACTCACCTGGGACACACCTGAGACATATCTGAGACTCACCTGAGACATATCTGAAACTCTCCTGAGACTCACCTGAGACACACCTGAGACTCACCTGAGACACACCTGAGACTCACCTGAGACTCACCTGAGGCTGACCTGAGACATATCTGAAACTCTCCTGAGACTCACCTGAGACACACCTGAGACTCACCTGAGACTCACCTGAGACACACATGAGACATATCTGAGACTCACCTGAGGCTCAACTGAGACACACCTGAGACTCACCTGAGACACACCTGAGATATATCTGAGACATATCTGAAACATATCTAAGACTCACCTGAGTAATATCTGAGACTGGAAAATACTTTCCTTGTGTTGTTATGAAGGACTGAACCTGTCCACACCTGTAACTTGTCCACACCTATAACTTGTCCACACCTGTTACCTGTCCAAACCTTTAGCCTGTCCACAGTTCTAACCTGTCCACAGCTCTAACCTGTCCACACCTGTAACCTGTCCACACCTGTAACCCGTCCACAGCTGTAACCTGTCAACAGCTGTTACTTGTCCACACCTGTAACCTGTCCACAGCTCTAACCTGTCCACACCTGTAACCTGTCCACACCTGTAACCCGTCCACAGCTGTAACCTGTCAACAGCTGTTACTTGTCCACACCTGTAACCTGTCCAAACCTGTAACCTGTCCACACCTGTAACCTGTCCTGTCTCCTCCAGGTGGACGGGTTCTTCACGCTGCTGTTCGGTCTGAGCAGCATCAACACGCTGACGGTGATCAGCATCACCCGCTACATTAAAGGCTGTCACCCCACCAGAGGTCAGAGGTCAGACCCTGCAGGGTCCACGTTATTATGGTTTACGATATTATGATGATGTCATCCCTCTCAAACTAGAACTTGAAACTTGAGATTGAGAACATAAACTCATGTTTACAATGTAAACATGCTGGCTGGTAGAGGAGTCGCCCCATACCCCCCCCTGCTGGCTGGTAGAGGAGTCACCCCATACCCCCCCCTGCTGGCTGGTAGAGGAGTCACCCCATACCCCCCCCCTGCTGGCTGGTAGACAGGATGCAGGTTCAGACCCGGAGGTTGACCTTTGAGCTCCAGAGGTTGTCACTAGATGAGTCAGAGTGAAGTGTGAGATATAAAAGAGTGTCATGTGTGTAGATCAGAGTGTGTGTTTTTGTGTCAGCTCGTCACATCAGCAGGACCAGCATCTCCGTCTGTCTGCTGCTCATCTGGATCACAGCTGGATTCTGGTCCGGAGCGCCGCTGCTCGGCTGGGGGAGCTACAAAGGCAGGAAACCGCCAAAATAAGAGTCTGTTTCAAACTGTGCTGTTACTGACCTAACCTCTGACCCCTGACCCCTGACCTCTGACCCTTGCAGACCGTGGGTACGGAACCTGTGAGATCGACTGGGCCAAAGCGGGCTACTCCAGCACCTCCAGGTCCTTCATCATCTCCATCTTCGTCTTCTGCTTCTTCGTCCCGGTGCTCATCATGCTCTTCTGCTACGTCTCCATCATCAACACGGTGAAGAGAGGCAACGCTCTGTCGGCTGACGGCGACCTCACCGACCGCCAGAGGAAGATGGAGCGAGACGTCACCATAGTGAGAACACACTGCTCTAATCACACCTCACCAGATCCTCTAGTCACCCCTCACCAAGTCCTCTAGTCACCCCTCACCAAGTCCTCTAATCACACCTCACCAGATCCTCTAGTCACAACTCACCAAGTCCTCTAGTCACCCCTCACCAAGTCCTCTAGTCACAACTCACCAGATCCTCTAGTCACACCTCACCAGGTCCTCTAGTCACAACTCACCAGGTCCTCTAGTCACACCTCACCAGGTCCTCTAGTCACAACTCACCAAGTCCTCTAGTCACCTCTCACCAAGTCCTCTAGTCACACCTCACCAAGTCCTCTAGTCACACCTAACCAGATCCTCTAGTCAGTCCTCACTAGGTCCTCTAGTCACACCTCACCTAGTCCTCTAGTCACACCTCACCAGGTCCTCTAGTCCTCATGTTGGAGGTATTTCACAGCTCCCCCCCCAGGAGTGACCGGATCAGGACTCCCTCGAAGCTTCTGATTGGTTCCATCATGTGTCTCCTCCAGGTTTCCATAGTGATCTGTACCGCCTTCATCCTGGCGTGGTCTCCCTATGCCGTGGTGTCCATGTGGTCTGCCTGGGGCTTCCACGTGCCCAACCTCACCAGCATCTTCACCCGCCTCTTCGCCAAGTCCGCCAGCTTCTACAACCCGCTCATCTACTTCGGTCTCAGCTCCAAGTTCCGCAAAGATGTGTCCGTCCTGCTGCCCTGCACCCGCGACACCAAAGACACCGTCAGGCTGAAGCGCTTCAGGCCGAAGGCCGACGCCCACGGCCGACTCAGAGTTCCTCTGAACCGGGCGGAGAAGAAGTACGCACCTGGGACCCGGCCCGACCCGGCCGCCCCACCCGGCGCTGCTCCCGGCCCGGACTGTGGGACGAGAAGCCCGCCCTGCACGCCGCCGCCCGTCAACAACAAAGTGTTCTACATCGACATGCCCCGCCCCTCTGAGACCGGCCCTGAGTTTGAGTGTGACAGGCTCTGATGACCCACCGGGTCCAGCCGGGCTCCGGTGATCCACCGGGTCCAGCTGGGCTCTGATGACTCACCTTCAGCAATAACACAACTAAAACTGTTTTACATTAACATGGTCATGAATATTAATAATAAAACTGCTCATCTGGACACATCTGCATAAATCCTGTTATGTTATTATTTTATTTTACCTAATTGTTTTATCTTTTTTTTATTTTATCTAATTATTATATTATTTTATTCTATCTAATTATTTTATTATTTTATCTAATTATTTTATTTTATAATTTTATCTTATTATTTTATAATTTTGTTATTATTTTATCTAATTATTTTATTTTATCTTTTTTATTTGATCTAATTATTATATTATTTTATTTTATCTAATAATTTTATTATTTTATCTAATTATTGTATTATTTTATCTAATTATTTTATTATTTTATTTTATTAATTTATTATTTTCAGAAAAATCTTGACTTCCTCTATTTTCACAATAAAAGTCCAAATTCTATGTGTATATATACACATGTGTTTATATACACATGTGTATATATACATGTGTATATATAATCATGTAGCAACCGGCCGAAGTTGTCCGGAAGGAGCCGAGCAGCTCCGATGAGTCTTCGTCGTCTCCTCCTCATCATTCCTGGTCAGAGGATGTGAAGAGTCGCTGCTTGCTGCTCTGAGACGGAGGAGCCTCAGCAGGACGAACCGGACACCGGAGCTACTACCGGGGCTACTACTGGGGGTACCGGAGCTATAACCGGAGCTACTACCGGAGGTACCGGAGCTACTGACGGTGCTACTACTGGGGCTATAACCGGAGCTACCGAGGCTACTACCGGAGGTGAGTCTCTGACGTGTTATCCATCGATCCGCGGCTCGCGACGGTCTCTCTGATCACTGACCTGTCAGTCATCCGGTCCCGGTGATGACGTCAAGATCAGACCGTACAGACCATAACACACACACGCACGCACGCACGCACGCACGCACACACACACACACACACACACACACACGCTGTGCTGAAATTACTGCATGACGTAATGCAACCAGCTTCTGATAGTGTGTGTAAGTGCGTGCGTGCGTGCGTGCGTGTGGTTACCGGTTAATGAAGATCTGGACTCCTCTCTCTGGTCAGACAGTAGACCAGATGTGAGACAGGTGTGGGCATTAAGGCCCTGTTCACACCTGATATTAACGTCATGTTCACACTTGGTATTAACTTCATGTTCACACCTGGTATTAACTTCATGTTCACACCTGGTATTAACGTCATGTTCACACCTGGTATTAACGTCATGTTCACACCTGGTATTAACGTCATGTTAACACCTGGTATTAACGTCATGTTAACACCTGGTATTAACGTCATGTTAACACCTGGTATTAACATCATGTTCACACGTGATATTAACGTCATGTTCACACCTGGTATTAACGTCATGTTCACACCTGGTATTAACGTCATGTTCACACCTGGTATTAACGTCATGTTCACACCTGGTATTAACGTCATGTTAACACCTGGTATTAACGTCATGTTAACACCTGGTATTAACGTCATGTTAACACCTGGTATTAACGTCATGTTAACACCTGGTATTAACATCATGTTCACACGTGATATTAACGTCATGTTCACACCTGGTATTAACGTCATGTGCACACCTGGTATTAACGTCATGTTCACACCTGGTATTAACGTCATGTTCACACCTGGTATTAACGTCATGTTAACACCTGGTATTAACGTCATGTTCACACCTGGTATTAACGTCATGTTCACACCTGGTATTAACGTCATGTTAACACTTGGTATTAACGTCATGTTCACCCCTGGTATTAACGTCATGTTAACACTTGGTATTAACGTCATGTTCACCCCTGGTATTAACTTCATGTTCACACCTGATATTAACGTCATGTTCACACCTGATATTAACGTCATGTTCACACCTGGTATTAACATCATGTTCACACCTGGTATTAACGTTATGTTCACACCTGGTATTAACGTCATGTTCACACCTGGTATTACAGCCCTGTTCACACCTGGTATTAACGTCATGTGCACACCTGGTATTAACGTCATGTTCACACCTGGTATTACAGCCCTGTTCACACCTGGTATTAACATCATGTGCACACCTGGTATTAACGTCATGTTCACACCTGGTATTAACGTCATGTTAACACCTGGTATTAACATCATGTTCACACCTGGTATTAACATCATGTTCACACCTGGTATTAACGTCATGTTCACACCTGGTATTACGGCCCTGTTCACACCTGGTATTTACATCATGTTCACACCAGGTGTGAACATCATGTTAACACCTGGTATTAACCTCATGTTCACACCTGGTATTAACGTCATGTTAACACTTGGTATTAACGTCATGTTCACCCCTGGTATTAACATCATGTTCACACCTGGTATTACGGCCCTGTTCACACCTAGTATTAACCTCATGTGCAGACCTGGTATTAACGTCATGTTAACACCTGGTATTAACATCATGTTCACACCTGATATTAACGTCATGTTCACACCTGGTATTAACATCATGTTCACACCTGGTATCAACATCATGTTCACACCTGATATTAACGTTATGTTCACACCTGGTATTAACGTCATGTTCACACCTGGTATTACGGCCCTGTTCACACCTGGTATTAACCTCATGTGCAGACCTGGTATTAACGTCATGTTAACACCTGGTATTACGGCCCTGTTCACCCCTGGTATTAACATCATGTTTACACCTGGTATTAACATCATGTTCACACCTGATATTAACGTCATGTTCACACCTGGTATTAACATCATGTTCACACCTGGTATTAACGTTATGTTCACACCTGGTATTAACGTCATGTTCACACCTGATATTACGGCCCTGTTCACACCTGGTATTAACGTCATGTGCACACCTGGTATTAACGTCACGTTAACACCTGGTATTAACGTCATGTTCACACCTGGTATTAACATCATGTTCACACCTGGTATTAACATCATGTTCACACCTGGTATTAACGTCATGTTCACACCTGGTATTAACGTCATGTTCACACCTGGTATTACGGCCCTGTTCACACCTGGTATTAACCTCATGTTTACACCTGGTATTAACATCATGTTCACACCTGATATTAACGTCATGTTCACACCTGGTATTAACGTCATGTTCACACCTGGTATTAACATCATGTTCACACCTGGTATTAACATCATGTTCACACCTGGTATTAACGTCATGTTCACACCTGGTATTACGGCCCTGTTCACCCCTGGTATTAACATCATGTTCACACCTGATATTAACGTCATGTTCACACCTGGTATTAACGTCATGTTAACACCTGGTATTACGGCCCTGTTCACCCCTGGTATTAACATCATGTTTACACCTGGTATTAACATCATGTTCACACCTGATATTAACGTCATGTTCACACCTGGTATTAACGTCATGTTAACACCTGGTATTAACGTCATGTTCACACCTGGTATTAACATCATGTTCACACCTGGTATTAACATCATGTTCACACCTGGTATTAACGTCATGTTCACACCTGGTATTAACGTCATGTTCACACCTGGTATTAACGTCATGTTCACACCTGGTATTACGGCCCTGTTCACACCTGGTATTAACCTCATGTGCAGACCTGGTATTAACGTCATGTTAACACCTGGTATTGACGTCATGTTAACACCTGGTATTAACGTCATGTTAACACCTGGTATTAACATCATGTTCACACCTGGTATTAACATCATGTTCACACCTGGTATTAACGTCATGTTCGCACCTGGTATTAACGTCATGTGCACACCTGGTATTAACGTCATGTTAACACCTGGTATTAACATCATGTTCACACCTGGTATTAACGTCATGTTAACACCTGGTATTAACATCATGTTAACACCTGGTATTAACATCATGTTCACACCTGGTATTAACGTCATGTTCACACCTGGTATTAACGTCATGTGCACACCTGGTATTAACGTCATGTTCACACCTGGTATTAACGTCATGTTCACACCTGGTATTAACGTCATGTTCACACCTGGTATTACGGTCCTGTTCACACCTGGTATTAACCTCATGTGCAGACCTGGTATTAACGTCATGTTAACACCTGGTATTGACGTCATGTTCACACCTGGTATTGGCGTCATGTTCACACCTGGTATTAATGTCATGTTAACACCTGGTATTACGGCCCTGTTCACACCTGGTATTAATGTCATGTTCACACCTGGTATTACGGCCCTGTTCACACCTGGTATTAATGTCATGTTCACACCTGGTATTAACGTCATGTTCACACCTGGTATTACGGCCCTGTTCAGGTTACAACTGGTTAGGGAGGAGGGGTGGTTTCTATGGTTACCAGTGGTTAGGGAGGAGGGGTGGTTTCTATGGTTACCAGTGGTTAGGGAGGAGGGGTGGTTTCTATGGTTACCACTGGTTAGGGAGAGGGGGCTGGTTTCTATGGTTACCATACCACTATGAGGTCCCATGGTGGTCACAGGAAGGGGCAGGGCTTCACCTCTCACCTGACCTCAACCGGCTGTTGCCATGGAGACAGGTAAGGCTGAATAGAGGCCAAGTATCAGTGCTCTTCATCTGAGACCATGTCATGTGACCCCCTCCCCTCTCTCCAGGTGAGCCATGCCATTGGTGAAGCGGATCATTGAACCCAGGTATTTGTGTCGCTGCGCTCTGCCTGATGGCGTCGTCAGTGAGCTGGAGTGTGTCACCAACAGCACGCTGGCCGCCGTCATCAAACAGCTGGGAGGACTCAGTGAGTGACACCTGAACACCATGAACTACAACACAGTCTCAGTCTGGACTACAGAACCCAGAACACTAGAGTTCAGACTGGAATCTGATCTCAGAACAGCTGCAGAGCAGATCAGATCAGATCAGTCGGATCAGATCAGATCAGATCAGATTAGATCAGTCAGATCAGATCAGTCAGATCAGATCAGATCAGTCGGATCAGATCAGATCAGATCAGATCAGTCAGATCACATCAGTCAGATCAGATCAGTCAGATCAGATCAGATCAGATCAGTCGGATCAGATCAGATCAGATCAGATCAGATTAGATCAGTCAGATCAGATCAGTCAGATCAGATCAGTTCAATCAGATCAGATCAGATCAGATCAGTTTAGTCAGATCAGATCAGTCAGATCAGATCAGTTTAGTCAGATCAGATCAGTCAGATCAGATCAGTTCAGTCAGATCAGATCAGATCAGATCAGTCGGATCAGATCAGTCAGATCAGTCAGATCAGATCAGTTTAGTCAGATCAGATCAGATCAGATCAGATCAGATCAGTCGGATCAGATCAGTCAGATCAGATCATCTTAGATCAGTCAGATCAGTCAGATCAGATCAGATCAGATCAGTCGGATCAGATCAGATAAGATCAGATCAGTCAGATCAGATCAGTTCAGTCAGATCAGATCAGATCAGATCAGATCTGTCAGATCAGATCAGATCAGATCAGTCAGATCACATCAGTCAGATCAGATCAGATCAGTCAGATCAGATCAGATCAGTCGGATCAGATCAGATCAGTCGGATCAGATCACATCAGATCAGATCAGTCAGATCAGATCAGTTCAGTCAGATCAGATCAGATCACATCAGATCAGATCAGTCAGATCAGATCAGATCAGTCAGATCAGTCAGATCAAGTGAATGTGGTTGGTTTGTGTGTCCTGTGATGTCGTGGCGTGCAGGTCGCCATGCGGAGGACATCTTCAGCGAGCTGTTCACGGAGGCCAACGGTTTCCACCTGAGGATGAGCAACCTGCAGGAGAGAGTCGACCTGCTGGCGGTGAAGGTCACACAGCTGGACTCCACCGTGGAGGAAGGTGAGTCAGCAACTGACCACAGCTACTACTACTAGTATTACTACTACTACTACTACTAGTCCTAGTACTACTACTACTACTACTACTAGTATTACTACTACTAGTACTACTACTACTACTACTAGTCCTACTACTAGTCATAGTACTACTACTACTACTATTACTACTACTACTAATATATTGGATTTATATAGCGCTTTATAGTATTCTCAAAGACGCTTTAACATAGTCGGGGGGAAAACGGTGTGAGACAGACAGACAGGAGCCGAACGACAAAAAGCGACATACACAGCACAATCACATCCAGACACATGGACTGATGGGTCGGGGGAAGGAGGCGGCTACGGGTAAGCAGATGAGAAAAGATGTGTTTTGAGGCGGGACTGGAATGTGGTGAGGGAATCGGAGTCTCTGATGAGATTGGGGAGTGAGTTCCAGAGCTTGGGAGCTGCCCTGGAGAATGCTCTGTCCCCAAAGCTGCGGAGTTTGGACGTGGGGGTGGAGAGTAAACCAGCCGAGGTGGATCTGAGGGACCGTTGAGGTTGGTAGGGGGAGAGGAGTTCAGAGAGATGGGGGGTGCAAGTTGGTGGAGGGCTTTGTAGGTGAGGGTCAGGATTTTGTAGGAGATCCGGTGGGAGACGGGGAGCCAGTGAAGGTCTTTCAGGACTGGGGTGATATGATGCCATGATTTGGTGTGGGTGAGGAGTCGGGCAGCTGCATTCTGGACCAGCTGTAAGGTGTTGCTGATGCCATAGAGGAGTGAGTTACTACTACTAGTATTACTACTACTACTACTAGTATTACTACTACTGCTAGTACTACTACTACTACTACTACTAGTATTACTACTACTACTACTACTAGAAGTACTACTACTACTACTACTACTACTAACACTACTACTACTACTACTAGTAGTAGTAATACTACTACTAGTATTTCTACTACTAATACTACTACTACTACTACTACTACTACTACTAGAAGTACTACTACTACTACTAATATTACTACTACTACTACTACTAACACTACTACAACTACTACTAGTATTACTACTACTACTACTACTACTAGTAGTACTACTACTACTACTACTACTGGTAGTACTACTACTACTAGTATTTCTACTACTACTACTATTACTAATGCTACTAGAATTACTACTTCTACTACTAGTACTACTACTACTACTAGTCTTACCACTACTAGTAGTACTACTTCTACTACTACTAGTCCTACTACTACTAATAGTCTTACTAGTACTACTACTAGTAGTCCTACTACTACTACTACTATTAGTACTACTACTACTACTAGTCCTACTACTACTAGTAGTCCTACTAGTACGACTACTAGTAGTCCTACTACTACTACTACTACTAGTACTACTAGTTCTACTACTACTACTAGTACTACTACTACTAGTAGTCCTACTACTACTACTAGTCCTACTAGTACTACTACTACTAGTCCTACTAGTACTATTACTAGTAGCCCTACCACTAGTACTACTACTAGTAGTTCTTCTACTACTACTACTAGTCCTACTAGTACTACTACTACTTCTACTACAACTACTAGTCCTACTAGTAACATACTACTAGTCCTACTAGTACTACTTCTACTTCTACTACTGCTACTAGTCCTACTAGTACTACTACTTCTACTACTACTACTAGTCCTACTAGTACTACTACTAGTAGTCCTACTACGTAGTAATAGTACTGTTTGTGGTCTAGTGTCTCTGCAGGACATCAACATGAGGAAGGCTTTCAGGAGCAGCACCATCCAGGACCAGCAGGTGGTGTCACGGAGCTCCATCCTCAACCCGGTTCTGGAGATGTACCAACGCTGCGACAAACCGCCGCCCCTCAACATCCTGACCCCCTACAGGTCAGTTCAACATCCTGACCCCCTACAGGTCAGTTCAACATCCTGACCCCCTACAGGTCAGTTCAGCATCCTGACCCCTTACAGGTCAGTTCAACATCCTGACCCCCTACAGGTCAGTTCAACATCCTGACCCCCTACAGGTCAGTTCAACATCCTGACCCCCTATAGGTCAGTTCAACATCCTGACTCCCTACAGGTCAGTTCAGCATCCTGACCCCTTACAGGTCAGTTCAACATCCTGACCCCCTACAGGTCAGTTTAACATCCTGACCCCCTACAGGTCAGTTCAGCATCCTGACCCCCTACAGGTCAGTTCAGCATCCTGTACATGTACATAGCTCCACCCTCTCATGTCACTTCTGTAATTAGTAATTAGAGATTTATTAGTAATAAGAGCTTTATTAGTAATTAGAGCTTTATTAGCAATAAGAGCTTTACTAGCAATTAGAGGTTTATTAGTAATTTGAGCTTTATTAGTAATAAGAGCTTTATTATTAATTTGAGCTTTATTAGTAATAAGAGCTTTATTAGTAATAAGAGCTTTATTAGTAATAAGAGCTTTATTAGTAATTTGAGCTTTATTAGTAATAAGAGCTTTATTAGTAATTAGAGCTTTATTAGTAATTAGAGCTTTATTAGTAATAAGAGCTTTATTAGTAATTAGAGCTTTATTAGTAATAAGAGCTTTAGTAGTAATGAGAGCTTTAGTAGTAATTAGAGCTTTAGTAGTAATTAGAGCTTTATTAGTAATAAGAGCTTTATTAGTAATTTGAGCTTTATTAGTAATAAGAGCTTTATTAGTAATTAGAGCTTTATTAGTAATTAGAGCTTTATTAGTAATTTGAGCTTTATTAGTAATAAGAGCTTTATTAGTAATTAGAGCTTTATTAGTAATTTGAGCTTTATTAGTAATAACAGCTTTACTAGTAATTAGAGCTTTATTAGTAATTTGAGCTTTATTAGTAATTAAAGCTTTATTAGTAATAAGAGCTTTATTAGTAATTAGAGCTTTATTAGTAATTAGAGCTTTATTAGTAATAAGAGCTTTATTAGTAATAAGAGCTTTATTAGTAATTTGAGCTTTATTAGTAATAAGAGCTTTATTAGTAATAAGAGCTTTACTAGTAATTAGAGCTTTATTAGTAATTTGAGCTTTATTAGTAATTAAAGCTTTATTAGTAATAAGAGCTTTATTAGTAATTAGAGCTTTATTAGTTATTAGAGCTTTATTAGTAATTAAAGCTTTATTAGCAATAGGAGCTTTATTAGTAATAAGAGCTTTATTAGTAATTTGAGCTTTATTAGTAATAAGAGCTTTACTAGTAATTAGAGCTTTATTAGTAATTTGAGCTTTATTAGTAATTAAAGCTTTATTAGTAATAAGAGCTTTATTAGTAATAAGAGCTTTATTAGTAATTTGAGCTATATTAGTAATTTGAGCTTTATTAGTAATTAAAGCTTTATTAGTAATAAGAGCTTTATTAGTAATTAGAGCTTTATTAGTAATTAGAGCTTTAGTAGTAATAAGAGCTTTATTAGTAATAAGAGCTTTATTAGTAATTTGAGCTTTATTAGTAATAAGAGCTTTATTAGTAATAAGAGCTTTATTAGTAATTAGAGCTTTATTAGTAATAAGAGCTTTATTAGTAATTTGAGCTTTATTAGTAATAAGAGCTTTATTAGTAATAAGAGCTTTATTAGTAATTTGAGCTTTATTAGTAATAAGAGCTTTACTAGTAATTAGAGCTTTATTAGTAATTTGAGCTTTATTAGTAATTAAAGCTTTATTAGTAATTAGAGCTTTATTAGTAATTAGAGCTTTATTAGTAATAAGAGCTTTAATAGTAATTTGAGCTTTATTAGTAATTAGAGCTTTATTAGTAATTTGAGCTTTATTAGTAATAAGAGCTTTATTAGTAATTAGAGCTTTATTAGTAATTAGAGCTTTATTAGTTATTAGAGCTTTAGTAGTAATGAGAGCTTTAGTAGTAATTAGAGCTTTAGTAGTAATTAGAGCTTTATTAGTAATAAGAGCTTTACTAGCAATTAGAGCTTTATTAGTAATAAGAGCTTTATTAGTAATTAGAGCTTTATTAGTAATTAGAGCTTTATTAGCAATAAGAGCTTTAGTAGTAATGAGAGCTTTAGTAGTAATGAGAGGTTTATTAGTAATTAGAGCTTTATTAGTAATTAGAGCTTTATTAGTAATTAGAGCTTTATTAGTAATAAGAGCTTTAATAGTAATTAGAGCTTTATTAGTAATTAGAGCTTTATTAGTAATTTGAGCTTTATTAGTAATAAGAGCTTTATTAGTAATAAGAGCTTTATTAGTAATTTGAGCTTTATTAGTAATAAGAGCTTTACTAGTAATTAGAGCTTTATTAGTAATTTGAGCTTTATTAGTAATTAGAGCTTTATTAGTAATTAGAGCTTTATTAGTAATTAGAGCTTTATCAGTAATAAGAGCTTTACTAGCAATTAGAGCTTTATTAGTAATAAGAGCTTTATTAGTAATTAGAGCTTTATTAGTAATAAGAGCTTTATTAGTAATTAGAGCTTTATTAGCAATAAGAGCTTTAGTAGTAATGAGAGCTTTAGTAGTAATGAGAGGTTTATTAGTAATTAGAGCTTTATTAGTAATTAGAGCTTTATTAGTAATTAGAGCTTTAGTAGTAATTAGAGCTTTATTAGTAATAAGAGCTTTATTAGTAATTAGAGCTTTATTAGTAATAAGAGCTTTATTAGTAATTAGAGCTTTATTAGCAATAAGAGCTTTAGTAGTAATGAGAGCTTTAGTAGTAATGAGAGGTTTATTAGTAATTAGAGCTTTATTAGTAATTAGAGCTTTATTAGTAATTAGAGCTTTAGTAGTAATTAGAGCTTTATTAGTAATAGGAGGATTGTTGTGTGTGTGAAGGGACGATAAGAAGGACGGTCTGAAGTTCTACACCGACCCGTCGTACTTCTTCAGCTTGTGGCGGGAGAAGATGCTTCAGGCCACCGAGAACAAACGCAAAGAGAAGAGACGCCAGAAGGTGGGTCATCGCTTTATCTGTGACATCACTTCCTGTGTGTGTGTGTGACAGCAGCAGAATGACAACACAATGATCTCTGTGTTCCAGGAGCAGAAGCATGTGGAGGAGTCTTCAGGACGGGAGGTGAAGAAGGTCAGTTCCTCCTCCCCGTTCTCATCTCTTTATTATTATCCATCCTTTTATTTTGAAGGGCTGTTGTTGTTCTTCCTGTGAAGGTTCGGAAAGCTCGGAACAGGCGACAGGAGTGGAACCTGATGGCGTACGACAAGGAGCTCCGCCCCGACGCTCGGGTGACGCCGTCACCTTACCACACCTCCGACGGCTCAATGTCACCTGACAGGTAAACACGGTCTCATCAGTCCGAGGTCAAAGGTCAGTCTGAGGTCATCCTGGGACCAGAGAGGTCTCCACCTATCGTAGGCTGTCCTGTTGGAACCGCTGGATGGTCAGGGTAATGAGTAATGGTAACTTATTACTACTATTATTATTATTATTATTATTATTATTATTATTATTATTATTATTCAGTCTAATAAGTAATGGTACCTTATTATTATTATTGTTAAGATTAATATTCAGTGTAATAAGTAATAGTACACTATTATTATTATTATTATTATTATTATTAATAGTATTATTTTAAATATTATTATTATAATAATTATTGATATTATTCCGTCCAATAAGTAATAGTAAGTTATTATCATTATTATAATTAATATTATTATTATTATTATTATTATTATTATTATTATTATTAATACACCAGTGTTGTAAATGTTCCTTATTGTTATAATAATAATAATAATAATAATAATGACTGTATATTGTTATATAATAATATATTATTATAATCCCCCCCAGGTCAGACGACCTCTCCTTCCCCCACCACCATGACACCCAGGGGCATGATGGGAAGGATCATGTGACGGTGTCAGGAAGCGGTCAGACTCAGTCGTTGGACCGCGCCCTCCGACCCCCGTCTGCATCCTCTGTGGTCGCCACGGCAACGGCCCGCCAACACTCACTGGGCCGCAACCAGCCGCATCATCTCCACCAGCCGCCGCTCGCCGGCTCGGAGCAGAACGGAGCACGGACCAATGCTGCCAAGGAGGCCAAGTACACACGCACACGCACACGCACACGCACACGCAGTGTGTCAAGTGACTCATGTTTGACCTTTGACCTCCATCTCTCTTCAGTGACCATCAGATCCCTCCGGCCCCCCCGCCGCCGCCCCCCCCTCTCATGCCGTCAACGGGACAGATGGTGTTCCCCAACACCGCTGCCATGGCAACGCACCCCGCAGCTGCTCCCGGTAACCACGGTAACGCACATTTAGACGTTCTACCTGTGATGTTTCCGCCAGCTCATCAATGTCTCGTCCTCCAGGTGGCGCCGCCGTCCTGTCCCGCCCCTACAGCCCCTCCCCTCCGCCGCCTCCGCCAGCCAACTACGTCCCCTCCCCGTCCCGGCCCGGAGGCCAGGCCCCGCCCTCGGCCGCCGCCGCTCCCCCGTTGCCCCCGACGACAGACGGCAGGAAGGCTCCCAGTGGAGCCAACGTGCCGACGAACGACGCCCGCAGCGACCTGCTGGCTGCCATACGCAGAGGTCAGCTGTCACACGGTGCTCACGGTGGTACTGACCTGTGGTCCGACGTGGCGTTGAGGTTCTGGTCTCTCCCCGTCTGCAGGTATCCAGCTGAGGAAGGTCCAGGAGCAGCGCGAGCAGGAGGAGGCCAAGAAACGAGAGCCCACGGGAAACGACGTCGCCACCATCCTGTCGCGACGCATCGCCGTGGAGTACAGCGAATCAGAGGAGGACTCTGAACCCGAGGACCAGGACTGGTCCGACTGAGGGGCGCCTGACAGGAAACACTTAGATAGTTGATGATGTCACGTAACTGTCATAGTCAGTATTATCAGTTCTTTGTTCTCATTGGTGTGTTTATTGTTGTGGACCTGCTGGAGGCGGAGCCTGAATGTATATCTGAGGTCAGAGGTCAACATGGAGGGTCATAGTGTGATGATGTCGGTCGACTCACCGCCAGCTACCACGCCATCTGCTCCACCGGTCCGTCTGATAGCAGTAGAACTTCACTACCCACAATCCTTAAGTGTGACGGCGACGTCTCTGATTGGTTGAGCTCACCGTTACCATGGAGATGTTTACCGCACCCACGAACGGCTAGTGAGGGTTCGCTCTGCTCCGCGGCGTCTCAAACCAACATGGCTGCTCGTTTGAGGAGAACTAAGGCATTATGGGAGGAGTAGTTCCTTTAGTCTGGCAGCTGATTGGTCGGCTGGTTCCACCGGTCAGACTCGTAGAGCAGCGCAGAGCCGGAGCAGAGTAGAGGACAGTAGAGTAGAGGACAGTAGAGTAGAGTAGAGTAGAGGACAGTGGAGGACAGTAGAGTAGAGTAGAGGACAGTAGAGTAGAGGACAGAAGAGTAGAGTAGAGGACAGTAGAGGACAGTAGAGTAGAGGACAGAAGAGTAGAGTAGAGGACAGTAGAGGACAGTAGAGTAGAGTAGAGTAGAGGACAGTAGAGTAGAGGACAGTAGAGGACAGTAGAGTAGAGGACAGAAAAGTAGAGGACAGTAGAGTAGAGTAGAGGACAGTAGAGTAGAGGACAGTAGAGTAGAGTAGTGTAGAGTAGAGTAGAATAGAGGACAGAAGAGTAGAGGACAGTAGAGGACAGTAGAGTAGAGTAGAGGACAGTACAGTAGAGGACAGTAGAGTAGAGTAGAGGACAGTAGAGTAGAGGACAGTAGAGTAGAGGACAGTAGAGTAGAGGACAGTAGAGTAGAGTAGAGGACAGTGGAGGACAGTAGAGTAGAGGACAGTAGAGTAGAGTAGAGTAGAGGACAGTAGAGTAGAGTACAGTAGAGTAGAGGACAATAGAGTAGAGTAGAGTAGAGGACAGTAGAGTAGAGTAGAGTATAGTAGAGTAAAGGACAGTGAAGGACAGTAGAGTAGAGGACAGTAGAGTAGAGTAGAGGACAGTAGAGTAGAGGACAGTAGAGTAGAGGACAGAAGAGTAGAGGACAGTAGAGTAGAGTAGAGGACAGAAGAGTAGAGGACAGTAGAGTAGAGTAGAGGACAGAAGAGTAGAGTAGAGGACAGAAGAGTAGAGGACAGTAGAGTAGAGTAGAGGACAGTAGAGGACAGTAGAGTAGAGTAGAGGACAGTAGAGTAGAGTAGAGGACAGTAGAGTAGAGGACAGTAGAGTAGAGTAGAGTAGAGTAGAGTAGAGGACAGAAGAGTAGAGGACAGTAGAGTAGAGTAGAGGACAGTAGAGGACAGTAGAGTAGAGGACAGTAGAGTAGAGTAGAGTAGTGTAGAGTAGAGTAGAGGACAGAAGAGTAGAGGACAGTAGAGTAGAGTAGAGTAGAGGACAGAAGAGTAGAGGACAGTAGAGTAGAGTAAAGGACAGTAGAGTAGAGTAGAGGACAGTAGAGTAGAGGACAGTAGAGTAGAGTAGAGGGCAGTAGAGTAGAGGACAGTAGAGTAGAGTAGTGTAGAGGACAGTAGAGTAGAGGACAGTAGAGTAGAGTAGAGTAGAGGACAGTAGAGTAGAGTATAGTAGAGTAGAGGACAGTAGAGTAGAGGACAGTAGAGTAGAGTAGAGGACAGAAGAGTAGAGGACAGAAGAGTAGAGTAGAGGACAGAAGAGTAGAGGACAGAAGAGTAGAGGACAGTAGAGTAGAGTAGAGGACAGTAGAGGACAGTAGAGTAGAGGACAGAAGAGTAGAGTAGAGGACAGTAGAGTAGAGTAGAGTAGAGGACAGAAGAGTAGAGGACAGTAGAGTAGAGTAGAGGACAGTAGAGGACAGTAGAGTAGAGTAGAGTAGAGGACAGAAGAGTAGAGGACAGTAGAGTAGAGTAGAGGACAGTAGAGGACAGTAGAGGACAGTAGAGTAGAGTAGAGGACAGTAGAGTAGAGTAGTGTAGAGGACAGTAGAGTAGAGGACAGTAGAGTAGAGTAGAGGACAGTAGAGTAGAGTAGAGTATAGTAGAGTAGAGGACAGTGGAGGACAGTAGAGTAGAGTAGAGGACAGTAGAGTAGAGGACAGTAGAGTAGAGTAGAGGACAGTAGAGTAGAGGACAGTAGAGTACAATAGAGTAGAGAGTAGCCAATGAGGAGACGCCAACGAGGAATTGCTAACGAGAAGACGCCAACGAGGAGACGCCAACGAGGAGATGCCAACAAGGAGACGCCAACGAGGAGACGTTAAGGAGAAGACGCAACGAGGAGACGCCAACGAGGAAATGGCAACGAGGAGACGCCAACGAGGAGATGCCAACGAGAAGACACGAGATGACGTTAAGGAGAAGACGTTAAGGAGAAGACGCGACGAGGAGACGCCAACGAGGAAACGCCAACGAGGAGACGCTAACGAGAAGACACGAGAAGACGTTAAGGAGAAGATGTTAAGGAGAAGATGCGACGAGGAGACGCCAACGAGGAAACGCCAACGAGGAGACGCTAACGAGAAGACACGAGAAGACGTTAAGGAGAAGATGTTAAGGAGAAGACGTTAAGGAGAAGACGTTAAGGAGAAGACGCGACGAGGCGTCAGGCAACTGTAAACTGTTTTTTTTTTTTTTTGTGGATAAAAATGTTAATGACTTCCTGTTTTTATTTCTATCTATATTCTATATTCTTTATATCTATATTCTATATTACTGCGTTCAGATCAGCTGATCAAAACCTTTGATCTTATTTATATCATTATTGATTTTTGTTTTCTTTCAGGCGTTATGGATTTATTTATTTACTTGTTATTATTTGTATCTGTAGATATTTTCTTGTAGACGTTTCAGCATCTGATTCATTAGTTGCTATGGTAACCAGAGAAGAGCTCGTTAGTGATGTCACACGCTGCTTTTCATTATGAATTATTCTGATATTCTTTTTTATGTGACATCATCGCATGTTGTCGTTGTGATGATATCATAGCTCATCTATAAAAACAGGAAGCAGTAAAATAATGACATCATCCACTGCTTCATTTCTGTGATGTCATCGCTGCTGCTGCTGATGTAAGACCTACTTCCTGTCCCGTACCACGTGTGATTGGTTTATTGATCTGTGCTGTGATCCTGCATGTCGGTGGAAATTAATAACTACTTAATCATGAAACTAAAACTTTAGTTTCTTTATGTGACGTGGTGACATCACAGTTCATGTTTTATTACATTTAAAATTTGATTTAATTGCATTAAGTTCAATTTGAATCTTCATGTTAATGTGATTAAATTGCATTAATTTAAATAAAATGTCCTGGTATTTATTTTCCGTAAATAATAAATAAACTAAATAATGAATCAATAAAAGCTTTTTCATTCCTCTAATTGTTGGAAACCTCCAAACAGAATAAGAGTCTATTGAAGCTGAAGCTGCAGCGAGATCACCACGGTAACCAGGCGGTAACCAGGCGGTAACCACGGTAACCACGGTAACCCGTCACCAGCTGCAGAGGGCAGCAGAGCGGAGCTGCACACATTAAACCAGAAGAAGAAGAAGCAGCAGCAGTCTGAGCGGAAGAGAGATGAACAGCGGGAGAAGTGAGCGGAGTCTGGATCTGGATCTGAGTCAGGAAGACTAAGTGTGTAAAACTACATTTACTGACTTTCAACGAGGACAAACAGACCGGATCATCTCCGCGGCTGATCCTGCTGCCTCACCCTCCAGCTGACCATCACCCTCCAGCTGACCATCACCCTCCAGCTGACCATCACCCTCCAGCTGACCATCACCCTCCAGCTGACCATCACCCTCCAGCTGACCATCACCCTCCAGCTGACCATCACCCTCCTGCTGACCATCACCCTCCAGCTGACCATCACCCTCCAGCTGACCATCACCCTCCAGCTGACCATCACCCTCCAGCTCGCAGCGCTGCGCACCAAACTCCATCCAGAAATGTGCTGAATGAGGTCCCTGGTTTCTGTGAAGGAGTTTCAGCGGTCTGAGGAAGTTTAACCAACAGCAGCTCTTCTGATCGAACAAACTATCATTTAGACAAATAAGACATCCAATACAGTAAATAACGTCACTATAGGAGTTCAACTGTTCATATGAATGAAGAACACCTTTAGTGTGTAAAGTGAGCAGCTGATTCATGTTTATTGATTTCTTGAGTGGAGTTTGGTGTATGAACATGAACTGATCATGTTTATTGATTTGGTGTATGAACATGAACTGATCATGTTTATTGATTTGGTGTATGAACATGAACTGATCATGTTTATTGATTTGGTGTATGAACATGAACTGATCATGTTTGATTAATAATGCATCCCATAATGAGCGTGAGGGTTGTTTGTTTTGCAGACATGTCGCTGCAGGTGTGGTGCCTGTCGTTCCGCCAGCCGTACGCCGGTCTGGTTCTGGACGGGGTGAAGACGGTGGAGAGCCGCTGGAGGCCCCTACTGGCCCCGCTGGAGAACCAGACCCTGGGGATCCACATCGCCAGGCGGGACTGGGAGGGGGAGGAGTGGAGGGCGGTGCTGAGCGGCCCGCTGGCGATGAACCGGGTTCAGATCCAAACGCTGCTGGAGTCCGGAGAGAGGTTCGGCCGCGGCGTGGTGGCAGGTGGGAGAGCACGTCGGTCTTCTCCGATGGTTTACGAGGCGTACCTGAAGGCATCTCCTCACCTGTGGAAACCTCTCTTTCAGGATTGGTGGATGTGGGCGGGACCTGGCTGTGCTCCGCCTCCATGCAGGGGGAGGAGCTACAGCACCTGGAGCGGTCGGCCGTTCTGATTGGTCTGCAGGAGAAACACCTGACTCACCTGTCCAACCCTCGCTGGCTAAAGGAGCCGCTGAGAGCCCCGGGGGGTCGCGACCTCTGGACCGCGGAGATCCCCGTCGAGCTGTTACCATGACGACGTCACGCACGCACACTCTGAGACGTCTTATTGGATGAACTGTGACGAACTTTCAGACGTTCATGTTCCTCTGAGGATGAATCTGTTAGCCTGTTAGCATGCTAACGGCCGATGGAAGGAGGCGGGGTCACGCGTCACGTCTTCGGGGCTAGAACACATCAGCATTAGAATCTGGCCTGAGCCAATCACAACGCACGACCGCAGCTTCAGTTCCACTGCGCATGTGTTCTACCCCCAGACCTCAAGACCCGAGTCCGGCCGTGACCCCGCCTCTGTTCCATAGGCCTCGCCAGAAACCAGCCACAGGAGGCCCCGTTAGCATGCTATAATAATCATCATCATCATGTTCTGCTGCTGAAACAAACTTTATTCACCCAGTAACACAAACAAAGCACCGTGTTGGACATTAATAACAGAAATATATCCCTCATTAATAAACGGGGACTGGCCACGCCCAGCCTGAAGCTTTCTAATCTCGTCTATTAAAACATGAAACTGTTGAACTTGTTTCTTATTTCTCTAAATGAGGTTTTGTTGTCGGCGCTGCTGGAGAGCTAACACCTGTTAGCGCTGCTAGCACCGCTCATTGAACACAAGGGGTGTCGTTAGCCACGAGCTAACGGCTAGATGGTGGGGGGGATGTAGTGTGTGGCCGTGTGGTGGGGGGGCGGGGCTGTGATGTAACCCACCACGTGGCCGGGGTTGGGGGCGGGGCAGTAGACCCGCGTGGCGTGGCCCGTAGGCTGCAGCGCCCCCCAGTGGGCGGAGGGGGGGAGGAAGGTGTGGTAGGAGGAGTGATGGGGGAGGTGCGGAAGAGGAGGGGGGGGGCTGGAGGGCAGGTAGGTGCCCGGGGGCGGGGCTTCATACGGCAGGTGCAGCAGCGGGGGAGAGGGGAGGGGCGTTTGATCCGGGTACAGGAGAGCAGAGGAGGGGGCGGAGCCAGGAGGGGCGGGGCTGCTGGTGGAGGAGGAGGAGCCTTCCATGGAGGAGGCGGGGCCTGATGGAGGAGGAGAAACAGGATTCAGTGGTTCAGCTGGTTAGGGATGCTCATTGATGCTCTTAACAGAAACCGACCCTCGTTAACCGATTATTAACCGTTAACCGACAAGATTTGTGCCTCACTCCAGCAGCAGCAGCACCGGCTGCAGGAGCACCGGCTGCAAGAGCACCAGCAGCACCGGCTGCAGGAGCACCGGCTGCAAGAGCACCAGCAGCACCGGCTGCAGGAGCACCAGCAGCAAGAGCACCAGCAGCACCGGCTGCAGTAGCGCCGCCTGCAGGAGCACCAGCAGCACCGGCTGCAAGAGCACCAGCAGCACCGGCAGCAGGAGCACCAGCTGCAGGAGCACCGGCTGCAAGAGCACCACCAGCACCGGCTGCAGTAGCGCCGCCTGCAGGAGCACCAGCAGCACCGGCAGCAGGAGCGCCGGCAGCAGGAGCACCAGCAGCAGGAGCGCCGGCAGCAGGAGCACCAGCAGCACCGGCAGCAGGAGCGCCGGCAGCAGGAGCACCGGCTGCAGTAGCGCCGCCTGCAGGAGCACCAGCAGCACCGGCTGCAAGAGCACCAGCAGCACCGGCAGCAGGAGCACCAGCTGCAGGAGCACCGGCTGCAAGAGCACCACCAGCACCGGCTGCAGTAGCGCCGCCTGCAGGAGCACCAGCAGCACCGGCAGCAGAGGAGCGCCGGCAGCAGGAGCACCAGCAGCACCGGCAGCAGGAGCGCCGGCAGCAGGAGCACCGGCTGCAGGAGCACAACAGATATCGGTTGACAGGAGTCTCCAGTTCAGCGTCAGGGAGCGTTAACTTAGCAGCTACTAAAGTTCCGCCGGGC
>CM025827.1:41682279-41684195 GCA_014673565.1 Sebastes schlegelii
TCCTCTATAGTTTAGAGCAGGTTACCTGGTTGGGGTGGGGGGGGGGGGTGTTACCTGGTTTGGGGGTGGGTGTTACCTGGTTTGGGGGGGGCTCAGCAGCAGTGTAAACACCTGAGGTCTGGTAGCTCTGATCTGAAACAGGTCACACTGGAGTCACTTCCTGTTTACAGGCGTCTCTTTGTCCAATCAGATGGCGTTACTCACCCTGAGTGATGTAGACGTACTCCTCTGTGTACTCCGCTGACAGAAACACACACATCACATGTTTACTTCCTGCACAACCCTCCACAATAAGAGAGCAGTGAGGAATTACTACAAGGCTTTTAATATGAAAAAGGGTTATATATACTATATAATATATACATGTACTCTGATATTAGAACTCACCCTGGTCCTCCACGGTGCTCGTGTCCTCCTGGTCCGTCCTCTGATGGAACAGACGGGGGTGTTTCCAGGTGGAGGTGCGGAGGGGAGGGACCCCGAGCCTCTCTGGACCCTGTAGGAGGAGCCAGGCGGAGGGGGCGGGGCTCCCATGGACGGAGGCGGGGCCCCAGCCGGGCCCTGAGGGAGGAGCCACGTTATATCACAGACATAAGAGAAGTGTTTATCAGGGTAGTCACAGTTAACGCCATAATTACGCCATAACAACGCCTTAACAACACTATAATAACGCCCTAAATAATGCCTTCACAACACCCTAACAACGCCATAATAATGCTTAAACAACGCCATAACGCCATAATAATGCCTAAACAATGCCATAACAACGCCTAAAGAACGCCATAACAATGCCTAAACAATGCCATAACAACGCCTTAACAATGCCATAACAACGCCTTAACAATGCTTTCACAACGCCATAATAATGCCTAAAGAACACCTTAACACCATAATGCCATAACAACGCCTTGACAACACTATAATAACGCCCTAACAACGCCATAATAATGCCTAAACAATGCCATAACAACGCCTTCACAATGGCATAATAATGCCTAAAGAACGCCTTAACGCCATAACGCCTTAACACTATAATAATGCCATAACGCCTTAACGCCATAATGCCTAAAGAACACCTTAACGCCATAACAACATTATAATAACGCCCTAACAACGCCATAATAATGCCTAAACAATGCCATAACAACGCCATAACGCCTAAACAACACTATAATAACAACGCCTTAACAACGCCATAAGATCGCCATAAGAGATGTGGCGTGGCGCTACTGTTACAGCCAGACGACCTATTAGTGACGGTGAAGAGTCACACAGCAACACGACCGATATCTTCAAACATTTACAAACAATAAATTGAACGAGGTTCAGTATTTAATATTTATGTAAAATACTGGAAACAGTTAATACGGCTTTAGAGCTAATGCTAATGCTAACTGTAACCTGACACTCTGAAGGGGTTAACGTTACGGTGAGCAGCCAGATTAAGGTCAGGTAGGGTAACGTGATGTCGGACGCGGATGTTGACTCCACCCGTGGTCTCCGGTTCCCGTCTCCAGCATCACGTCCAGGTTTCCAGGTTATGAGGTCACATACGAGTCTCCGACAACGCGTCACATGACTCGGACGGTTTGAGTCGTTCCCGTATGGTGTGGTTCTCTCACCGGCAGCGGAGGGAAGATGGCGTCACTGGCTTCGTCCAGCTGGTAGTACGCCATGGTTGCATCCAGATCAGCGGGCTCCTCCCCCGTCTCCGCAGGGAACCCAAACTGACACTCTTTATTCAGAGCTGCCGCCAGCTGACGCCGACTGCGACTGAATAAACAAACAACAAATTACCCAGAAACACCGACTGACCTGCCGACCAATCGGGACACAGATTCATAGCAAAGTGTACGGCCATGTTATTTCAGTAATCCCGTTGTCATGTCATGTGACCATTATTAAACACTAAACTA
>CM025827.1:41688021-41698021 GCA_014673565.1 Sebastes schlegelii
TCTCTCTGCTCTCTCTCTGCCTCTCTCTCTCTCTCTCTCTCTCTCTCTCTCTCTCTCTCTCTCTAGATGTCTTTATAGTCATGACGTAACGCTGTACATGTTGCCAAAGCGTATTCAAATGATGAAAATGTACATTTCATTAACATCAATAAAATAAAATAAAAAATTATTTTCATTCAATCAATTGGAAAAACGATTTCAACAGATGTTCTTATATTTCTCCCATCTGGTGAGGAAGTGTAGCTTCAGGCTCTCTCACAGCCGCTGCTCTACAGGGAGCCAGGTCTTCCAGGTCTTCCAGGTCTTCCAGGTCTTCCTGTTCTACGGCGAGGCTGTGCTCACTCAGTCTGGACTTTGTCAAGGCTCTTCTTAGATGTAGATCAGTAACCATGCTCAGGTAGTCTGCTATGGTGTTCTGTCGGTTTAGAGCCAGGTAGTCTGCTATGGTGTTCTGTCGGTTTAGAGCCAGGTAGTCTGCTATGGTGTTCTGTCGGTTTAGAGCCAGGTAGTCTGCTATGGTGTTCTGTCGGTTTAGAGCCAGATAGTCTGCTATGGTGTTCTGTTGGTTTAGAGCCAGGTAGGGGCTGCATGGTGGTGCAGTGGTTAGCACTGGCGCCTCACAGCTAGAGGGTTGCAGGTTCAAATCTGGCTTGGGGCCCTTCTGTGTGGAGTTTGCATGTTCTCCCCGTGTTAGCGTGGGTTTTCTCCGGGTACTCCGGTTTCCTCCCACAGTCCAAAGACATGCAGGTTAGGTTAATTGTTGACTCTAAATTACCCGTAGGTGTGAATGTGAGTGTTGGATGGTTGTCTGTCTCTATGTGTCAGCCCTGTGATGGACTGGCGACCTGTCCAGGGTGTACCCCGCCTTCGCCCAATGTCGGCTGGGATCGGCTCCAGCCCCCCCGCGACCCCTAACGGGATAAGCGGTTGCAGATGGATGGATGGATAGAGCCAGGTAGTCTGCTATGGTGTTCTGTCGGTTTAGAGCCAGGTAGTCTGCTATGGTGTTCTGTCGGTTTAGAGCCAGGTAGCTCTGCATTCTGCTCTGGGCCGTTGTCTGTGTTTGCCAATAGGTGATGTAGTTTAGTTTGAACTGTGTTGTAATCTGGTTGAGTCTAATTGGTGGTCCGTTGTGTTCCTGAAGCCTTGGTGTGTTAGTGGAGAGGGTTGGTGAACTCAGCCTCAGGACCAGGTCCATACGTTTAAGCCAAATTAACTTCTCCCAGAGAACGGTGTAAAATGTCTAGAAGATGTACCATGCCAGGGGTTAATATAAATAAATCCATAAATAACATAAAACACAAAACACATCAGGGGTTAATATAAATAAATACATAAATATAATAAGTTAAGTAAAAACATATCAAATGGAGCATAAACTGTCAGTTTGACCTTTTTGTGTTTTCAGCAGATATAAATAATATTAATAATATTAATAATATTAATAAAAGTGACATTGTCAGATAGCTGTTGTTGCCAGAACTAGTTGATGAATTGTTGGCCACTAACTCTGCTTGTGTTAACATCTACAGTAATATCTGACCAGGTAACATTTACACTTTTATACCTTTTTAAGTGAGTTAATGAGCCTTCTTAAGTGAGTTAATGAGCCTTTTTAAGTGAGTTAATGAGCCTTTTAATGTGAGTTAATGAGCCTTTTTAAGTCAGTTAATGAGCCTTTTTAAGTGAGTTAATGAGCCTTTTAATGTGAGTTAATGAGCCTTTTAATGTGAGTTAATGAGCCTTTTTATGTGAGTTAATGAGCCTTTTTAAGTGAGTTAATGAGCCTTTTAATGTGAGTTAATGAGCCTTTTTAAGTCAGTTAATGAGCCTTTTTAAGTGAGTTAATGAGCCTTTTAATGTGAGTTAATGAGCCTTTTAATGTGAGTTAATGAGCCTTTTTATGTGAGTTAATGAGCCTTTTTAAGTGAGTTAATGAGCCTTTTTAAGTGAGTTAATGAGCCTTTTTATGTGAGTTAATGAGCCTTTTTAAGTCAGTTAATGAGCCTTTTTAAGTGAGTTAATGAGCCTTTTAATGTGAGTTAATGAGCCTTTTTAAGTCAGTTAATGAGCCTTTTTAAGTGAGTTAATGAGCCTTTTAATGTGAGTCAATGAGCCTTTTTAAGTGAGTTAATGAGCCTTTTAATGTGAGTTAATGAGCCTTGTTAAGTCAGTTAATGAGCCTTTTTATGTGAGTTAATGAGCCTTGTTAAGTCAGTTAATGAGCCTTTTTAAGTGAGTTAATGAGCCTTTTAATGTGAGTCAATGAGCCTTTTTAAGTGAGTTAATGAGCCTTTTAATGTGAGTTAATGAGCCTTGTTAAGTCAGTTAATGAGCCTTTTTATGTGAGTTAATGAGCCTTGTTAAGTCAGTTAATGAGCCTTTTTAAGTGAGTTAATGAGCCTTTTAATGTGAGTCAATGAGCCTTTTTAAGTGAGTTAATGAGCCTTTTAATGTGAGTTAATGAGCCTTGTTAAGTCAGTTAATGAGCCTTTTTAAGTGAGTTAATGAGCCTTTTAATGTGAGTTAATGAGCCTTGTTAAGTCAGTTAATGAGCCTTTTTATGTGAGTTAATGAGCCTTTTAATGTGAGTTAATGAGCCTTTTTAAGTCAGTTAATGAGCCTTGTTAAGTCAGTTAATGAGCCTTTTTATGTGAGTTAATGAGCCTTGTTAAGTCAGTTAATGAGCCTTTTTAAGTGAGTTAATGAGCCTTTTAATGTGAGTCAATGAGCCTTTTTAAGTGAGTTAATGAGCCTTTTAATGTGAGTTAATGAGCCTTGTTAAGTCAGTTAATGAGCCTTTTTAAGTGAGTTAATGAGCCTTTTAATGTGAGTTAATGAGCCTTGTTAAGTCAGTTAATGAGCCTTTTTATGTGAGTTAATGAGCCTTTTAATGTGAGTTAATGAGCCTTTTTAAGTCAGTTAATGAGCCTTGTTAAGTCAGTTAATGAGCCTTTTTATGTGAGTTAATGAGCCTTGTTAAGTCAGTTAATGAGCCTTTTTAAGTGAGTTAATGAGCCTTTTAATGTGAGTCAATGAGCCTTTTTAAGTGAGTTAATGAGCCTTTTAATGTGAGTTAATGAGCCTTGTTAAGTCAGTTAATGAGCCTTTTTAAGTGAGTTGATGAGCCTTTTAATGTGAGTTAATGAGCCTTGTTAAGTCAGTTAATGAGCCTTTTTAAGTGAGTTAATGAGCCTTTTAATGTGAGTTAATGAGCCTTTTTAAGTGAGTTAATGAGCCTTTTAATGTGAGTTAATGAGCCTTGTTAAGTCAGTTAATGAGCCTTTTTAAGTGAGTTAATGAGCCTTTTAATGTGAGTTAATGAGCCTTGTTAAGTCAGTTAATGAGCCTTTTTATGTGAGTTAATGAGCCTTTTAATGTGAGTTAATGAGCCTTTTTAAGTCAGTTAATGAGCCTTGTTAAGTCAGTTAATGAGCCTTTTTATGTGAGTTAATGATCTTTATCTAACTCTGGATTTTCACAATAATTTACCCAGAAAACAGAAAGGTGATATTAGTTTTTATTCCATTTTGTTTAGTTTGATTCACTTCATTCAGTGACGTCAGTTTTTCTCCAAACAGAGAAGCTGATATTTCTGAGCTCGGGTCGGTCCTTGAACGCATCACGATGCAATCAGCCTCATTAGACTCACCTGGCGGAGTGACGTCATTGGCTCGAGCGACACCCGACCGACAGTTTACCGACCGGACCGAGCTAAACGAGTGGACCGAATTTACCGAGACTGGTTTACCGGGTTGTACCGGGGAGTTTACTTGCGGGTTTACCGGGTGTACCGGGTGTACCGGGGTTGACCGGCGGCGGGATGCAGAAAGGCCTGAAGAAATACTTCGTCAACATGGACGAGTACCTGAGCAGTCTGGGTCTCTACCGGAAGATGGTCGCTCGAGACGCGTCCAGTCTGTTCAGAGCCGTCTCCGAGCAGGTGAGGTGAGGTGTGTGTGTGTGTGTGTGTGTGTGTGTGTGTGTGTGTGTGTGTGTGTGTGTGTGTGTGTGTGTGTGTGTGTGTGTGTGTGTGTGTGTGTGTGTGTGTGTGTGTGTGTGTGTGTCTAATGTTTAAATTAATATTAGAGGTTCAGGAAGTTATTGATAAATATTTAGGATATCTTAATAACTATCACCCTGTCAGTCACGACATGCAGAAATTAAATAAAGACCTTAGCAGATCAGTCATTGATCATATCTTATTATTATTATTTTTATGGGATAATGTGTGTTTGGTTTCTTCAAACATGAAGTTCTCCTAATAAATCTGATGTTTTCTTTTAATCTTTTATTCATAACTATAAATTTAACAATAAAAACCTTGTTTTGTTTTCGTGAGGAATGTTGAGCAATATGTTTTTAATATTTTAGTTTAGTGTGATATATACATCTATATATCTGTTATTGATCTACTGATGTCAATTATGTTCAATTTATTTTTAAATAGCGTCAAATCCCAACAGAAGTTATCTTGAGACTCTATCTATATATAGAGCAGGTCTACGACCAGACACCAGAGTTTATAGACCCACCAAGCGCACTGTCCAGCATCTGTCCTCAGTACGTCCACGATGTTGGTGTGGGACGTCCCGCTGATCGATGTCCATGCGTTGGTTCCCGCAGCATCAGCATGCTCTTTTGTTTGAGAAAGACAGAAAGAGGAAACCACATTTATCCTCATGTCTATATTCTGTCTTCATCATGACTCTGGTTAAATATATATATAATATATATATATTATATATATATTATATATAGTTTTTTATATATATACATAACTATATAGTTATGTATATATAGTTATATATATATATATATATATATAACTATATATATATATATATATATAGTTATATATATATATAACTATATATATACATATATAGTGTCTTCTTAATGACTGGTTAGATGGTAAAAACCTCCTGAACCAGGAACACTGAAGGAATCCTACAACTCCCATGATGCCACGCTGCTTCATCACCTCCCCACACTACACTATATATATATACAGTATATATATATACAGTATATATATACTGTATATATGTATATTTAAATATATTTGATAGACATGTGAAAGAAGCAGAGACGTCTCATCTCCAGCTGCCTGAACAGATGTTGTCATGTTGCAGCCGACTCACTGACTATTATAATAATAATAATAATAATAATAATAATAATAATAATAATAGATTGTGTGACACCACATGGAACCTGTTGTACAGTTATTATAGTTATTATTAAATATATCCACGTCTGAGTTTAAAGGTTCACATGTTTTCATCTCAATCCTGTCAGGGCCACTTATTATAATAATAATGTTCATAATAATATTAATAATATATTAATAATGGTGTGCGTGCATGTAGTTGTATTACTCTCAGAACTACCATCAGAGAATCCGTCAGGACTGCGCCGACTTCATGAGAGCCAACAGAGGCAACTTTGAACCGGTGAGTTACCAGACACTAACCTGCTAGTTACCAGACACTAACCTGCAAGTTAACAGACACTAACCTGCAAGTTAACAGATACTAACCTGCTAGTTAACAGACACTAACCTGCTAGTTAACAGACACTAACCTGCTAGTTAACAGACACTAACCTGTAAGTTAACAGACACTAACCTGCAAGTTAACAGACACTAACCTGCTAGTTAACAGACACTAACCTGCTAGTTAACAGACACTAACCTGCTAGTTAACAGACACTAACCTGCTAGTTAACAGACACTAACCTGCAAGTTAACAGACACTAACCTGCTAGTTAACAGATACTAACCTGCTAGTTAACAGACACTGACCTGCTAGTTAACAGACACTGACCTGCTAGTTAACAGACACTAACCTGCTAGTTAACAGACACTAACCTGCTAGTTAACAGACACTAACCTGTAAGTTAACAGACACTAACCTGCAAGTTAACAGACACTAACCTGCTAGTTAACAGACACTAACCTGCTAGTTAACAGACACTAACCTGCTAGTTAACAGACACTAACCTGCAAGTTAACAGACACTAACCTGCTAGTTAACAGATACTAACCTGCTAGTTAACAGACACTGACCTGCTAGTTAACAGACACTGACCTGCTAGTTAACAGACACTGACCTGCTAGTTAACAGACACTAACCTGCAAGTTAACAGACACTGACCTGCTAGTTACCAGACACTGACCTGCTAGTTAACAGACACAAACCTGCTAGTTAACAGACACTAACCTGCAAGTTAACAGACACTGACCTGCTAGTTAACAGACACAAACCTGCTAGTTAACAGACACTAACCTGCAAGTTAACAGACACTGACCTGCTAGTTAACAGACACTAACCCGCTAGTTAACAGATACTGACCTGCTAGTTAACAGACACTGACCTGCTAGTTAACCAGGTTGTCGTCTCTCTCAGTTTGTTGAAGGTTCCTTTGAGAAGTATCTGGAGCGTCTGGAGGACCCTAAGGTGAGCGGCTGTGACCTTTGACCCTTCGGTCCACAGTGTGTAGTAATGTGTAACAAGAAGTGTGTGTTTCCAGGAGACGGTGGGTCAGGTGGAGATCAAGGCTCTCTCTCAGCTGTACAGGTGAGAAACACTCAGGTACACTCAGCTACACCTGCTGCAGTCTGCAGTCAGGTACCGTAAGCGTTAGGTTAGGTTAGCGTTGGGTTAGCGTTGGGTTAGCGTTGGGTTAACGTTGTGTTAACGTTGTGTTAGCGTTGGGTTAGCGTTGTGTTAGCGTTGGGTTAGCGTTGGGTTAGCGTTGTGTTAGCGTTGGGTTAGCGTTGGGTTAGCGTTGGGTTAGCGTTGTGTTAACGTTGGGTTAGCGTTGTGTTAACGTTGTGTTAGCGTTGTGTTAGCGTTGTGTTAACGTTGGGTTAGCGTTGTGTTAGCGTTGTGTTAACGTTGGGTTAGCGTTAGGTTAGCGTTGTGTTAACGTTGTGTTAGCGTTGTGTTAGCGTTGGGTTAGCGTTGTGTTAGCGTTGGGTTAGCGTTAGGTTAGCGTTGTGTTAGCGTTGTGTTAACGTTGGGTTAGCGTTGGGTTAGCGTTGTGTTAGCGTTGTGTTAGCGTTGTGTTAGCGTTGGGTTAGCGTTGGGTTAGCGTGTTAGCGTTGGGTTAGCGTTGGGTTAGCGTTGGGTTAGTGTTGTGTTAGCGTTGGGTTAGCGTTGGGTTAGCGTTGGGTTAGCGTTGGGTTAGCGTTGGGTTAGTGTTGGGTTAGCGTTGGGTTAGCGTTGGGTTAGTGTTGTGTTAGCGTTGGGTTAGCGTTGGGTTAGTGTTAGGTTAGCGTTGTTAGTGATAGGTTAGCGTTGGGTTAGTGTTGTGTTAGCGTTGGGTTAGCGTTGGGTTAGTGTTAGGTTAGCGTTGTTAGTGATAGGTTAGCGTTGGGGTAAGTCTCCAAGAAATGATTGTAAGTTTCTGTAATGTCCTCAAAAGTGACGTGTGTGCGTGTGTGCGTGTGTGTGTGTGTGTGTGTGTGCGCGCGTGTGCGTGTGCGTGTGCGTGTGTGTAGGCGTTGTTTCCTGATCTATCGTTACCCGGGGAAACCAGCCACGGTGATCTCAGAGGACGACTTTGTTGACAAGGTGAGGAGGTTTGTGTTGTTGGTTGTTTAATGTCTCACAGCTGACTGACCAGAGATCAGCTGACTGACCAGAGATCAGCTGACTGACTAGAGATCAGCTGACTGACCAGAGATCAGCTGATTGTATTTCACCGTGTGTTTTCCGTTACCAGAGTGTATTTCACCGATCTTGAGTAACCGTGACCTGGGTGTTTCACTACGTCATGGCAGGTGTATTGCTCAGGACCAATGGAAGCTCAGTATGAGTATGAGGCAGCAACATGCGAACAGACGGGCGCTGCAGTGGTGACGTTAAACTTTGCAATATGATTGTTCAGTAACTGACCGTCAGCCTTCTCTGTTGCCTAGGTGACGCTGTGTTGCTCCATCAACGGTCACTATGACATTGTTTACCCGAGGAGTTACCCCGCCTCCGCTGCTCTCTGTCAGTGTGAGTACTGATCAGTCATTGGTTGAAATAACTTCAGTCTGGGATGTCATCTGATTCTCGTGTGTGTGTGTGTGTGTGTGTGTGTGTGTGTGTGTGTGTGTGTGTGTGTGTGTGTGTGTGTGTGTGTGTGTGTGTGTGTGTGTGTGTGTGTGTGTGTGTGTGTGTGTGTGTGTGTGTGTGTGTGTGTGTGTGTGTGTGTGTGTGTGTGTGTGTGTGTGTGTGTGTGTGTGTGTGTGTGTGTGTGTGTGTGTGTGTGTGTGTGTAGCTCTTTTCTATGAGCTGCTCTACACTCAGGTGTTTGGCTTTGAGGAGGCGGAGCTCTGTCAGGCCATGGAGGCCTTCAGGGTCGGAGGTCGTCGCTATAGAAACAGCCCATCAATGTGTAGCGATGTTGACTTTGGCTACGACACACCTGAGGACCGATGTCACAGGTACACAAACACACACACACACACACACACACACCAGACAAAGTGTGAACTGATGATGCGGTCCAACAGAACCATCTAGCAGAGTTTCCTGGTAGAAGACTGATACGATGCTGTTAGTCTCTCGATGCTCTCTTCGTGTTTATCGACTTATGTTTCAGACTTTTTTTGGACATTTGTTTTAACCTCCTTTTCCAGACATTTCTTTTGTACTTTTTTGGGTCATTCATTTTAACTTTTTTTCGGACATTTGGCGAGTCAGTTCTGTGTTTGGTGAGTGTGTGAGCAGTAACGATGACATCATGTGGTTCTGTGGGTGCGTTTGTTTCGTTCTGCAGGGAGGAGCCTGAGGTGGGCGGAGCCGCTGAGGAGAAACTCCGATCTGTGACCGACGACCCGAAGGTGAGACGGACGCTGTGATCATGTGACTCATGAGTCATTATGTAGATAGAAACCATGAAACTGTCTTCTTCTTCTGTGATGCTGTAACGGCACCGACCGACCGGCTGGTTGGAGACATTCTGCAGATGTTCAGTTAAAGGTTGAGAGTAACCCGGGGAACTGGTTCTGACCCGTTGTTGTTGTTGTTATTGGTCAGTCTCCTGCAGAAGCCCCGCCCCCCTCCAGGCTGTCTCTTCCTTATAAGGTCATGAAGTCTCTGGACGGAGACGTGTACAGAAACCTGGAGTTTGACGTCTGGCAGGACACCTGTAAAGGTACCACTTCTTCCAGATGTGTAATCTGATACTACTGATCAGAAATCAGATCACGGTTTAACTCAAGGTCTGTGTGACTGACAGAGATGCAGAAGACGGACTACATGGTGTTCGCAGGGAGGCAGTACTTCCTGGGAGACAAGTGTCAGGTAATACTACAACTACACATGGAGAGTACTAGTTAGTTAGTACTAAACTACCCAGCTTGTCACTCCCGGACAAACCAGGACGTCTGGTCGGCGTAACTGAAGTATCTCTAAGAAAAGAATCAAGCTGATGGTTGGACTCTACTGGACTCTACTGGACTCTACTGGACACTACTGGACTCTACTGGACTCTACTTCCCTCTGTGTGTGTTTCAGGTGCGTCTGGTGCCGAAGGGGAAGTACTACAACGCCTTCATCCAGGAAGTAGGAACCCACTCTTCAGCCGTCACCGTCTTCATCGAGGAGCTGGGAGAAAAGTAGTTGCTAGTCACCGATAGTGACTGGTAGTGACCGGTATTGACTGATAGTGACTGGTAGTGACCGATATTGACTGATAGTGACTGGTAGTGACCGATAGTGACTGGTAGTGACCGATATTGACCGGTATTGACTGGTAGTGACCGATATTGACTGATAGTGACCGGTAGTGACCGATATTGACTGGTGGTGACCGGTATTGACCGACAGTGACCAGAAGTGACCGATAGTGACCGGTATTGACTGGTAGTGACCGATATTGACTGGTAGTGACCGGTATTGACCGACAGTGACCAGAAGTGACCGGTATTGACTGATAGTGACTGGTAGTGAACGGTATTGACCGATAGTGACCGACAGTGAACGGTAGTGACCGACAGTGA
>CM025827.1:41703021-41772206 GCA_014673565.1 Sebastes schlegelii
TATTTAGGGCGTTATTATAGTGTTGTTAAGGCGTTGTTATGGCATTGTGAAGGCATTGTGAAGGCATTATTATGGCGTTATTATAGTGTTGTTAAGGCGTTGTTATGGCGTAATTATGGCGTTAACTGTGACTACCCTGATAAACACTTCTCTTATGTCTGTGATATAACGTGGCTCCTCCCTCAGGGCCCGGCTGGGGCCCCGCCTCCGTCCATGGGAGCCCCGCCCCCTCCGCCTGGCTCCTCCTACAGGGTCCAGAGAGGCTCGGGGTCCCTCCCCTCCGCACCTCCACCTGGAAACACCCCCGTCTGTTCATCAGAGGACGACCAGGAGGACACGAGCACCGTGGAGGACCAGGGTGAGTTCTAATATCAGAGTACATGTATATATTATATAGTATATATAACCCTTTTTCATATTAAAAGCCTTGTAGTAATTCCTCACTGCTCTCTTATTGTGGAGGGTTGTGCAGGAAGTAAACATGTGATGTGTGTGTTTCTGTCAGCGGAGTACACAGAGGAGTACGTCTACATCACTCAGGGTGAGTAACGCCGTCTGATTGGACAAAGAGACGCCTGTAAACAGGAAGTGACTCCAGTGTGACCTGTTTCAGATCAGAGCTACCAGACCTCAGGTGTTTACACTGCTGCTGAGCCCCCCCCAAACCAGGTAACACCCACCCCCAAACCAGGTAACACCCCCCCCCCCCCCACCCCCCCCCACCCCAACCAGGTAACCTGCTCTAAACTATAGAGGACGATCTAGACCTGCTCTAAACTATAGAGGACGATCTAGACCTGCTCTAAACTATAGAGGACGGTCTACACTAAAGAGGACGATCTAGACCTGCTCTAGATTATAGAGGACGATCTAGATTATAGAGGACGATCTAGACCTGCTCTAGATTATAGAGGACGATCTAGATTATAGAGGACGATCTAGACCTGCTCTAGATTATAGAGGACGATCTAGACCTGCTCTAGACTATAGAGGATGATCTAGACCTGCTCTAAACTATAGAGGACGATCTAGACCTGCTCTAAACTATAGAGGACGGTCTACACTAAAGAGGACGATCTAGACCTGCTCTAGATTATAGAGGACGATCTAGACCTGCTCTAGACTATAGAGGACGATCTAGACCTGCTCTAGACTATAGAGGACGATCTAGACCTGCTCTAAACTATAGAGGACGGTCTACACTAAAGAGGACGATCTAGACCTGCTCTAGATTATAGAGGACGATCTAGACCTGCTCTAGACTATAGAGGACGATCTAGACCTGCTCTAGACTATAGAGGACGATCTAGACCTGCTCTAAACTATAGAGGACGGTCTAGACTATAGAGGACGATCTAGACCTGCTCTAGACTATAGAGGACGATCTAGACCTGCTCTAAATTATAGAGGACGATCTAGATTATAGAGGACGATCTAGATTATAGAGGACGATCTAGACCTGCTCTAGATTATAGAGGACGGTCTAGACCTGCTCTAGACTATAGAGGACGATCTAGACCTGCTCTAGATTATAGAGGACAATCTAGATTATAGAGGACGATCTAGACCTGCTCTAGTTTATAGAGGACGGTCTAGACCTGCTCTAGACTATAGAGGACGATCTAGACCTGCTCTAAACTATAGAGGACGGTCTAGACTATAGAGGACGATCTAGACCTGCTCTAAACTATAGAGGACGGTCTACACTAAAGAGGACGATCTAGACCTGCTCTAGATTATAGAGGACGATCTAGACCTGCTCTAGACTATAGAGGACGATCTAGACCTGCTCTAAACTATAGAGGACGGTCTAGACTATAGAGGACGATCTAGACCTGCTCTAGACTATAGAGGACGATCTAGACCTGCTCTAGACTATAGAGGACGATCTAGACCTGCTTTAAATTATAGAGGACGATCTAGATTATAGAGGACGATCTAGACCTGCTCTAGATTATAGAGGACGGTCTAGACCTGCTCTAGATTATAGAGGACGGTCTAGACCTGCTCTAGATTATAGAGGACGGTCTAGACCTGCTCTAGTTTATAGAGGACGATCTAGACCTGCTCTAGTTTATAGAGGACGATCTAGACCTGCTCTAGACTATAGAGGACGATCTAGACCTGCTCTAGATTATAGAGGACAATCTAGATTATAGAGGACGATCTAGACCTGCTCTAGTTTATAGAGGATGGTCTAGACCTGCTCTAGACTATAGAGGACGATCTAGACCTGCTCTAGACTATAGAGGATGATCTAGACCTGCTCTAGATTATAGAGGACGATCTAGATTATAGAGGACGATCTAGACCTGCTCTAGATTATAGAGGACGGTCTAGACCTGCTCTAGATTATAGAGGACGGTCTAGACCTGCTCTAGTTTATAGAGGACGATCTAGACCTGCTCTAGTTTATAGAGGACGATCTAGACCTGCTCTAGATTATAGAGGACGATCTAGATTATAGAGGACGATCTAGACCTGCTCTAGACTATAGAGGACGATCTAGACCTGCTCTAGATTATAGAGGACAATCTAGATTATAGAGGACGGTCTAGACCTGCTCTAGATTATAGAGGACGGTCTAGACCTGCTCTAGATTATAGAGGACGATCTAGACCTGCTCTAGATTATAGAGGACGATCTAGATTATAGAGGACGATCTAGACCTGCTCTAGACTATAGAGGACGATCTAGACCTGCTCTAGATTATAGAGGACGGTCTAGACCTGCTCTAGATTATAGAGGACGATCTAGATTATAGAGGACGATCTAGACCTGCTCTAGACTATAGAGGACGGTCTAGACCTGCTGTAGTTTATAGAGGACGGTCTAGACCTGCTCTGCTAGAAATACTGCCCAGTGTCACATGATCAGTGATGTCATGAAGCTCAGAGCCACAGGAAGGGAGGCAAAAAAATTTTCTCTTATTGTGAAAGGATGAACAGGAAGGAGGAACTGCTGACTCTCCAGCGAGACCGGAGATGAACTACAGCTACACACAGCAGGTGAGTTTATATACGGAGTAGTGTCCGTACCGTCATCGTCGCTTACGTCCTGTCACCGTCGACTACGTCCCGTCGCCTGCGTGCCGTTGCCTGCGTCATATATATATATATATATATATATATATATATATATATATATCTCTCCCTGCATTGAGATGGCCTTCAATGATGACAAGCCTTGTTTTACCAGTGAGGGAGATGCCGCCCCCCACACCATGACACTGCCCCCACCAGAAGCTGTTACTCCATCGGTGCAACAATCAGCATAGCGTTCTCCACGTCGTCTCCATACTTTGACCTGCCGTCCAACTTTAACAGACCGAACCTGGACTCATCACTGAACATGACATTCCCCCACATGTTCAGGTTCCATTGTCTGTGTTGGAGACACCAGCGCCAACAGGCCTGACGGTGAAGGGCAGTCACTGCAGGCTTCCTGGTAGCCTTATGAGAATACACTGTTTACCATCGGCAGAGCATTTTGGAACATTGTTCTACGGTGCTCCCCACATCATCAGCTGTGCTGCTCATCCCACAAATACATGATCCAACAAGTGTGACCTCATTGTGAAGGTCAATAAACAGGCTTTCAACATGTAGAATACAATGACCATTAGCACTGATACAACAGAGAAATAATCCACCAAACACAAGTTTAACTACTTTTTTCCCCAGTTTGTGTGTGTGTATATATATATATATTTTTTATTTTTTTTTAAATGTGTGGTGTTTAGTTTATATATATATGTGTATATATATATATATATACAGTTTATTTTATATATATATATAAAAAAAGTAATAAAAAAAAATATATACATATGTGTGTGTATATATATGTGTATATATATATATATATACACATATATATATATGTGTGTATATATATATATATATATATATATGTGTGTTTGTGTGTTTCAGGTAGTGAAGCCATTAGCAGTCATCTGCTCTTCACCCTCCTCTTCCTCCTCCTCACCTTCTTCTCCATCATCACATGTACCTGCTGCTGCTCACCTGCCGGCCACTACACAGACACGCTCAGGTACACGCACGCACACACACACACACACACACACACACACACACACACACACACACACACACACACACACACACACACACACACACACACACACACACACACACACACACTGAATACCTGTGTTTTCTGTTCTTAGTTGCCATGGCGATTCCAGCTGCTTCTCCCTGGTTGGTTAATGAGTTGGGTGAGCCTCTCTGCACTGTGGTAGCTCCGCCCCCTTACTCCTACGACCCGAACGGCAGTGATCTACCCCGAGGTCAGAGGTCAACCCACGTAAACACAACGTGTCACGTCCTGCTGCAGCTTCCTGTCTCACTGTGTGTGTGTGTGTGTGTGTGTGTGTGTGTGTGTGTGTGTGTGTGTGTGTGTGTGTGTGTGTGTGTGTGTGTGTGTGTGTGTGTGTGTGTGTGTGTGTGTGTGTGTGTGTGTGTGTGTGTGTGTGTGTGTGTGTGTGTGTGTGTGTGTGTGTGTGTGTGTGTGTGTAGACTGCAGAGTCCTTCAGTATTACTTCAACCTCGGCATCCAGGTGAGTCCAGGTGTTCTCTGGTTGATCAGCAGCATAATCTGGATGAGACAGATGTTAATGTGTCCCCCCCATCCTCCACAGTGGTACCATCAGCAGCAGGCTTACCCCGCCACCTCACCAGACGCCTCCTACCACTACCAGCACTACACCCCCTACCTGAGCCAGGAACCCCCCCTGCATGGTAAGACCCTACAGCCTCTCTGATTGGCTGCTGGATGAAAGAGAGCTGTCAGTTCATTGGTGGAGGTCTGTCGACCAATCAGCAGCTTCCTCAGCTGCTGTTCCTCCAGTGTCCACCACATGCTGCTGTGGCGAAGGAAGGAAGGAAGGGTTCACAACAGGTATCGGTTGACAGGAGTCTCCAGTTCACCGTCCGGGAGCGTTAACTCAGCAGCTACGATGCTGCGTGTAGTGTCGTGGACATGCAGCCACTTTCCCAGTAAAAGTCTCCACCACACATTTAGTTTAGTTTAGCAGGTTGTCAGCTGTGCGTCTGCCCGGCGGAACTTTAGTAGCTGCTAAGTTAACGCTCCCTGACGCTGAACTGGAGACTCCTGTCAACCGATATCTGTTGTGCTCCTGCAGCCGGTGCTCCTGCTGCCGGCGCTCCTGCTGCCGGTGCTGCTGGTGCTCCTGCTGCCGGCGCTCCTCTGCTGCCGGTGCTGCTGGTGCTCCTGCAGGCGGCGCTACTGCAGCCGGTGCTGGTGGTGCTCTTGCAGCCGGTGCTCCTGCAGCTGGTGCTCCTGCTGCCGGTGCTGCTGGTGCTCTTGCAGCCGGTGCTGCTGGTGCTCCTGCAGGCGGCGCTACTGCAGCCGGTGCTCCTGCTGCCGGCGCTCCTGCTGCCGGTGCTGCTGGTGCTCCTGCTGCCGGCGCTCCTGCTGCTGGTGCTCCTGCTGCCGGCGCTCCTGCTGCCGGTGCTGCTGGTGCTCCTGCAGGCGGCGCTACTGCAGCCGGTGCTGGTGGTGCTCTTGCAGCCGGTGCTCCTGCAGCTGGTGCTCCTGCTGCCGGTGCTGCTGGTGCTCTTGCAGCCGGTGCTGCTGGTGCTCCTGCAGGCGGCGCTACTGCAGCCGGTGCTGCTGGTGCTCTTGCTGCTGGTGCTCCTGCAGCCGGTGCTGCTGGTGCTCTTGCAGCCGGTGCTCCTGCAGCCGGTGCTGCTGGTGCTCTTGCAGCCGGTGCTCCTGCAGCCGGTGCTGCTGCTGCTGGAGTGAGGCACAAATCTTGTCGGTTAACGGTTAATAATCGGTTAACGAGGGTCGGTTTCTGTTAAGAGCATCAATGAGCATCCCTAACCAGCTGAACCACTGAATCCTGTTTCTCCTCCTCCATCAGGCCCCGCCTCCTCCATGGAAGGCTCCTCCTCCTCCACCAGCAGCCCCGCCCCTCCTGGCTCCGCCCCCTCCTCTGCTCTCCTGTACCCGGATCAAACGCCCCTCCCCTCTCCCCCGCTGCTGCACCTGCCGTATGAAGCCCCGCCCCCGGGCACCTACCTGCCCTCCAGCCCCCCCCCTCCTCTTCCGCACCTCCCCCATCACTCCTCCTACCACACCTTCCTCCCCCCCTCCGCCCACTGGGGGGCGCTGCAGCCTACGGGCCACGCCACGCGGGTCTACTGCCCCGCCCCCAACCCCGGCCACGTGGTGGGTTACATCACAGCCCCGCCCCCCCACCACACGGCCACACACTACATCCCCCCCACCATCTAGCCGTTAGCTCGTGGCTAACGACACCCCTTGTGTTCAATGAGCGGTGCTAGCAGCGCTAACAGGTGTTAGCTCTCCAGCAGCGCCGACAACAAAACCTCATTTAGAGAAATAAGAAACAAGTTCAACAGTTTCATGTTTTAATAGACGAGATTAGAAAGCTTCAGGCTGGGCGTGGCCAGTCCCCGTTTATTAATGAGGGATATATTTCTGTTATTAATGTCCAACACGGTGCTTTGTTTGTGTTACTGGGTGAATAAAGTTTGTTTCAGCAGCAGAACATGATGATGATGATTATTATAGCATGCTAACGGGGCCTCCTGTGGCTGGTTTCTGGCGAGGCCTATGGAACAGAGGCGGGGTCACGGCCGGACTCGGGTCTTGAGGTCTGGGGGTAGAACACATGCGCAGTGGAACTGAAGCTGCGGTCGTGCGTTGTGATTGGCTCAGGCCAGATTCTAATGCTGATGTGTTCTAGCCCCGAAGACGTGACGCGTGACCCCGCCTCCTTCCATCGGCCGTTAGCATGCTAACAGGCTAACAGATTCATCCTCAGAGGAACATGAACGTCTGAAAGTTCGTCACAGTTCATCCAATAAGACGTCTCAGAGTGTGCGTGCGTGACGTCGTCATGGTAACAGCTCGACGGGGATCTCCGCGGTCCAGAGGTCGCGACCCCCCGGGGCTCTCAGCGGCTCCTTTAGCCAGCGAGGGTTGGACAGGTGAGTCAGGTGTTTCTCCTGCAGACCAATCAGAACGGCCGACCGCTCCAGGTGCTGTAGCTCCTCCCCCTGCATGGAGGCGGAGCACAGCCAGGTCCCGCCCACATCCACCAATCCTGAAAGAGAGGTTTCCACAGGTGAGGAGATGCCTTCAGGTACGCCTCGTAAACCATCGGAGAAGACCGACGTGCTCTCCCACCTGCCACCACGCCGCGGCCGAACCTCTCTCCGGACTCCAGCAGCGTTTGGATCTGAACCCGGTTCATCGCCAGCGGGCCGCTCAGCACCGCCCTCCACTCCTCCCCCTCCCAGTCCCGCCTGGCGATGTGGATCCCCAGGGTCTGGTTCTCCAGCGGGGCCAGTAGGGGCCTCCAGCGGCTCTCCACCGTCTTCACCCCGTCCAGAACCAGACCGGCGTACGGCTGGCGGAACGACAGGCACCACACCTGCAGCGACATGTCTGCAAAACAAACAACCCTCACGCTCATTATGGGATGCATTATTAATCAAACATGATCAGTTCATGTTCATACACCAAATCAATAAACATGATCAGTTCATGTTCATACACCAAATCAATAAACATGATCAGTTCATGTTCATACACCAAATCAATAAACATGATCAGTTCATGTTCATACACCAAACTCCACTCAAGAAATCAATAAACATGAATCAGCTGCTCACTTTACACACTAAAGGTGTTCTTCATTCATATGAACAGTTGAACTCCTATAGTGACGTTATTTACTGTATTGGATGTCTTATTTGTCTAAATGATAGTTTGTTCGATCAGAAGAGCTGCTGTTGGTTAAACTTCCTCAGACCGCTGAAACTCCTTCACAGAAACCAGGGACCTCATTCAGCACATTTCTGGATGGAGTTTGGTGCGCAGCGCTGCGAGCTGGAGGGTGATGGTCAGCTGGAGGGTGATGGTCAGCTGGAGGGTGATGGTCAGCTGGAGGGTGATGGTCAGCTGGAGGGTGATGGTCAGCTGGAGGGTGATGGTCAGCTGGAGGGTGATGGTCAGCTGGAGGGTGATGGTCAGCAGGAGGGTGATGGTCAGCTGGAGGGTGATGGTCAGCTGGAGGGTGAGGCAGCAGGATCAGCCGCGGAGATGATCCGGTCTGTTTGTCCTCGTTGAAAGTCAGTAAATGTAGTTTTACACACTTAGTCTTCCTGACTCAGATCCAGATCCAGACTCCGCTCACTTCTCCCGCTGTTCATCTCTCTTCCGCTCAGACTGCTGCTGCTTCTTCTTCTTCTGGTTTAATGTGTGCAGCTCCGCTCTGCTGCCCTCTGCAGCTGGTGACGGGTTACCGTGGTTACCGTGGTTACCGTGGTTACCGCCTGGTTACCGTGGTGATCTCGCTGCAGCTTCAGCTTCAATAGACTCTGATTCTGTTTGGAGGTTTCCAACAATTAGAGGAATGAAAAAGCTTTTATTGATTCATTATTTAGTTTATTTATTATTTACGGAAAATAAATACCAGGACATTTTATTTAAATTAATGCAATTTAATCACATTAACATGAAGATTCAAATTGAACTTAATGCAATTAAATCAAATTTTAAATGTAATAAAACATGAACTGTGATGTCACCACGTCACATAAAGAAACTAAAGTTTTAGTTTCATGATTAAGTAGTTATTAATTTCCACCGACATGCAGGATCACAGCACAGATCAATAAACCAATCACACGTGGTACGGGACAGGAAGTAGGTCTTACATCAGCAGCAGCAGCGATGACATCACAGAAATGAAGCAGTGGATGATGTCATTATTTTACTGCTTCCTGTTTTTATAGATGAGCTATGATATCATCACAACGACAACATGCGATGATGTCACATAAAAAAGAATATCAGAATAATTCATAATGAAAAGCAGCGTGTGACATCACTAACGAGCTCTTCTCTGGTTACCATAGCAACTAATGAATCAGATGCTGAAACGTCTACAAGAAAATATCTACAGATACAAATAATAACAAGTAAATAAATAAATCCATAACGCCTGAAAGAAAACAAAAATCAATAATGATATAAATAAGATCAAAGGTTTTGATCAGCTGATCTGAACGCAGTAATATAGAATATAGATATAAAGAATATAGAATATAGATAGAAATAAAAACAGGAAGTCATTAACATTTTTATCCACAAAAAAAAAAAAAAACAGTTTACAGTTGCCTGACACCTCGTCGCGTCTTCTCCTTAACGTCTTCTCCTTAACGTCTTCTCCTTAACATCTTCTCCTTAACGTCTTCTCGTGTCTTCTCGTTAGCGTCTCCTCGTTGGCGTTTCCTCGTTGGCGTCTCCTCGTCGCATCTTCTCCTTAACATCTTCTCCTTAACGTCTTCTCGTGTCTTCTCGTTAGTGTCTCCTCGTTGGCGTTTCCTCGTTGGCGTCTCCTCGTCGCGTCTTCTCCTTAACGTCTTCTCCTTAACGTCATCTCGTGTCTTCTCGTTGGCATCTCCTCGTTGGCGTCTCCTCGTTGCCATTTCCTCGTTGGCGTCTCCTCGTTGCGTCTTCTCCTTAACGTCTCCTCGTTGGCGTCTCCTTGTTGGCATCTCCTCGTTGGCGTCTCCTCGTTGGCGTCTTCTCGTTAGCAATTCCTCGTTGGCGTCTCCTCATTGGCTACTCTCTACTCTATTGTACTCTACTGTCCTCTACTCTACTGTCCTCTACTCTACTCTACTGTCCTCTACTCTACTGTCCTCTACTCTACTCTACTGTCCTCTACTCTACTGTCCTCCACTGTCCTCTACTCTACTATACTCTACTCTACTCTACTGTCCTCTACTCTACTCTACTGTCCTCTACTCTACTGTCCTCTACACTACTCTACTCTACTGTCCTCTACTCTACTCTACTGTCCTCTACTGTCCTCTACTGTCCTCTACTCTACTCTACTGTCCTCTACTCTTCTGTCCTCTACTCTACTCTACTCTACTGTCCTCTACTGTCCTCTACTCTACTCTACTGTCCTCTACTCTTCTGTCCTCTACTCTACTCTACTCTACTGTCCTCTACTCTACTCTTCTGTCCTCTACTCTACTGTCCTCTACTGTCCTCTACTCTACTCTACTGTCCTCTACTCTTCTGTCCTCTACTCTACTCTTCTGTCCTCTACTCTTCTGTCCTCTACTCTACTCTACTGTCCTCTACTCTACTGTCCTCTACTCTACTATACTCTACTCTACTCTACTCTACTGTCCTCTACTCTACTCTACTCTACTCTACTGTCCTCTACTCTACTGTCCTCTACACTACTCTACTCTACTGTCCTCTACTCTACTGCCCTCTACTCTACTCTACTGTCCTCTACTCTACTGTCCTCTACTCTACTGTCCTTTACTCTACTCTACTGTCCTCTACTCTTCTGTCCTCTACTCTACTCTACTCTACTGTCCTCTACTCTTCTGTCCTCTACTCTACTCTACGCTACTCTACTCTACTCTACTGTCCTCTACTCTACTGTCCTCTACTGTCCTCTACTCTACTCTACTGTCCTCTACTCTTCTGTCCTCTACTCTACTCTACTCTACTCTACTCTACTGTCCTCTACTCTACTGTCCTCTACTCTACTCTACTGTCCTCTACTCTACTCTACTGTCCTCTACTGTCCTCTACTCTACTCTACTGTCCTCTACTCTTCTGTCCTCTACTCTACTCTCCTCTACTCTACTCTACTGTCCTCTACTCTTCTGTCCTCTACTCTACTCTACTGTCCTCTACTCTTCTGTCCTCTACTCTACTGTCCTCTACTCTACTCTACTGTCCTCTACTCTACTGTCCTTCACTGTCCTTTACTCTACTATACTCTACTTTACTCTACTGTCCTCTACTCTACTCTACTCTATTGTCCTCTACTCTACTGTACTCTACTCTACTGTCCTCTACTCTACTCTACTCTACTGTCCTCTACTCTACTGTCCTCCACTGTCCTCTACTCTACTCTACTGTCCTCTACTCTACTGTCCTCTACTCTACTGTCCTCTACTCTACTCTACTGTCCTCTACTGTACTGTCCTCTACTCTACTCTACTGTCCTCTACTGTCCTCTACTCTTCTGTCCTCTATTCTACTCTACTCTACACTACTCTACTCTACTGTCCTCTACTCTACTGTCCTCTACTCTACTCTACTGTCCTCTACTTTTCTGTCCTCTACTCTACTGTCCTCTACTCTACTGTCCTCTACTGTCCTCTACTCTACTGTCCTCTACTGTCCTCTACTCTACTCTTCTGTCCTCTACTCTACTGTCCTCTACTGTCCTCTACTCTACTCTTCTGTCCTCTACTCTACTGTCCTCTACTCTACTGTCCTCCACTGTCCTCTACTCTACTCTACTCTACTGTCCTCTACTCTACTGTCCTCTACTCTGCTCCGGCTCTGCGCTGCTCTACGAGTCTGACCGGTGGAACCAGCCGACCAATCAGCTGCCAGACTAAAGGAACTACTCCTCCCATAATGCCTTAGTTCTCCTCAAACGAGCAGCCATGTTGGTTTGAGACGCCGCGGAGCAGAGCGAACCCTCACTAGCCGTTCGTGGGTGCGGTAAACATCTCCATGGTAACGGTGAGCTCAACCAATCAGAGACGTCGCCGTCACACTTAAGGATTGTGGGTAGTGAAGTTCTACTGCTATCAGACGGACCGGTGGAGCAGATGGCGTGGTAGCTGGCGGTGAGTCGACCGACATCATCACACTATGACCCTCCATGTTGACCTCTGACCTCAGATATACATTCAGGCTCCGCCTCCAGCAGGTCCACAACAATAAACACACCAATGAGAACAAAGAACTGATAATACTGACTATGACAGTTACGTGACATCATCAACTATCTAAGTGTTTCCTGTCAGGCGCCCCTCAGTCGGACCAGTCCTGGTCCTCGGGTTCAGAGTCCTCCTCTGATTCGCTGTACTCCACGGCGATGCGTCGCGACAGGATGGTGGCGACGTCGTTTCCCGTGGGCTCTCGTTTCTTGGCCTCCTCCTGCTCGCGCTGCTCCTGGACCTTCCTCAGCTGGATACCTGCAGACGGGGAGAGACCAGAACCTCAACGCCACGTCGGACCACAGGTCAGTACCACCGTGAGCACCGTGTGACAGCTGACCTCTGCGTATGGCAGCCAGCAGGTCGCTGCGGGCGTCGTTCGTCGGCACGTTGGCTCCGCTGGGAGCCTTCCTGCCGTCTGTCGTCGGGGGCAACGGGGGAGCGGCGGCGGCCGAGGGCGGGGCCTGGCCTCCGGGCCGGGACGGGGAGGGGACGTAGTTGGCTGGCGGAGGCGGCGGAGGGGAGGGGCTGTAGGGGCGGGACAGGACGGCGGCGCCACCTGGAGGACGAGACATTGATGAGCTGGCGGAAACATCACAGGTAGAACGTCTAAATGTGCGTTACCGTGGTTACCGGGAGCAGCTGCGGGGTGCGTTGCCATGGCAGCGGTGTTGGGGAACACCATCTGTCCCGTTGACGGCATGAGAGGGGGGGGCGGCGGCGGGGGGGCCGGAGGGATCTGATGGTCACTGAAGAGAGATGGAGGTCAAAGGTCAAACATGAGTCACTTGACACACTGCGTGTGCGTGTGCGTGTGCGTGTGCGTGTGTACTTGGCCTCCTTGGCAGCATTGGTCCGTGCTCCGTTCTGCTCCGAGCCGGCGAGCGGCGGCTGGTGGAGATGATGCGGCTGGTTGCGGCCCAGTGAGTGTTGGCGGGCCGTTGCCGTGGCGACCACAGAGGATGCAGACGGGGGTCGGAGGGCGCGGTCCAACGACTGAGTCTGACCGCTTCCTGACACCGTCACATGATCCTTCCCATCATGCCCCTGGGTGTCATGGTGGTGGGGGAAGGAGAGGTCGTCTGACCTGGGGGGGATTATAATAATATATTATTATATAACAATATACAGTCATTATTATTATTATTATTATTATTATAACAATAAGGAACATTTACAACACTGGTGTATTAATAATAATAATAATAATAATAATAATAATAATAATAATAATATTAATTATAATAATGATAATAACTTACTATTACTTATTGGACGGAATAATATCAATAATTATTATAATAATAATATTTAAAATAATACTATTAATAATAATAATAATAATAATAATAATAATAGTGTACTATTACTTATTACACTGAATATTAATCTTAACAATAATAATAATAAGGTACCATTACTTATTAGACTGAATAATAATAATAATAATAATAATAATAATAACAATAATAATAATAGTAGTAATAAGTTACCATTACTCATTACCCTGACCATCCAGCGGTTCCAACAGGACAGCCTACGATAGGTGGAGACCTCTCTGGTCCCAGGATGACCTCAGACTGACCTTTGACCTCGGACTGATGAGACCGTGTTTACCTGTCAGGTGACATTGAGCCGTCGGAGGTGTGGTAAGGTGACGGCGTCACCCGAGCGTCGGGGCGGAGCTCCTTGTCGTACGCCATCAGGTTCCACTCCTGTCGCCTGTTCCGAGCTTTCCGAACCTTCACAGGAAGAACAACAACAGCCCTTCAAAATAAAAGGATGGATAATAATAAAGAGATGAGAACGGGGAGGAGGAACTGACCTTCTTCACCTCCCGTCCTGAAGACTCCTCCACATGCTTCTGCTCCTGGAACACAGAGATCATTGTGTTGTCATTCTGCTGCTGTCACACACACACACAGGAAGTGATGTCACAGATAAAGCGATGACCCACCTTCTGGCGTCTCTTCTCTTTGCGTTTGTTCTCGGTGGCCTGAAGCATCTTCTCCCGCCACAAGCTGAAGAAGTACGACGGGTCGGTGTAGAACTTCAGACCGTCCTTCTTATCGTCCCTTCACACACACAACAATCCTCCTATTACTAATAAAGCTCTAATTACTACTAAAGCTCTAATTACTAATAAAGCTCTAATTACTAATAAAGCTCTAATTACTAATAAACCTCTCATTACTACTAAAGCTCTCATTACTACTAAAGCTCTTATTGCTAATAAAGCTCTAATTACTAATAAAGCTCTTATTACTAATAAAGCTCTAATTACTAATAAAGCTCTTATTACTAATAAAGCTCTAATTGCTAGTAAAGCTCTTATTACTGATAAAGCTCTAATTACTAATAAAGCTCTAATTACTAATAAAGCTCTAATTACTAATAAAGCTCAAATTACTAATAAAGCTCTAATTACTAGTAAAGCTCTTATTACTAATAAAGCTCAAATTACTAATAAAGCTCTTATTACTAATAAAGCTCTTATTACTAATAAAGCTCAAATTACTAATAAAGCTCTAATTACTAATAAAGCTCTAATTACTATTAAAGCTCTTATTACTAATAAAGCTCTAATTACTAATAAAGCTCTAATTACTAATAAAGCTCTAATTACTAATAAACCTCTCATTACTACTAAAGCTCTCATTACTACTAAAGCTCTTATTGCTAATAAAGCTCTAATTACTAATAAAGCTCTAATTACTAATAAAGCTCTTATTACTAATAAAGCTCTAATTGCTAGTAAAGCTCTTATTACTAATAAAGCTCTAATTACTACTAAAGCTCTAATTACTACTAAAGCTCTCATTACTACTAAAGCTCTAATAACTAATAAAGCTCTAATTACTAATAAAGCTCTAATTACTAATAAAGCTCTTATTACTAATAAAGCTCAAATTACTAATAAAGCTCTAATTACTAATAAAGCTCAAATTACTATTAAAGCTCTTATTACTAATAAAGCTCTAATTACTAATAAAGCTCTAATTACTAATAAAGCTTTAATTACTAATAAAGCTCAAATTACTAATAAAGCTCTAATTACTAGTAAAGCTCTTATTACTAATAAAGCTCAAATTACTAATAAAGCTCTTATTACTAATAAAGCTCTTATTACTAATAAAGCTCAAATTACTAATAAAGCTCTTATTACTAATAAAGCTCTAATTACTAATAAAGCTCTAATTACTAATAAAGCTCTTATTACTAATAAAGCTCTTATTACTAATAAAGCTCAAATTACTAATAAAGCTCTTATTACTAATAAAGCTCTTATTACTACTAAAGCTCTAATTACTAATAAAGCTCTAATTACTAATAAAGCTCTTATTACTAATAAAGCTTTAATTACTAATAAAGCTCAAATTACTAATATAGCTCAAATTACTAATAAAGCTCTTATTACTAATAAAGCTCTTATTACTAATAAAGCTTTAATTACTAATAAAGCTCAAATTACTAATAAAGCTCTAATTACTAGTAAAGCTCTTATTACTAATAAAGCTCAAATTACTAATAAAGCTCTTATTACTAATAAAGCTCCTATTGCTAATAAAGCTTTAATTACTAATAAAGCTCTAATAACTAATAAAGCTCTAATTACTAATAAAGCTCTTATTACTAATAAAGCTTTAATTACTAATAAAGCTCAAATTACTAATAAAGCTCTAATTACTAGTAAAGCTCTTATTACTAATAAAGCTCTAATTACTAATAAAGCTCTAATTACTAATAAAGCTCTAATTACTAATAAAGCTCTTATTACTAATAAAGCTCTTATTACTAATAAAGCTCAAATTACTAATAAAGCTCTTATTACTAATAAAGCTCTTATTACTAATAAAGCTCTAATTACTAATAAAGCTCTAATTACTAATAAAGCTCTTATTACTAATAAAGCTTTAATTACTAATAAAGCTCAAATTACTAATAAAGCTCTAATTACTAGTAAAGCTGTTATTACTAATAAAGCTCAAATTACTAATAAAGCTCTAATTACTAATAAAGCTCTTATTACTAATAAAGCTCAAATTACTAATAAAGCTCTAATTACTAATAAAGCTCTAATTACTAATAAAGCTCTTATTACTAATAAAGCTCTTATTACTAATAAAGCTCAAATTACTAATAAAGCTCTTATTACTAATAAAGCTCTAATTACTACTAAAGCTCTAATTACTACTAAAGCTCTCATTACTACTAAAGCTCTTATTACTAATAAAGCTCTAATTACTAATAAAGCTCTTATTACTAATAAAGCTCTAATTACTAATAAAGCTCTAATTACTAATAAAGCTCTTATTACTAATAAAGCTCAAATTACTAATAAAGCTCTTATTACTAATAAAGCTCTTATTACTAATAAAGCTCAAATTAATAATAAAGCTCTTATTACTAATAAAGCTCAAATTACTAATAAACCTCTAATTGCTAGTAAAGCTCTTATTGCTAATAAAGCTCTAATTACTAATAAAGCTCTTATTACTAATAAATCTCTAATTACTAATTACAGAAGTGACATGAGAGGGTGGAGCTATGTACATGTACAGGATGCTGAACTGACCTGTAGGGGGTCAGGATGCTGAACTGACCTGTAGGGGGTCAGGATGTTAAACTGACCTGTAGGGGGTCAGGATGTTGAACTGACCTGTAAGGGGTCAGGATGCTGAACTGACCTGTAGGGGGTCAGGATGTTGAACTGACCTGTAGGGGGTCAGGATGTTAAACTGACCTGTAAGGGGTCAGGATGTTGAACTGACCTGTAGGGGGTCAGGATGTTGAACTGACCTGTAGGGGGTCAGGATGTTGAACTGACCTGTAAGGGGTCAGGATGCTGAACTGACCTGTAGGGGGTCAGGATGTTGAACTGACCTGTAGGGGGTCAGGATGTTGAACTGACCTGTAAGGGGTCAGGATGCTGAACTGACCTGTAGGGGGTCAGGATGTTGAACTGACCTGTAGGGGGTCAGGATGTTGAACTGACCTGTAAGGGGTCAGGATGCTGAACTGACCTGTAGGGGGTCAGGATGTTGAACTGACCTATAGGGGGTCAGGATGTTGAACTGACCTGTAGGGGGTCAGGATGTTGAACTGACCTGTAGGGGGTCAGGATGTTGAGGGGCGGCGGTTTGTCGCAGCGTTGGTACATCTCCAGAACCGGGTTGAGGATGGAGCTCCGTGACACCACCTGCTGGTCCTGGATGGTGCTGCTCCTGAAAGCCTTCCTCATGTTGATGTCCTGCAGAGACACTAGACCACAAACAGTACTATTACTACGTAGTAGGACTACTAGTAGTAGTACTTGTAGGACTAGTAGTAGTAGTAGAAGTAGTAGTACTAGTAGGACTAGTAGCAGTAGTAGAAGTAGAAGTAGTACTAGTAGGACTAGTAGTATGTTACTAGTAGGACTAGTAGTTGTAGTAGAAGTAGTAGTAGTACTAGTAGGACTAGTAGTAGTAGTAGAAGAACTACTAGTAGTAGTACTAGTGGTAGGGCTACTAGTAATAGTACTAGTAGGACTAGTAGTAGTAGTACTAGTAGGACTAGTAGTAGTAGTAGGACTACTAGTAGTAGTAGTACTAGTAGTAGTAGTAGAACTAGTAGTACTAGTAGTAGTAGTAGTAGTAGTAGGACTACTAGTAGTCGTACTAGTAGGACTACTAGTAGTAGTAGGACTAGTAGTAGTAGTAGTACTAATAGTAGTAGTAGTAGTAGGACTACTAGTAGTAGTACTAGTAAGACTATTAGTAGTAGTAGGACTAGTAGTAGTAGAAGTAGTACTACTAGTAGTGGTAAGACTAGTAGTAGTAGTAGTACTAGTAGTAGAAGTAGTAATTCTAGTAGCATTAGTAATAGTAGTAGTAGTAGAAATACTAGTAGTAGTAGTACTACCAGTAGTAGTAGTAGTAGTAGTACTACTAGTAGTAGTAGTAGTAGTAGTAATACTAGTAGTAGTTGTAGTAGTAGTGTTAGTAGTAGTAGTAGTAGTAATATTAGTAGTAGTAGTAGTACTTCTAGTAGTAGTAGTAGTAGTAGTAGTAGTAGTATTAGTAGTAGAAATACTAGTAGTAGTATTACTACTACTAGTAGTAGTAGTAGTAGTGTTAGTAGTAGTAGTAGTAGTAGTAGTACTACTTCTAGTAGTAGTAGTAGTAGTAATACTAGTAGTAGTAGTAGTAGTAGTACTAGCAGTAGTAGTAATACTAGTAGTAGTAGTAGTAATACTAGTAGTAGTAACTCACTCCTCTATGGCATCAGCAACACCTTACAGCTGGTCCAGAATGCAGCTGCCCGACTCCTCACCCACACCAAATCATGGCATCATATCACCCCAGTCCTGAAAGACCTTCACTGGCTCCCCGTCTCCCACCGGATCTCCTACAAAATCCTGACCCTCACCTACAAAGCCCTCCACCAACTTGCACCCCCCATCTCTCTGAACTCCTCTCCCCCTACCAACCTCAACGGTCCCTCAGATCCACCTCGGCTGGTTTACTCTCCACCCCCACGTCCAAACTCCGCAGCTTTGGGGACAGAGCATTCTCCAGGGCAGCTCCCAAGCTCTGGAACTCACTCCCCAATCTCATCAGAGACTCCGATTCCCTCACCACATTCCAGTCCCGCCTCAAAACACATCTTTTCTCATCTGCTTACCCGTAGCCGCCTCCTTCCCCCGACCCATCAGTCCATGTGTCTGGATGTGATTGTGCTGTGTATGTCGCTTTTTGTCGTTCGGCTCCTGTCTGTCTGTCTCACACCGTTTTCCCCCCGACTATGTTAAAGCGTCTTTGAGAATACTATAAAGCGCTATATAAATCCAATATATTAGTAGTAGTAGTAATAGTAGTAGTAGTAGTACTATGACTAGTAGTAGGACTAGTAGTAGTAGTAGTAGTACTAGTAGTAGTAATACTAGTAGTAGTAGTAGTAGTAGTACTAGGACTAGTAGTAGTAGTAGTAGTAATACTAGTAGTAGTAGCTGTGGTCAGTTGCTGACTCACCTTCCTCCACGGTGGAGTCCAGCTGTGTGACCTTCACCGCCAGCAGGTCGACTCTCTCCTGCAGGTTGCTCATCCTCAGGTGGAAACCGTTGGCCTCCGTGAACAGCTCGCTGAAGATGTCCTCCGCATGGCGACCTGCACGCCACGACATCACAGGACACACAAACCAACCACATTCACTTGATCTGACTGATCTGACTGATCTGATCTGATCTGACTGATCTGATCTGATGTGATCTGATCTGACTGAACTGATCTGATCTGACTGATCTGATCTGATGTGATCTGATCCGACTGATCTGATCTGATCCGACTGATCTGATCTGATCTGACTGATCTGATCTGATCTGACTGATGTGATCTGACTGATCTGATCTGATCTGATCTGACAGATCTGATCTGATCTGATCTGATCTGACTGAACTGATCTGATCTGACTGATCTGATCTTATCTGATCTGATCCGACTGATCTGATCTGATCTGATCTGACTGATCTGACTGATCTAAGATGATCTGATCTGACTGATCTGATCCGACTGATCTGATCTGATCTGATCTGATCTGATCTGACTAAACTGATCTGATCTGACTGATCTGACTGATCTGATCCGACTGATCTGATCTGATCTGATCTGACTGAACTGATCTGATCTGACTGATCTGATCTGACTAAACTGATCTGATCTGACTGATCTGATCTGACTAAACTGATCTGATCTGATCTGATCTGATTGAACTGATCTGATCTGACTGATCTGATCTGACTGATCTAATCTGATCTGATCTGATCTGATCTGATCCGACTGATCTGATCTGATCTGATCTGACTGATCTGATCTGACTGATGTGATCTGACTGATCTGATCTGATCTGATCTGATCCGACTGATCTGATCTGATCTGACTGATCTGATCTGACTGATCTAATCTGATCTGATCTGATCTGATCCGACTGATCTGATCTGATCTGCTCTGCAGCTGTTCTGAGATCAGATTCCAGTCTGAACTCTAGTGTTCTGGGTTCTGTAGTCCAGACTGAGACTGTGTTGTAGTTCATGGTGTTCAGGTGTCACTCACTGAGTCCTCCCAGCTGTTTGATGACGGCGGCCAGCGTGCTGTTGGTGACACACTCCAGCTCACTGACGACGCCATCAGGCAGAGCGCAGCGACACAAATACCTGGGTTCAATGATCCGCTTCACCAATGGCATGGCTCACCTGGAGAGAGGGGAGGGGGTCACATGACATGGTCTCAGATGAAGAGCACTGATACTTGGCCTCTATTCAGCCTTACCTGTCTCCATGGCAACAGCCGGTTGAGGTCAGGTGAGAGGTGAAGCCCTGCCCCTTCCTGTGACCACCATGGGACCTCATAGTGGTATGGTAACCATAGAAACCAGCCCCCTCTCCCTAACCAGTGGTAACCATAGAAACCACCCCTCCTCCCTAACCACTGGTAACCATAGAAACCACCCCTCCTCCCTAACCACTGGTAACCATAGAAACCACCCCTCCTCCCTAACCAGTTGTAACCTGAACAGGGCCGTAATACCAGGTGTGAACATGACGTTAATACCAGGTGTGAACATGACATTAATACCAGGTGTGAACAGGGCCGTAATACCAGGTGTGAACATGACATTAATACCAGGTGTGAACAGGGCCGTAATACCAGGTGTTAACATGACATTAATACCAGGTGTGAACATGACGCCAATACCAGGTGTGAACATGACGTCAATACCAGGTGTTAACATGACGTTAATACCAGGTCTGCACATGAGGTTAATACCAGGTGTGAACAGGACCGTAATACCAGGTGTGAACATGACGTTAATACCAGGTGTGAACATGACGTTAATACCAGGTGTGAACATGACGTTAATACCAGGTGTGCACATGACGTTAATACCAGGTGTGAAAATGACGTTAATACCAGGTGTGAACATGATGTTAATACCAGGTGTTAACATGACGTTAATACCAGGTGTGAACATGATGTTAATACCAGGTGTTAACATGACGTTAATACCAGGTGTGCACATGACGTTAATACCAGGTGCGAACATGACGTTAATACCAGGTGTGAACATGATGTTAATACCAGGTGTGAACATGATGTTAATACCAGGTGTTAACATGACGTTAATACCAGGTGTTAACATGACGTCAATACCAGGTGTTAACATGACGTTAATACCAGGTCTGCACATGAGGTTAATACCAGGTGTGAACAGGGCCGTAATACCAGGTGTGAACATGACGTTAATACCAGGTGTGAACATGACGTTAATACCAGGTGTGAACATGACGTTAATACCAGGTGTGAACATGACGTTAATACCAGGTGTGAACATGATGTTAATACCAGGTGTGAACATGATGTTAATACCAGGTGTGAACATGACGTTAATACCAGGTGTTAACATGACGTTAATACCAGGTGTGAACATGACGTTAATATCAGGTGTGAACATGATGTTAATACCAGGTGTAAACATGATGTTAATACCAGGGGTGAACAGGGCCGTAATACCAGGTGTTAACATGACGTTAATACCAGGTGTGAACATGACGTTAATATCAGGTGTGAACATGATGTTAATACCAGGGGTGAACAGGGCCGTAATACCAGGTGTGAACATGACGTTAATACCAGGTGTGAACATGATGTTAATACCAGGTGTGAACATGATGTTAATACCAGGTGTGAACATGACGTTAATACCAGGTGTGAACATGACGTTAATATCAGGTGTGAACATGATGTTAATACCAGGTGTAAACATGAGGTTAATACCAGGTGTGAACAGGGCCGTAATACCAGGTGTGAACATGACGTTAATACCAGGTGTGAACATGACGTTAATACCAGGTGTGAACATGATGTTAATACCAGGTGTGAACATGATGTTAATACCAGGTGTGAACATGACGTTAATACCAGGTGTTAACGTGACGTTAATACCAGGTGTGCACATGACGTTAATACCAGGTGTGAACAGGGCCGTAATATCAGGTGTGAACATGACGTTAATACCAGGTGTGAACATAACGTTAATACCAGGTGTGAACATGATGTTAATACCAGGTGTGAACATGACGTTAATATCAGGTGTGAACATGATGTTAATACCAGGTGTAAACATGATGTTAATACCAGGGGTGAACAGGGCCGTAATACCAGGTGTTAACATGACGTTAATACCAGGTCTGCACATGAGGTTAATACCAGGTGTGAACAGGGCCGTAATACCAGGTGTGAACATGACGTTAATACCAGGTGTGAACATAACGTTAATATCAGGTGTGAACATGATGTTGATACCAGGTGTGAACATGATGTTAATACCAGGTGTGAACATGACGTTAATATCAGGTGTGAACATGATGTTAATACCAGGTGTTAACATGACGTTAATACCAGGTCTGCACATGAGGTTAATACTAGGTGTGAACAGGGCCGTAATACCAGGTGTGAACATGATGTTAATACCAGGGGTGAACATGACGTTAATACCAAGTGTTAACATGACGTTAATACCAGGTGTGAACATGAGGTTAATACCAGGTGTTAACATGACGTTAATACCAGGTGTGAACATGATGTTCACACCTGGTGTGAACATGATGTAAATACCAGGTGTGAACAGGGCCGTAATACCAGGTGTGAACATGACGTTAATACCAGGTGTGAACATGATGTTAATACCAGGTGTGAACATGATGTTAATACCAGGTGTTAACATGACGTTAATACCAGGTGTGAACATGACGTTAATACCAGGTGTGCACATGACGTTAATACCAGGTGTGAACAGGGCTGTAATACCAGGTGTGAACATGACGTTAATACCAGGTGTGCACATGACGTTAATACCAGGTGTGAACAGGGCTGTAATACCAGGTGTGAACATGACGTTAATACCAGGTGTGAACATAACGTTAATACCAGGTGTGAACATGATGTTAATACCAGGTGTGAACATGACGTTAATATCAGGTGTGAACATGACGTTAATATCAGGTGTGAACATGAAGTTAATACCAGGGGTGAACATGACGTTAATACCAAGTGTTAACATGACGTTAATACCAGGGGTGAACATGACGTTAATACCAAGTGTTAACATGACGTTAATACCAGGTGTGAACATGACGTTAATACCAGGTGTGAACATGACGTTAATACCAGGTGTTAACATGACGTTAATACCAGGTGTGAACATGACGTTAATACCAGGTGTGAACATGACGTTAATACCAGGTGTTAACATGACGTTAATACCAGGTGTTAACATGACGTTAATACCAGGTGTTAACATGACGTTAATACCAGGTGTGAACATGACGTTAATACCAGGTGTGAACATGAAGTTAATACCAGGTGTGAACATGAAGTTAATACCAAGTGTGAACATGACGTTAATATCAGGTGTGAACAGGGCCTTAATGCCCACACCTGTCTCACATCTGGTCTACTGTCTGACCAGAGAGAGGAGTCCAGATCTTCATTAACCGGTAACCACACGCACGCACGCACGCACGCACTTACACACACTATCAGAAGCTGGTTGCATTACGTCATGCAGTAATTTCAGCACAGCGTGTGTGTGTGTGTGTGTGTGCGTGCGTGCGTGCGTGCGTGCGTGCGTGTGTGTGTTATGGTCTGTACGGTCTGATCTTGACGTCATCACCGGGACCGGATGACTGACAGGTCAGTGATCAGAGAGACCGTCGCGAGCCGCGGATCGATGGATAACACGTCAGAGACTCACCTCCGGTAGTAGCCTCGGTAGCTCCGGTTATAGCCCCAGTAGTAGCACCGTCAGTAGCTCCGGTACCTCCGGTAGTAGCTCCGGTTATAGCTCCGGTACCCCCAGTAGTAGCCCCGGTAGTAGCTCCTGTGTCCGGTTCGTCCTGCTGAGGCTCCTCCGTCTCAGAGCAGCAAGCAGCGACTCTTCACATCCTCTGACCAGGAATGATGAGGAGGAGACGACGAAGACTCATCGGAGCTGCTCGGCTCCTTCCGGACAACTTCGGCCGGTTGCTACATGATTATATATACACATGTATATATACACATGTGTATATAAACACATGTGTATATATACACATAGAATTTGGACTTTTATTGTGAAAATAGAGGAAGTCAAGATTTTTCTGAAAATAATAAATTAATAAAATAAAATAATAAAATAATTAGATAAAATAATACAATAATTAGATAAAATAATAAAATTATTAGATAAAATAAAATAATATAATAATTAGATCAAATAAAAAAGATAAAATAAAATAATTAGATAAAATAATAACAAAATTATAAAATAATAAGATAAAATTATAAAATAAAATAATTAGATAAAATAATAAAATAATTAGATAGAATAAAATAATATAATAATTAGATAAAATAAAAAAAAGATAAAACAATTAGGTAAAATAAAATAATAACATAACAGGATTTATGCAGATGTGTCCAGATGAGCAGTTTTATTATTAATATTCATGACCATGTTAATGTAAAACAGTTTTAGTTGTGTTATTGCTGAAGGTGAGTCATCAGAGCCCAGCTGGACCCGGTGGATCACCGGAGCCCGGCTGGACCCGGTGGGTCATCAGAGCCTGTCACACTCAAACTCAGGGCCGGTCTCAGAGGGGCGGGGCATGTCGATGTAGAACACTTTGTTGTTGACGGGCGGCGGCGTGCAGGGCGGGCTTCTCGTCCCACAGTCCGGGCCGGGAGCAGCGCCGGGTGGGGCGGCCGGGTCGGGCCGGGTCCCAGGTGCGTACTTCTTCTCCGCCCGGTTCAGAGGAACTCTGAGTCGGCCGTGGGCGTCGGCCTTAGGCCTGAAGCGCTTCAGCCTGACGGTGTCTTTGGTGTCGCGGGTGCAGGGCAGCAGGACGGACACATCTTTGCGGAACTTGGAGCTGAGACCGAAGTAGATGAGCGGGTTGTAGAAGCTGGCGGACTTGGCGAAGAGGCGGGTGAAGATGCTGGTGAGGTTGGGCACGTGGAAGCCCCAGGCAGACCACATGGACACCACGGCATAGGGAGACCACGCCAGGATGAAGGCGGTACAGATCACTATGGAAACCTGGAGGAGACACATGATGGAACCAATCAGAAGCTTCGAGGGAGTCCTGATCCGGTCACTCCTGGGGGGGGAGCTGTGAAATACCTCCAACATGAGGACTAGAGGACCTGGTGAGGTGTGACTAGAGGACTAGGTGAGGTGTGACTAGAGGACCTAGTGAGGACTGACTAGAGGATCTGGTTAGGTGTGACTAGAGGACTTGGTGAGGTGTGACTAGAGGACTTGGTGAGAGGTGACTAGAGGACTTGGTGAGTTGTGACTAGAGGACCTGGTGAGGTGTGACTAGAGGACCTGGTGAGTTGTGACTAGAGGACCTGGTGAGGTGTGACTAGAGGATCTGGTGAGTTGTGACTAGAGGACTTGGTGAGGGGTGACTAGAGGACTTGGTGAGTTGTGACTAGAGGATCTGGTGAGGTGTGATTAGAGGACTTGGTGAGGGGTGACTAGAGGACTTGGTGAGGGGTGACTAGAGGATCTGGTGAGGTGTGATTAGAGCAGTGTGTTCTCACTATGGTGACGTCTCGCTCCATCTTCCTCTGGCGGTCGGTGAGGTCGCCGTCAGCCGACAGAGCGTTGCCTCTCTTCACCGTGTTGATGATGGAGACGTAGCAGAAGAGCATGATGAGCACCGGGACGAAGAAGCAGAAGACGAAGATGGAGATGATGAAGGACCTGGAGGTGCTGGAGTAGCCCGCTTTGGCCCAGTCGATCTCACAGGTTCCGTACCCACGGTCTGCAAGGGTCAGAGGTCAGGGGTCAGGGGTCAGAGGTTAGGTCAGTAACAGCACAGTTTGAAACAGACTCTTATTTTGGCGGTTTCCTGCCTTTGTAGCTCCCCCAGCCGAGCAGCGGCGCTCCGGACCAGAATCCAGCTGTGATCCAGATGAGCAGCAGACAGACGGAGACGCTGGTCCTGCTGATGTGACGAGCTGACACAAAAACACACACTCTGATCTACACACATGACACTCTTTTATATCTCACACTTCACTCTGACTCATCTAGTGACAACCTCTGGAGCTCAAAGGTCAACCTCCGGGTCTGAACCTGCATCCTGTCTACCAGCCAGCAGGGGGGGGGTATGGGGTGACTCCTCTACCAGCCAGCAGGGGGGGGTATGGGGTGACTCCTCTACCAGCCAGCAGGGGGGGGTATGGGGCGACTCCTCTACCAGCCAGCATGTTTACATTGTAAACATGAGTTTATGTTCTCAATCTCAAGTTTCAAGTTCTAGTTTGAGAGGGATGACATCATCATAATATCGTAAACCATAATAACGTGGACCCTGCAGGGTCTGACCTCTGACCTCTGGTGGGGTGACAGCCTTTAATGTAGCGGGTGATGCTGATCACCGTCAGCGTGTTGATGCTGCTCAGACCGAACAGCAGCGTGAAGAACCCGTCCACCTGGAGGAGACAGGACAGGTTACAGGTGTGGACAGGTTACAGGTTTGGACAGGTTACAGGTGTGGACAAGTAACAGCTGTTGACAGGTTACAGCTGTGGACGGGTTACAGGTGTGGACAGGTTAGAGCTGTGGACAGGTTACAGGTGTGGACAAGTAACAGCTGTTGACAGGTTACAGCTGTGGACGGGTTACAGGTGTGGACAGGTTACAGGTGTGGACAGGTTAGAGCTGTGGACAGGTTAGAACTGTGGACAGGCTAAAGGTTTGGACAGGTAACAGGTGTGGACAAGTTATAGGTGTGGACAAGTTACAGGTGTGGACAGGTTCAGTCCTTCATAACAACACAAGGAAAGTATTTTCCAGTCTCAGATATTACTCAGGTGAGTCTTAGATATGTTTCAGATATGTCTCAGATATATCTCAGGTGTGTCTCAGGTGAGTCTCAGGTGTGTCTCAGTTGAGCCTCAGGTGAGTCTCAGATATGTCTCATGTGTGTCTCAGGTGAGTCTCAGGTGAGTCTCAGGTGTGTCTCAGGTGAGTCTCAGGAGAGTTTCAGATATGTCTCAGGTCAGCCTCAGGTGAGTCTCAGGTGAGTCTCAGGTGTGTCTCAGGTGAGTCTCAGGTGTGTCTCAGGTGAGTCTCAGGAGAGTTTCAGATATGTCTCAGGTGAGTCTCAGATATGTCTCAGGTGTGTCCCAGGTGAGTCTCAGTTATGTTTCAGATATGTTTTATATATGTCTCAGGTGTGTCTCAGGTGAGTCTCAGATATGTTTCAGATATGCCTTAGGTGAGTCTCAGGTGAGTTTCAGATATGTCTCAGGTGTGTCTCAGGTGAGTCTCAGGTGTGTCTCAGGTGAGTCTCAGATATGTTTCGGATATGCCTCAGGTGAGTTTCAGATATGTTTCAGGTGTGTCTCAGGTGAGTTTCAGATGAGTCTCAGATATGTTTCGGATATGCCTCAGGTGTGTCTCAGGTGAGTCTCAGGTGAGTCGCAGATATGTCTCAGGTGAGTCTCAGATATGTTTCAGATATGCCTCAGGTGAGTCTCAGATATGTCTCAGGTGAGTTTCAGATATGTTTCAGGTGTGTCTCAGGTGAGCCTCAGATGTGTCTCAGGTGACTCTCAGGTGAATCTCCGGTGAGTCTCAGATTTGTCTCATGTGAGTCTCAGGTGTGTCTCAGGTGACTTTCAGGTGAGTCCCAGGCGTGCTTCAGATGAGTCTCAGGTGTGTCTCAGGTGAGTCTCAGATATGCCTCAGGTGTGTCTCAGATATGTCTCAGGTGTGTCTCAGGTGAGTCCCAGATGAGTCTCAGGTGTGTCTCAGGTGACTCTCAGATGTGTCTCAGGTGACCTTCAGGTGCGTCTCAGATATGTCTCAGGTGTGTCTCAGGTGACCTTCAGGTATGTCTCAGGTGACCTTCAGGTGTGTCTCAGATGAGTCTCATGTTTGTCTCAGGTGAGTCTCAGGTGTGTCTTGTGTGTGTCAGGTGAGTCTCAGGTGTGTCTCAGATCTGTCTCAGGTGTGTCTCAGATGTGTCTCAGGTACCTGGCAGGTCCAGATGGATGAGATGAGGTAGTCGCTGTCCTGGAAGACGTTAAAGATCTCGATGATGCCTCTGGAGTATCCGAACACGGAGATGCTGGCGTCGGAGACGGCGAGGTTAAAGGTCAGGTAGTCACTGGGCTGCAGGACGGCTCTCTGTCTGTAGAGGACGAAGAGGACGATGCTGTTTCCAAACCAGGACAACCACCCTGAATGCACCACGGAGACACACCGTCAGGTACACTGAGGACAGAGACACTGAGAGGACACTGAGAGGACGGAGACACTGAGAGGACACATGGAGACACTGAGAGGACACACACACTGAGAGGATAGAGACACTAAGAGGACACATGGAGACACTGAGAGGACACATGGAGACACTGAGAGGACACACACACTGAGAGGGCACACACACTGAGAGGATAGAGACACTAAGAGGACACATGGAGACACTGAGAGGACACACACACTGAGAGGACACATGGAGACACTGAGAGGACACACACACTGAGAGGACACATGGAGACACTGAGAGGACACACACACTGAGAGGACACAGACACTGAGAGGACACATGGAGACACTGAGAGGACACACACACTGAGAGGACACACACACTGAGAGGACACACACACTGAGAGGGCACACACACTGAGAGGATGGAGACACTAAGAGGACACATGGAGACACTGAGAGGACACATGGAGACAGCACTACTAAACATGGGGATATTGGACGTCTTGTCTGTCTTCTTACATCTGGTGTCTCTCACCCACCCAGCAGCAGCAGGTAGATTCCGATGATGGTCTCTCCCTGGTCGGACAGAGGCGGGTCCCGCCCCCCCCCCGAGAACCAGACCCAGGCTGTGGTTCCTCCAGGCTGCAGAGCTGAGGGACATGTTGCTGCTGAGACACTGAGCGTCTCTGAGGGACAACAGGAAGTCTCCCTGTCACTAATCTAAGGTAAATATAGACACCTGATCCGGTTCAGCTGGTTCAGCTGGTTCAGCTCAGCAGCAGGTGGTCTGGCACCAGACCAGAGCACCACAGGGACCAGGTCTGAGGTCAGAGGTCAGAGGTCAGAGCTTAGAGAGCAGGCCTCTGATTGGCTGATTAATCCATGATGTCATGAACACTGACTGTCCTCTGTTGACCTGACTCTATACACAAATACTTCATACCTCTACTGTATCTACTGTACTACACTCATCTAATTTTATATATATATATATATATACATGTATATATATATATAATTGAACCCATGTGTGATAGAAGATGGTCCATGGTTACCATGATAACCGTGGTAACCATGGTAACCTGCTGGCCTCTTCTCCACAAGGTGTTTGTAGTTCTTCCGGTCTGTAGTTCTTTGACCATATAAGGAGCGGCAGCGCCGTCAGAGGAAAGTAGTCCCTCCTGCGTGTCCCAATGAACACGGTGCCTTTTGGTATCACTGCGCTCAACCTGCTTTAACCTCACAGCTTTCCTACATCCGGTCCCGTAGAACAGGTGAGTGACTGGTGTCTGATCACCTGTGAGATGTTTTATAGAAGGAGAGTGAATATAGAGCCCAGAGGGTGGAGGACTATCTTCACACAGCGGATGAATATCAGCAGATGCTGCTCGTCATGTCGTTATATAGAGCGGAGTGATACGGGGGGCCGGGCCTCGTTACGGTTCAAAAACAACTTTAATCACTTTAATCACTTTAATCACTAGCTGTTGATCAGATACTAATACTACTACTACTGTGTACTCTGTGTACTCCAGATGTTGATCAGATACTAATACTAATACTACTGTGTACTCTGTGTACTCCAGATGTTGATCAGATACTAATACTAATACTAATACTACTGTGTACTCTGTGTACTCCAGATGTTGATCAGATACTAATACTAATACTAATACTACTGTGTACTCTGTGTACTCCAGATGTTGATCAGTCAGCAGAGCAGCAGTCACCTGATGGAGCTGCAGGTCGTCAGTCTGGACGTCCACCAATCAGAAGACGACTGGCGGTCACGTGACCGTCTCTACTTCTGTTCATCATCAGAGGCTCCAGACAGGAAGTGACAGAAACATCTGAGATTTTCACAATAAACTTTTGGAATATGATCAGGATTAAAAATATCATCTTTTCTTTAGTTGTTCAGGTGAATGTAGTGATGAGATTTATATGAGATATATATATATATGCTCTCATATACTGTGTTGAACCTTAAAAAAACACAAAGTACATTTTCAGTAGTCGGTTACAGTCACAGATAATATTTAATCAGATAAATCTACAGAAATCTTTCTACAGTTTACTGTCGTTTGCAGAATCACACCAGAAACTTCAATCAATATATATTATATTATTATATATTAAATACACACCAGAAGGATTAAAGCTCCATCAAAAACAGAAGCTGATCTCTATTCTATACTGTATAGAATAGAGATGTGTGTAGTGTATATAGTGTATATAGAGTATATAGAGTATATAGAGTATATAGAGTATATAGAGCATATATAGTATATAGAGCATATATAGTATATAGAGTATATATAGTATATAGAGTATATATAGAGTATATATAGTATATAGAGCATATATAGTATAGAGAGTATATATAGTATATAGAGTATATAGAGCATATACAGTATATAGAGCATATATAGTATATAGAGTATATATAGTATATAGAGTATATGGAGTATATATAGTATATAGAGTATATGGAGCATATATAGTATATAGAGTATATAGAGTATATAGTCTGTTATAGTATATAGTATATAGAGTATATAGTCTGTTATAGTATATAGTATATAGAGTATATATAGTATATAGAGTATATAGAGTATATAGAGTATATATAGTATATAGAGTATGTATAGAGTATATAGAGTATGTATAGAGTATATATAGTATGTATAGAGTATGTATAGTATATAGAGTATGTATAGAGTATATATAGTATATAGAGTATATATAGTATATAGAGTATGTATAGTATATAGAGTATGTATAGAGTATATATAGTATATAGAGTATATAGAGTATATATAGTATATAGAGTATGTAGAGTATATATAGTATGTATAGAGTATATATAGTATATAGAGTATGTATAGTATATAGAGTATGTATAGAGTATATAGAGTATGTATAGAGTATATATAGTATGTATAGAGTATATATAGTATATAGAGTATATATAGTATATAGAGTATATAGAGCATATACAGTATATAGAGCATATATAGTATATAGAGTATATATAGTATATAGAGTATATGGAGTATATATAGTATATAGAGTATATGGAGCATATATAGTATATAGAGTATATAGAGTATATGGAGTATATAGAGTATATAGAGATATATAGTATATAGAGTATAAATAGTATATATAGTATATAGAGTATATAGAGTATATATAGTATATAGAGTATATAGAGCATATATAGTATATAGAGTATATATAGTATATATAGAGTACATATAGTATATAGAGCATATAGAGTATATATAGTATATAGAGTATATATAGTATATAGAGTATATATAGTATATAGAGTATGTATAGAGTATATATAGTATATAGAGTATATAGAGCATATATAGTATATAGAGCATGTAGAGTATATATAGTATATAGAGTGTATATAGTATATAGAGTATATATAGTATATAGAGTATATATAGTATATAGAGTATATAGAGTATATATAGTATGTAGAGTATATAGAGCATGTAGAGTATATATAGTATATAGAGTGTATATAGTATATAGAGTATATAGAGTATATAGAGCATATAGAGTATATAGAGTGTATATAGAGTATATGGAGTATATAGAGCATATATAGTATATAGAGTATATAGAGTATATAGAGTATATAGAGTATATAGAGCATATATAGTATATGGAGTATATAGAGTATGTATAGAGTATATCTAGAGTATATAGAGTATGTATAGAGTATATGGAGTATATAGAGCATATATAGTATATGGAGTATATAGAGTATATATAGAGTATATAGAGTATATATAGAGTATATGGAGTATATAGAGCATATATAGTATATAGAGTATATAGAGTATATATAGTATATAAAGTATATAGAGTATATAGAGCATATATAGCATATAGAGCATATAGAGCATATAGTCTATATATAGTATATATAGACTATATATAGTATATAGAGTATATATAGTATATAGAGCATATATAGTATATAGAATATATAGAGTATATATAGAGCATATATAGTATATAGAGTATATAGAGTATATATAGAGTATAGAGTATATAGAGTATATATAGAGTATATATAGTATTAGTAGTAAATTGATTTAGTTTTTTAAGAGTTGCTTGATCCAGCTAATGTAAAAGGTGTTCAAAGTATTATAATATATATATGTATGTATGTATGTTTATATATATATTTATATATGTATGTGGATTATATGTTTTCATAACAACAGATGTTTTGATGTAATGGGTTTTATTTTTCTATAGCAGAATGTAAAGTCTGATCTATAATGAATAGATGTATTATCTCTATGCAGAGGGGGTGACGTCATGACCTGAACGCGTCGCTTACAGGAGACGTCATGACCTGAACGCGTCGCTTACAGGAGACGTCATCGGCGCGACACGAGCGGCGGTCTTTCTTCCCCGTGTTCAGTGAGCGGTGTGTTAGCAGCTAGCAGCTAGCAGCTAAACAGAGAGCAGCGCAGCGCCCCGGGTCGGTGCAGAGCAGCGTGCGGTAGCGGGATAGTGTGGTAGAGGTATAGAGGTATAGAGGGTATAGAGGGTATAGAGCAGCAGCAGCAGACAGAGCAGCAGCAGCAGAGCAGCAGCAGCAGCAGAGCAGCAGCATGTCCGCCGCGGTGCCGCAGAGGAAGAGGATCCTCAGAGAGGAGGACATGACTAAAGTGGAGTTTGAGACCAGCGAGGAGGTTGATGTTACTCCAACCTTCGACACCATGGGGCTCCGGGAGGACCTGCTGAGAGGCATCTACGCTTACGGTAGGCCGGGGGGTTACCGGGTTAGGGCTAAGAGAGGCCGGGGATGCGTTTAGGAGAGGCCGGGGATGCGTTAGGAGAGGCCGGGGATCCGTGCGGCCTCCGGGGGTAGCGTTAGCTCAGCGTGCTAAAGCGAGCCGTTCTGAACCGGGCTGTGTTTAAACGGGTTAAATAGATTAAACTGGTTTTATTAAAGTTCTGGACAAGAAGTTGATCTGAGATATTCAGAGATTCTGCTCATCTGTTCACGAGTTAGCATTAGCATTAGCTTTAGCATTAGCTGTTGCTTTAGCATTAGCTGTAGCATTAGTTTTAGCAGTAGCTTTAGCATTAGCTTTAGCAGTAGCTTTAGCATTAGCTGTTGCTTTAGCATTAGCTTTAGCATTAGCTTTAGCAGTAGCTTTAGCAGTAGCTTTAGCATTAGCTGTTGCTTTAGCATTAGCTGTAGCATTAGCTTTAGCATTAGCTTTAGCTTTAGCATTAGCTGTAGCATTAGCTTTAGCATTAGCCGCTAACTCTCCCTCCATCTCAGGTTGCTCCGCAGTTTACCTCAGTTTATCTCACTGTCGTAAAACCATAAAAACACATTCTATTCTCTGCTGTTGATAAATACACTCAGTACTGATCCAGATCCAGCAGACTGGTACTGATCCAGATCCATCAGACTGGTACTGATCCAGATCCATCAGACTGGTACTGATCCAGATCAATCAGACTGGTACTGATCCATCAGATCCATCAGACTGGTACTGATCCATCAGACTGGTACTGATCCAGCAGACTGGTACTGATCCAGATCCATCAGACTGGTACTGATCCATCAGATCCATCAGACTGGTACTGATCCATCAGATCCATCAGACTGGTACTGATCCATCAGACTGGTACTGATCCAGATCCATCAGACTGGTACTGATCCATCAGATCCATCAGACTGGTACTGATCCAGCAGACTACTACTGCAAATATCTAAATATTATAATACGTTCATCAGTAGGCCGTCGGTTCAGTCACCATGGTTCCTCATCTGTCATCATAACATTTATTTAAATAAGTCTTCATGCTACTTTACTCTACTTTAATCTACTTTATTCTACTTTACTCTACTTATTACTTATTCTACTTTATTCTACTTTATTCTACTTTACTCTACTTTATTCTACTTTAATCTACTTTATTCTACTTTACTCTACTTTATTCTACTTTAATGTACTTTAATCTACTTTATTCTACTTTATTCTACTTTAATCTACTTTATTCTACTTTAATCTACTTTATTCTACTTTAATCTACTTTATTCTACTTTAATCTACTTTAATTTACTTTAATCTACTTTATTCTACTTTATTCTACTTTAATTTACTTTATTCTACTTTAATTTACTTTATTCTACTTTATTGTACTTTAATCTGCTTTATTCTACTTTAATCTACGTTATTCTACTTTATTCTACTTTAATCTTCTTTATTCTACTTTAATCTACTTTAATCTTTCTTCTACTTTAATCTTCTACTTTAATCTACTTTATTCTACTTTAATCTACTTTATTCTACTTTAATCTTCATTCTACTTTAATCTTTATTCTACTTTATTCTACTTTATTCTACTTTAATCTACTTTATTCTACTTTAATATTTATTCTACTTTAATCTTTATTCTACTTTATTCTACTTTAATCTTTATTCTACTTTATTCTACTTTAATCTACTTTATTCTATTTTAATCTTCTTTATTCTACTTTAATCTACTTTATTCTACTTTAATCTTTTTTAATCTACTTTAATCTTCTTTATTCTACTTTAATCTTTATTCTACTTTAATCTACTTTATTCTATTTTAATCTTCTTTATTCTACTTTAATCTACTTTATTCTACTTTAATCTTTTTTAATCTACTTTAATCTTCTTTATTCTACTTTATTCTACTTTAATGTTCTTTATTCTACTTTATTCTACTTTATTCTACTTTAATCTACTTTAATCTTCTTTATTCTACTTTAATCTTCTTTATTCTACTTTAATCTTCTTTATTCTACTTTAATCTTCTTTAATCTACTTTATTCTACTTTAATCTACTTTATTCTACTTTAATCTTTATTCTACTTTAATCTTTATTCTACTTTATTCTACTTTAATCTATTTTAATCTTCTTTATTCTACTTTAATCTACTTTATTCTACTTTAATCTTCTTTATTCTACTTTAATTTACTTTAATTTACTTTATTCTACTTTAATTTACTTTAATCTACTTTAATCTACTTTAATTTACTTTATTCTACTTTAATTTACTTTAATCTACTTTATTCTACTTTAATTTACTTTAATCTACTTTATTCTACTTTAATCTACTTTATTCTACTTTAATCTACTTTAATTTACTTTAATCTACTTTATTCTACTTTAATTTACTTTAATTTACTTTATTCTACTTTAATTTACTTTAATATACTTTAATCTACTTTACTCTACTTTAATCTACTTTACTCTACTTTAATTTACTTTATTCTACTTTAATTTACTTTAATCTACTTTATTCTACTTTATTCTACTTTAATCGACTTTAATTTACTTTATTCTACTTTAATTTACTTTATTCTACTTTAATCTACTTTATTCTACTTTATTCTACTTTATTCTACTTGAATCTACTTTATTCTACTTTAATCTACTTTATTCTACTTTAATTTACTTGAATCTACTTTATTCTACTTTAATTTACTTTATTCTACTTTAATCTACTTTATTCTACTTTAATCTACTTTATTCTACTTTAATTTACTTTAATCTACTTTATTCTACTTTATTCTACTTTAATTTACTTTATTCTACTTTAATTTACTTTAATCTACTTTAATTTACTTTAATCTACTTTATTCTGCTTTAATCTACTTTAATCTTTATTCTACTTTAATCTTCTTTAATCTTCTTTATTCTACTTTAATCTTCTTTATTCTACTTTATTCTACTTTAATTTACTTTAATCTACTTTATTCTGCTTTAATCTACTTTAATCTTTATTCTACTTTAATCTTCTTTAATCTTCTTTAATCTTCTTTATTCTACTTTATTCTACTTTATTCTACTTTAATCTTCTTTAATCTTCTTTAATTTACTTTAATCTACTTTATTCTACTTTAATCTACTTTAATCTTTAATCTACTTTAATCTTCTTTATTCTACTTTATTCTACTTTAATCTACTTTAATCTTCTTTATTCTACTTTAATCTTTATTCTACTTTATTCTACTTTAATCTTTTTTATTCTATTTTATTCTACTTTAATGTTCTTTATTCTACTTTATTGTACTTTAATCTGCTTTATTCTACTTTAATCTACTTTATTCTACTTTAATCTACTTTATTCTACTTTAATCTTTTTTATTCTACTTTAATCTACTTTATTCTGCTTTAATCTTCTTTATTCTACTTTAATGTTCTTTATTCTACTTTATTCTACTTTAATCTACTTTATTCTACTTTAATGTTCTTTATTCTACTTTATTGTACTTTAATCTGCTTTATTCTACTCTAATCTATTTTAATCTTCTTTATTCTACTTTAATTTACTTTAATTTACTTTATTCTACTTTAATTTACTTTAATCTACTTTAATCTACTTTAATTTACTTTATTCTACTTTAATTTACTTTATTCTACTTTAATTTACTTTAATCTACTTTATTCTACTTTAATCTACTTTATTCTACTTTATTCTACTTTAATCTACTTTAATTTACTTTAATCTACTTTATTCTACTTTAATTTACTTTAATTTACTTTATTCTACTTTAATATACTTTAATCTACTTTACTCTACTTTAATCTACTTTACTCTACTTTAATTTACTTTATTCTACTTTAATTTACTTTAATCTACTTTATTCTACTTTATTCTACTTTAATCGACTTTAATTTACTTTATTCTACTTTAATTTACTTTATTCTACTTTATTCTACTTTATTCTACTTGAATCTACTTTATTCTACTTTAATCTACTTTATTCTACTTTAATTTACTTGAATCTACTTTATTCTACTTTAATTTACTTTATTCTACTTTAATCTACTTTATTCTACTTTAATCTACTTTATTCTACTTTAATTTACTTTAATCTACTTTATTCTACTTTATTCTACTTTAATTTACTTTATTCTACTTTAATTTACTTTAATCTACTTTAATTTACTTTAATCTACTTTATTCTGCTTTAATCTACTTTAATCTTTATTCTACTTTAATCTTCTTTAATCTTCTTTATTCTACTTTAATCTTCTTTATTCTACTTTATTCTACTTTAATTTACTTTAATCTACTTTATTCTGCTTTAATCTACTTTAATCTTTATTCTACTTTAATCTTCTTTAATCTTCTTTAATCTTCTTTATTCTACTTTATTCTACTTTATTCTACTTTAATCTTCTTTAATCTTCTTTAATTTACTTTAATCTACTTTATTCTACTTTAATCTACTTTAATCTTTAATCTACTTTAATCTTCTTTATTCTACTTTATTCTACTTTAATCTACTTTAATCTTCTTTATTCTACTTTAATCTTTATTCTACTTTATTCTACTTTAATCTTTTTTATTCTATTTTATTCTACTTTAATGTTCTTTATTCTACTTTATTGTACTTTAATCTGCTTTATTCTACTTTAATCTACTTTAATCTACTTTATTCTACTTTAATCTTTTTTATTCTACTTTAATCTACTTTATTCTGCTTTAATCTTCTTTATTCTACTTTAATGTTCTTTATTCTACTTTATTCTACTTTAATCTACTTTATTCTACTTTAATGTTCTTTATTCTACTTTATTGTACTTTAATCTGCTTTATTCTACTCTAATCTATTTTAATCTTCTTTATTCTACTTTAATGTGACTTTAATCTTCTTTATTCTACTTTAATCTACTTTAATCTTCTTTATTCTACTTTAATGTGACTTTGTTTGTTTTGTGTTTCAGGTTTTGAGAAGCCGTCAGCGATCCAGCAGAGAGCCATCAAACAGATCATTAAAGGCCGAGACGTCATCGCCCAGTAAGACTTGACCTCTCGTATACTAGTAGTACCACTACTAATACTAGTAGTACCACTACTAGTATTAGTAGTACCACTGCTAATACTAGTAGCAGTAGTACTACTAATACTTATACTGTAGTGATCCCTGGTGGTCTGTAGTGATCCCTGGTGGTCTGTAGTGATCCCTGGTGGTCTGTAGTAATCCATGTAGTGATCCCTGGTGGTCTGTAGTGATCTCTGGTGGTCTGTAGTGATCTCTGGTGGTCTGTCGTGATCCCTGGTGGTCTGTAGTGATCTCTGGTGGTCTGTAGTGATCCCTGGTGGTCTGTAGTGATCTCTGGTGGTCTGTAGTGATCCCTGGTGGTCTGTAGTGATCTCTGGTGGTCTGTAGTGATCTCTGGTGGTCTGTAGTGATCCCTGGTGGTCTGTAGTGATCTCTGGTGGTCTGTAGTGATCTCTGGTGTTCTCTAACAGCTGGTCTCTGATCTGGTCTCCAGGTCTCAGTCTGGAACAGGAAAGACGGCGACCTTCTGTGTGTCTGTGCTGCAGTGTCTGGACATCCAGGTCAGTGTTCTGATGAACGGGTTCCACGTTCTCAATGTTTAATTATTGATCATCTCTAAAACCTTCTCCTTCACGTCATCGTTGTGAGATTAAAATGTGATGTCATCACGCTGTGATGCGTTTCCTGTCTGCAGGTGAGGGAGACCCAGGCTCTGATCCTCGCTCCAACCAGAGAGCTGGCCGGACAGATTCAGAAGGTAGCTCCGCCCACACCACCACATCCAGATGACTGCGTCCTGGTCTCTGATTGGCTCTGTCTGCGTCCTGGTCTCTGATTGGCTCTGTCTCCTGTGTGTTCAGGTGCTGCTGGCTCTGGGAGACTACATGAACGTCCAGTGTCACGCCTGCATCGGAGGGACCAACGTGGGCGAGGACATCAGGAAACTGGACTACGGTCAGCACGTGGTGGCAGGGACACCTGGACGAGTGTTTGGTGAGTGTCCACAGCAGTGGACCTGCTGGTCCCAGACCTCTGCTGGTCCCAGACCCTATAGACCTATATAGAACTTGTAGTCCACGTATTAATACAGTAACTCAGGTGGTGGTCGGCGTGCTCCCAGTCAGGAGTTCTGACAGGAAGCTCAGCGACGTGCTGCTGTGGACGCCACGTTAGTTCAGATCAGGAAGTCCCAAGAACACAAACTAAATGAGCGATGGATCCGCGCGGCTGTAGACTGGCTGTAGACTGGCTGTAGACTGGCTGTAGGCCAGCTGGTCTGTTCTGAGAGCTTAAATTACTGGTTTTATGAATGGAGTCCAGTGGCTCTGAAAAGAGTTCTCTGTCCGTCCACATGATGAAATGAAAGCATATATAAACTGGAAAAAAAAGTTAGTAAACGTGTGTTTGGTGGATTATTTCTCTGTTGTTGCAATGCTAATGGTCATTGTATTGGACATGGTTGGACTGATGGTCATTGTATTCTACATGGTTGGACTAATAGTCATTGTATTGGACATGGTTGGACTAATGGTCATTGTATTGGACATGGTTGTACTAATGGTCATTGTATTGGACATGGTTGGACTAATGGTCATTGTATTCTACATGGTTGGACTAATAGTCATTGTATTGGACATGGTTGGACTAATGGTCATTGTATTCTACATGGTTGGACTAATGGTCATTGTATTGGACATGGTTGGACTAATGGTCATTGTATTCTACATGGTTGGACTGATGGTCATTGTATTGGACATGGTTGGACTGATGGTCATTGTATTGGACATGGTTGGACTGATGGTCATTGTATTGGACATGGTTGGACTGATGGTCATTGTATTCTACATGGTTGGACTAATAGTCATTGTATTGGACATGGTTGTACTAATGGTCATTGTATTCTACATGGTTGGACTAATGGTCATTGTATTGGACATGGTTGGACTAATGGTCATTGTATTCTACATGGTTGGACTAATAGTCATTGTATTGGACATGGTTGGACTAATGGTCATTGTATTCTACATGGTTGGACTAATGGTCATTGTATTGGACATGGTTGGACTAATGGTCATTGTATTCTACATGGTTGGACTAATGGTCATTGTATTGGACATGGTTGGACTGATGGTCATTGTATTCTACATGGTTGGACTAATAGTCATTGTATTGGACATGGTTGGACTAATGGTCATTGTATTGGACATGGTTGGACTGATGGTCATTGTATTGGACATGGTTGTACTAATGGTCATTGTATTGGACATGGTTGGACTGATGGTCATTGTATTGGACATGGTTGGACTGATGGTCATTGTATTGGACATGGTTGTACTAATGGTCATTGTATTGGACATGGTTGGACTAATGGTCATTGTATTGGACATGGTTGGACTGATGGTCATTGTATTGGACATGGTTGGACTAATGGTCATTGTATTGGACATGGTTGGACTAATGGTCATTGTATTCTACATGGTTGGACTAATGGTCATTGTATTGGACATGGTTGGACTAATGGTCATTGTATTCTACATGGTTGGACTAATGGTCATTGTATTGGACATGGTTGGACTAATGGTCATTGTATTCTACATGGTTGGACTGATGGTCATTGTATTGGACATGGTTGGACTGATGGTCATTGTATTGGACATGGTTGGACTGATGGTCATTGTATTGGACATGGTTGGACTGATGGTCATTGTATTGGACATGGTTGGACTGATGGTCATTGTATTGGACATGGTTGGACTGATGGTCATTGTATTGGACATGGTTGGACTGATGGTCATTGTATTGGACATGGTTGGACTGATGGTCATTGTATTGGACATGGTTGGACTGATGGTCATTGTATTGGACATGGTTGGACTGATGGTCATTGTATTGGACATGGTTGGACTGATGGTCATTGTATTGGACATGGTTGGACTGATGGTCATTGTATTCTACATGGTTGGACTGATGGTCATTGTATTCTACATGGTTGGACTGATGGTCATTGTATTCTACATGGTTGGACTGATGGTCATTGTATCGGACATGGTTGGACTGATGGTCATTGTATCGGACATGGTTGGACTGATGGTCATTGTATCGGACATGGTTGGACTGATGGTCATTGTATTCTACATGGTTGGACTGATGGTCATTGTATTCTACATGGTTGGACTGATGGTCATTGTATTGGACATGGTTGGACTGATGGTCATTGTATTCTACATGGTTGGACTGATGGTCATTGTATTGGACATGGTTGGACTGATGGTCATTGTATTCTACATGGTTGGACTGATGGTCATTGTATTCTACATGGTTGGACTGATGGTCATTGTATTGGACATGGTTGGACTGATGGTCATTGTATTGGACATGGTTGGACTGATGGTCATTGTATTCTACATGGTTGGAAAGCCAGGAAGATGAAGTCTGTTGTTTTTCTACAGATATGATTCGTCGCAGGAGTCTGAGGACGAGAGCCATCAAGATGCTGGTTCTGGACGAAGCTGATGAGATGCTCAACAAAGGTGAGACTGAGCGTGTGCAAGTGTGTCACCTGGATAAGGCTGTGATGTCACAGCGAGGTGGTACCACAGAACTTAACTCTGAGAAACAGAACAAAGTGACAGCTTGACCTCCTTGTTTTGAATAAAGACATGGAATACTGCGTCTAGTTGTAATAATACCGTCGAGTATTAAGAGTTTATTTACGGCACAGTGCAGAGAGACAGGAAACATGTCTGGACCAGGTGTGAAACCACCAGAAACATGTTTGACTGTGTTCTGGTTCACATGCTGAATACAGACACATACTATGTAGTCTGCAGTAGTCTGCAGCGGCAAGCAGCGGCTATCATCTTCATCATCGTCATCATCAGTGTTATAGTTTAACTTTTCTGTTCAGGTTTTAAGGAGCAGATCTACGATGTGTACCGTTACCTGCCTCCGGCCACACAGGTGTGTCTGATCAGCGCCACGCTGCCTCACGAGATCCTGGAGATGACCAACAAGTTCATGACCGACCCCATCCGCATCCTGGTCAAACGGTCAGTCCACAAACACATCCAGCAAAGCATCCACATGATATCTAGTAAATATTGAACATAGAGATGTGGATAGAAGAGCTGCAGTCAGGCAGTGCAGCAGCGTCTTCAGGTCAGGAATGAACTGTCTCGTCGGTCTCTCTCCCTCAGTGACGAGCTGACTCTGGAGGGAATCAAGCAGTTCTTCGTGGCCGTGGAGAGAGAGGAGTGGAAGTTCGACACTCTGTGTGATCTGTACGACACTCTGACCATCACACAGGCCGTCATCTTCTGCAACACCAAGAGGAAGGTCTGCTGCTCTTCACCGATACTCTCACACTTCTGCTCTGTTTACTTCACGGACTGAGAGGATCTCTGGTCAGGTGCTCTCAGTCCAGCCTGCAACAGCAAAGCCTTCTGGGAAGTTGAGTCTTTGTGTGCGTGTGTGTTTCAGGTGGACTGGCTGACTGAGAAGATGAGAGAGGCCAACTTCACGGTGTCGTCGATGCACGGAGACATGCCTCAGAAAGAGAGGGAGTCCATCATGAAGGAGTTCAGATCAGGAGCCAGGTAACCTTCACCTTAAAGAGTGGTCGGTGGTTCGATCCCCGTAACGTGACCGATGGGTGACCCGGAGTAAACGTCACCGATCGGTGACCCGGAGTAAACGTCACCATGTTTGTGTGTTATATGATTACGGTGAAGGGTTAACGTGGTTTAAATTGTGTTTTCAGTCGTGTGTTGATCTCGACGGATGTTTGGGCTCGAGGTTTAGACGTTCCTCAAGTTTCTCTGATCATCAACTACGACCTGCCCAACAACAGAGAGCTTTACATCCACAGGTACGTATATACGCCCCCCCAGGGGGCGGGGCCAGCAGGGGGCGGGTATCTGATTGATATAAATATAAATCAAGGGGGTTATTATTGAATTCATCGTTGAAACAAGTATCCTAGTTTCTGCTCCATCGTGCCTTCCTTTCTAAAAATGACCTCTGACCTCTGACCTCCTCCAGGATTGGTCGGTCTGGTCGTTATGGTCGTAAGGGCGTGGCCATTAACTTTGTGAAGAACGATGACATCAGGATCCTGCGCGACATCGAGCAGTACTACTCCACCCAGATCGACGAAATGCCCATGAACGGTACGAGTCCCCCCCCCCCGCCGTCACATGTTCAGTCTCGGCCAATCGGGATGAGGCTGAGTCTGTGACGTCACACAGGATAAATATATCCACTGCTGTGATTGGCTGCTGCCATGGTGACATGTTTCTGTTTCCTTCCTTCTCTGCAGTGGCCGATCTGATCTAACGTGGATGACATCACATTGGAGCCCCGCCCCTCTGACTTCCTGTTTACTTCCTGTCTTTGTTTTTTATTTTTTTACTAGTTTTAGAGCTTCATGAGACTTCGTTAAGACTTTGGTTCTGTAAATAAAGATGTTTGATTCCACGCTGGTTTGTTCAACTCCTTTCTTTAACCTCACTGACATCATTTATATGGGTTATATATATCTATAGATATAGAGATATATCTATATCTATAGATTTATATAGATCTATATCTAGATATCTAGATATAGATATATCTCTATATCTATATCTAGATATCTAGATATAGATATATCTCTATATCTATATCTAGATATAGAGATATATCTAGATATAGATATAGATATGTATCTATATCTATCTATCCCCCCTTTCTTCCCCATTCTGATGCTCGGTTTGAACTTCAGCAAGTCTTCTTAGATGACGTAATGCATTGAGTTGCTGCCATGTGATTGGCTGATTAGCTATTTGTGTTAACAAGCAATTGAACAGGTGTGCCTAATAAAGTGGCCGGTGTGTGTGTGTGTGTGTATAAACTGGAAAAACAAAGTTCGGAAACTTGTGTTTGGCGGATTATTTCTCTGTTGTATCAATGCTAATGGTCATTGTATTCTACATGGTTGGAAAGCCTGTTTGTAAGGATCATGCATTTGTGGGATGAGCAGCACAGCTGATGATGTGGGGAGTAACATTAGTAACTATAGTAACATTAGTAGCTATAGTAACTGTACTAACATTAGTAGCATTAGTAACTATAGTAATATTAGTAACTGTAGCATTAGTAACTATAGTAGCATTAGTAACATTAGTAGCATTAGTAACTACAGTAATATTAGTAACTATAGTAACATTAGTAGCTATAGTAACTACTAACATTAGTAGCATTAGTAACTATAGTAACATTAGTAACTATAGTAGCATTAGTAACTATAGTAATATTAGTAACTATAGTAACATTAGTAGCATTAGTAACTATAGTAACAGTAGCATTAGTAACATTAGTAGCATTAGTAACTATAGTAACAGTAGCATTAGTAACATTAGTAACAGTAACTATAGTAACATTAGTAGCATTAATAACATTAGTAACTATAGTAACATTAGTAACATTAGTTATTGTAGGAGCCAAATATTAAGAAAGGAGTAGTTGAATTCCTTATTATAAGAGAAACATTATGTTGATAGTAATTGGTATTTTTGCCCCATGTGGCCAACCACAGCATTGAATTGTTTATAAATTTGGCACCAGTTGATGCCGTCATCCTGATTTAGATCAGCTGTGGAGAGCGCAGCTGTTTAAGGACGCCAAGAGCCGAAATAGTTTTTTAACGGGCTTTAATGTAGTTTGTTCATTTCAATAAGACAAAGTTTAAGTTAATCTTTTTACTTTACTTTGGGTTGCCGCGGCATATCCTGTTTTGGGTTGTTTGGGTTGGTTTATGTAGTTTAACACACACGCACACACACACAAAGGCTGCAAATCAATCATATGCATCCAATGACAGAAAGGACATCTAACCGTGAGTAAACCCATGAATGAGCGCAACTTTATTTCGTAGATGCCTTGTTGACACGTTTTCTTGGCGAAAGAAATATGGCTTAGAATAGAAATTAGAAGGAAGCCATAATATTAGTTAAAAAACGTTCAAATGTGCGACGTAGTGGAACGAAAAAAGGAAATTACATCGGGATGGAAGGAGTGTGAGATCGGGAAAACAGCGTGAAAGAAGATGAAGAAATGTTTGTGATGAACTGCATGGTGTAGCCTGTTAGTATGGCTGAAGAGGATGAATTACACGGACCTGAAAGCGTTCAGGCGGTGCGCGCAAAGCGCGAGAGAAAACTCACCTTAAGAGCCGCAGAAGCTGCTTTATTTAAACAGAAAAACGCAAGAAGAGCGGCGCTGGCAAAGTTGACGAGCAAAATTAATGTAATAGAGCCACTTCTTGGCACGTATGACAACCTGAGTGATGTCAAACGTTATACGAGTGTATTTTGCAAGTTGTTAAATGCGTTTGCTGCGCTGCATCAGACGGTACAAGAATTATTGCCTGATGATGAGAAGGAGAGTGATCATAGATATTGGTATTTACCAAAACATGCTAATAACAAAGATTTCAAAAGAAAGGTGGAAAAATGGATTGAACGTGCTCCTCCTGTGGAAAATATAATGCAGTCTCCTGAAAGTGAGAAAGAAAATGAAAATGCTTCAGTTACATCAAAAGGCAGCAAAGCATCCACTAGCTCCTCAATACGCAGAGAAGCAGAGGCCAAGAAAGCTGAGTTGCTTGCACGTGCTGCTGCATTAGAAAAGAAAGTAGAATTGGAAAAAGAAGAACTTGACTTGAAAGGAACGCCTGTCTATTGACACGGATATTGCTGTCGCTGAAGCAAGAATTCAAGCAATGAACATAATGGATAATGAATTGCAGCAGTTTCCCATTGCAACAGCTGAAGATAAAATGAATGAATATTTTGAATCTGCTCAGCTGGCTTCATTCCCACCTATAGAAAGGGCAGATATGGAATCTGAGGATGATGATGATGATGATGATGATGATGATGAAGATGATGACAATCCTGATGATGATGAAGATGATTCAGAAGAGGAGGATGAATATAAATGGGAGTCTTTAAAGGGCAAAGGATCTAAAATTTCAGCAAAGTCGAAAGGAACTAAAAATGTCACAAATGATTTACCTGTTGAACAAAAGAGAGACACTTATACAAGACGAGACATGGATGGATACCGCACTGTATCTAACAAACGCTCATCATTTAAAGGTGCCAGAAACAGTTTGGTTGGTGTCATGCAGAAACAAAACATGATAACAGACATGCTAATAAATGAACGGAGACTTGGAGCCTTACCATCTAGAGAAATTCCTGTGTTTAAAGGAGACCCGCTTAAATATATTAACTTTATGAGGACATTTGAACAGTGCATTGAAGAGAGAACAAGCAGTAACCAAGACAGACTGCTCTTTTTGGAACAGTTCACTGAAGGACAAGCAAAGTCACTTGTTAAAAGCTGTCAACACATGGAAACAGGAAAAGGCTACAAAGAAGCTAAAACGCTGTTACAAAAACATTATGGCAACGAAATCCTCATCGCTCATGCATATCAGGAGAAAACTCTCAATTGGAGTCCTATAAAGGCGGAGGACAGCAAAGCTTTGTATTCATATTCACTGTTCTTACGTGGCTGCTGTAATGCTATGGTAAACATCAATGCTCTAAAGGAAATGAATCATGCTACCAACATGAAGTGTGTGGTAGCAAAGCTCCCATATAAGCTATGGGACAGATGGAGGACAACAGCTTATGACCACTATGAACGCAGCAAGAAAAGAGCCCAGTTCCAACAACTGGTTGAGTTTGTTGAAAGACATGCAAATATCGCTATGGATCCATTGTTTGGTGATTTGCAAGATGGTTTACCCAAAAGGGACAGTAAAGTAACCAAGGACTCTAAGCTGAGAATTGCTCCAGCTTATAAAAGAAGTAGCTTCGTCACCATAGCAACTTCAAACAACTCAGTTCTCGCTCCCAAGTCAAACACTCCTGCGAGTCCTCCCAGCTTAACACCAGTTCTACAACCTTGTCCATACTGCAATGCAAATCATGGATTAGAAACATGCATGAATTTTGGAAAAATAAGTCATGCTGACAAGATCTCATTCCTTAAAGGAAAAGGCATATGTTTTGGCTGTCTCACCAGAGGTCATCTTAGTAGAAACTGTCAGAAAAGATTTCTGTGATACCTGTTCAAGTAAAGGCATTAAATTCAAATCTGATAATACAGACACATGCATTCTTGGATCAAGGAAGCTCTGCAACCTTCTGCACTGAAGCCCTTAGACAGCAGTTGCAAGTCCAAGGAAAGAAAACAAGAATCCTGTTGCGCACTATGGGTCAACAGAAAATAGTGGGAAGCAGTGTGCTCAAAGGCCTTGAAGTGAGCGGTCTTGATGGAGAGGAATTTTTACAGCTCCCTGAGACATACACTCAGGATGAAATTCCAGTCACGAAAGAGCATGTAATCACTGATGCCATGATCAAAAAAATGGCCCTACCTAAAAGAGGTCCATATACCACACATTGATGCAGACATTGGGCTACTCATAGGAATGAATGCACCAAAACTTCTAGAACCACAGCAAGTTATCAACAGCCAAGGCGATGGGCCCTATGCCGTCAGAACCGCCTTAGGATGGGTGGTAAATGGCCTTTTGGATAACCCTGCTAATGAAAAGAATCCAGTCGTCTATGCTAATCGCATTTCAGTATCTAACCTGAGTGATTTGCTATTACAGCAGTATAACCATGACTTCCCTGAAAAAGCCTATGAAGAAAAAAATGAGATGTCGGTGGAGGACAAAAGATTCATGGGGATAATGGAAAGGGCTGAAAATAAGGATGGACACTATCAGCTACCATTGCCCTTTTAAAAAGGACGAAGTTAAAGTGCCTGATAATCGTCAAGTGGTCCAGCAGCGTGCATCATGCCTGAAACGAAAGTTACAAAAGGATACAAAGTTAAAAGAAGAATACACCGCCTTCCTGCAAGGGGTCATAGAAAAAGGTCATGCTGAAGCTGTACCAAGGTCGGAGCTTAAAAGAAACGATGGAAAGTTGTGGTATATACCACACCATGGCGTATACCATCCCAAGAAGGAAAAAATCTGTGTTGTGTTTGACTGCTCTGCCTCTTTCAATGGATTCTCACTGAATAATGAGCTCATTCAAGGTCCAAACTTAACCTGCACCCTCATAGGTGTCTTGTTACGTTTCAGGAAGGAGCCTGTTGCTATGATGGCTGACATATAAGGTATGTTCCATCAAGTTAGAGTCACACCAACAGACAAAGACTTCCTGCGCTTTCTATGGTGGCCAGGAGGTGATTTCCACCAAAACCTTGAGGAGTACAGGATGACAGTCCATTTGTTTGGAGCTACGTCATCTTCAAGCTGTGCTAGCTACCCACTCAAAAAAGTTGCAGAGGACAACAAGGATAAATTCTCTGCTGAGGCCATCGGCACTGTAATGGACAACTTCTACGTTGATGATTGTCTTAAGTCCGTGTCCACAGAAAGACAAGCAATAGCACTCTGTAAAGAACTCTGCAGACTCTGTGCACTAGGTGGGTTCCATCTCACAAAATGGGTGAGTAACAGCAGAGATGTTTTGGCTTCTATACCCAAAGAAGACAGAGCAAAAGAAATAAAGAGCTTGGACTTGGACTCAGAAGACCTTCCAATCGAACGAGCTCTTGGAATCCAGTGGTCAGTGGAAGATGACAAGTTCACATTCAAGGTTGCACTTAAGCAGCAAGCCTGTACTAGAAGAGGCATTTTGTCGGTCGTAAGCTCTGTTTACGACCCTCTTGGATTTATAGCACCATTCATCTTCACTGCAAAGCTAATCTTGCAAGAGCTCTGCAAGCTAAAATATGGATGGGATGAAAAGGTCCCAGATGGTTTCATTCAACCATGGCAAAGGTGGCTTGCAGATCTTCATACGGTTGAGAACTTCAGCATTAGCAGATGCATTAAACCACCAAGCTTCGACAAGATAAAATGGGCACAATTGCACCATTTTTGTGACGCAAGTGAGCTTGGCTATGGAACAGTGTCCTACCTGCGGCTCACCAACACACAAGATCAAGTGCATGTAGCATTTGTGATGGGAAAAGCCAGAGTAGCGCCCCTCAAGCAGATTACCATACCACGGATGGAGTTGACTGCAGCCGTGTTAGCAGTACGTATGGAGAGGATATTAGCATCAGAGCTACATCTGCAGCTAGAAAGATCAGTGTTTTGGACTGACAGTACTGCAGTGTGGAAGCATATTAAAAATGAGACCAAAAGACTCCAGACATTTGTGGCCAATCGAATTAGTGCCATCAGAGAAGTGTCAGATGTCAAGCAGTGGAGATACATCAACACTAAAGACAACCCGGCAGACTTTGCCTCTAGAGGTCTAACTGCTGAAGCCCTCATAAGATCAGATCTTTGGAAGAATGGACCGATCTTTCTCCAAAGAGCAGAGCAGGAGTGGCCCATCTTGACAACTGAACTAACTTCGATTTGTCCAAATGACTCTGAGATAAAGAAGGAACGAGTAATTGTCAATACAATAATGAAAGAACAACACAACAGCACTAGTTCTCTGATTCATTACTTCTCATCTTGGCACCGACTTACAAAGTCAGTCGCCTGGCTTCTGAAACTCAAGAAACTGCTTCGAGACCTGCATGTGAAAAGAAAAGAAGTTGTTGAAACAGTCCAGTCACAGGAAGCAAGCCAAGCAAAATGGAATGGACTAATTAAGGAAAAGATGGACAAGTTTAAAAGCTCCATAACCAATGTCAGTCTCTCAGTGGATGACATAAGCGGTGCTGAAAAAGCTATTGCATGCTTCTGTCAGCAACAAGGCTTTCAAAATGAGATTGCAAGATTAAAGAAGGGCCTCACAGTAAGAAAGGATAGCCCCATCTTTAACTTAGACCCCAGATTGGAGAATAGCCTGCTCAGACTGGGCGGAAGACTAAGCAGGTCGGCTATGCCAGAGGAAACAAAGCATCCAATAATCCTGCCGAAGGATCATCATGTTTCCAAGCTGTTGCTCAAACACATCCATGACCAAGTAGGCCACAGTGGAAGAAACATCATGTTATCTCAGTTAAGACGGAAATATTGGATCCCTTGTGCGAACACCCTCGCTAGAAAGGTTATATTAGAGTGCGTAACATGCAGACGCCTTCATTCAGCTCTAGGTGAGCAAAAATGGCAGATTTACCCAGAGACCGCCTGACACCTGAGTTACCTCCCTTCACACTTGTTGGTGTAGACTACTTCGGGCCAATAGAAGTCAAGAGAGGCCGAAGCCTAGTAAAAAGATATGGAGTAATCTTCACATGTCTGTCCTGTAGAGCTGTTCACTTAGAAGTGGCCCACTCCCTTGACACCAGTTCATGTATAAATGCATTCAGACGCTTCATTTGCAGGAGAGGGCAGGTTAAGGAAATCAGATCAGACAACGGCACAAATCTTGTTGCTACTGAGAGAGAGTTGAGAGAAGCACTCCAAGCTTGGAACCTAAATAAGATCAAAGATGCTCTCTTGCAAAGAGGAGTAAAATGGACATTCAACCCACCTGCGGGTTCACACCATGGTGGGGTGTGGGAAAGATTGATTCATTCAATCAAGAGGATCCTTCTGTCAGTCACAAAACAGCAGACTCTTGATGACGAAAGCTTGGAAACAGTCATGTGTGAAGTTGAGGCCATACTTAACAGTCGCCCTTTAACAACAACCTGCAGTGACCCAAATGACTTGGAACCCCTTACACCCAATCATCTGTTGCAGCTCAAGGTGCAACCCATTCTCCCACCTGGATTGTTCCAAAGGGAAGATCTATATGCTAAGCGCAGATGGAGACAAATCCAGTACATTTCAAACCTCTTTTGGACTCGATGGATAAAAGAATATCTTCCTCTGATGCAAGCAAGGCAGAAGTGGAATCACTATAGTAACTGTAGTAACTATAGTAACATTAGTAACATTAGTAGCATTAGTAACTATAGTAACATTAGTAACTATAGTAACATTAGTAACTGTAGTAACTATAGTAACATTAGTAACTATAGTAACATTAGTAGCATTAGTAACATTAGTAACTACAGTAACATTAGTAACATTAGTAACTGTAGTAACATTAGTAACATTAGTAACTATAGTAACATTAGTAACATTAGTAACTATAGTAACATTAGTAGTAGTATTAACAGTAGTAGTAGTAACATTAGTAACATTAGTAGTAGTATTAACAGTAGTAGTAGTATTAACAGTAGTAGTAGTAACAGTAGTAGTAGCGCGGGGCGCTGGGAGCTTTGACAATGAGCTCTCATGTGAGGGAGCCCTCCCATAGCTCATATTAGCCTTTGTTATGACTAATGTTTATGTTGTTGTTGTTGTTTACTGTTTATTAAGAAATATAAGAAATATGGTGTAATCTTTGATTTTGTGCATATCTGGCATTTTGTTACTGTTATGGAGAATACGTGAGATAATGAGAATCTCTGTGTACAAGTTAGAAGTAGAATACACTGTGTAGCGATGTCAACCTAAAGCATTATTTTACATTTTGCAGAACATCCTAAATAAATGTGTCGCACCAGACTGAGCCTGTGGGACATCATTCTGTGCACCGCTACATTTGCAGTGATTGCCTCAAAAGGTTGTGCAACAAAATATTCATGTTCATGTTCATGGTACTATCATTTTTGTCCAGGCCAGTTTCATTAGTTTGTTTTTTAAAATGATTCTGTTGAACCATAATTCAAAAGCAATAACTGATTTTCATTAGATAATTTTCAGTAAATTTTTATTTATTATTACTTTTGTCAGTTTCAAGTTATTTCAGTGACCATTGTGGGTTTTTCTTTCTTTAACGGAAGGGTACCAACAATTTTGCCTACGTGTGTATATAACCTAACCCTAATCTATATAACCTAACCCTATTTAATATATAACCCTAATCTATGTAATATATAACCCTAACCCTATAATATACAACCAACCCTAACCCTATGTAATATATAACCCTAACCTATATACATTTATTCGACATACAATACTATGAGTTTTTTTTAATATTCAATACTATGACTTTTTTTGATGATTTTTTCAACATACAATACTGTAACTTTTTTCATGGAATCTTTCGACATACAATACTATGACTTTTTCACGAAATTTTTCAACATGCAATACCATGACTTTTTTTCAACATACAATACTATGACTTCTTTTCGACATACTATACTGTCTTTTTTTGACATACAATAGTATGACTTTTTTTCGACATACAATACTATGACTTTTTATCGACATACTATACTATGACTTTTTTTCATGACATTTTTGGACATACAATACTATGACTTTTTCATGACTTTTTTGGACATACAATACCATGACTTTTTTTTCTGAAATCTTTCGACATACAATACTATGACTTTTTATGGTGAAATTTTTCGACATACAATACTATGACTTTTATTCGACAAACTATACTATGACTTTTTTTTCATGACTTTTTTTCGACATACAATACTATGACTTTTTTTTAACATATTATACATTGACTTTTTTTCGACATATTATACTATGACTTTTTTTCATGAATTTCAACATACAATACTATGACTTTTTTCATGAAATCGTTCGACATACAATACTATGACTTTTTTTCGACATAAAATACTGACTTTTTTTCGACATACAATACTATGACTTTTTTTTCGACATACTATACTATCACTTCATTCATGAAATTTTTCGACATACAATTCTATAACTTTTTATATAACTTACTATACTATGTTTTTTTTCAATGAAATCTTTTGACATATGACTTTTTTTCTGCTTACAATACTATGACTTTTTTTGGTGAAATTCTTCGACATACTATACTATGACTTTTTATGGTGACATTTTTTGACATACAATACTATGACTTTTTTTAATTAAATTTTTCGACATACTATGACTTTTTTTCCATACAATACTATGACTTTTTTTCATGAAATTTATGGACATACTATACTATGACTTTTTTTTTCATGACATTTTTTCGACATACAATACTATGACTTTTTGTGGTGACATTTTTCGACATACTGTACTATGACTTTTTTTCGACATTAAACACTGACTTTTTTTCATGAAATTTTTCGACATACTACACTGACTTTATGGTGAAATTTTTTGACATAAAATACTATGACTTTTTTTCATGAAAATTTTTGACATACTATACTATGACTTTTGTGATGAAATCTTTTGATATACAATATTATGACTTCTTTCATGAAATTTTTCGACATACAATACTATGACTTTTTTTACATACAATACTATGACTTTTTTTTTACATACAATACTATGACTTTTTCATGACGTTTTTTCAACATACAATACTATGACTTTTCATGGCTTTTTTCCGACATACAATACCATGGGTTTTTTTCATGATAATTTTTCAACATACAATACTATGCATTTTTTTGGTGAAATTCTTTGACATACTATACTATGACTTTTTATTGTGAAATTTTTCGACACACAATACTATGACATTTTTCATGACTTTTTTTCGACATACAATACTATGACTTTTTCATGGCTTTTTTCCAACATACAATACTATGATTTTATTTTCATGATAATTTTTCAACATACAATATTATGACTTTTTTTGGTGAAATTCTTTGACATACACTACTATGACTTTTTTTCATGACTTTTGTTCGACATACAATACTATGACTTTTTTTCATGATCATTTTTCAACATACAATACTATGACTTTTTATGGTAACATTTTTCGACACACAATACTATGACTTTTTTTCATGAAATTTTTTCGACATATAATACTATGACTTTTTTCATGACATTGGCGAAATTCTTCGACATAAAATACTATAACCTTTTTTCGAGATACAATACTATGACTTTTTATGGTGAAATCTTTTGACATACAATACTATGACTTTTTTTTTACATACAATACTATGACTTTTTTTCATGACATTTTTCGACATACTATACTATGACTTTTTTTTCATGACATTTTTCGACATACAATACTATGACTTTTTTTCAACATACTATACTATGACTTTTTTTCATATTTTTTGACATACTATACTATGACTTTTATGGTTTAATATTTCGACATACAAAACTATGACTTTTTTTCACGAAATTTTTCGACATACTATACTATGAATTTTATGATGAAAGTTTTCGACATACAATACTACGACTTTTTTTCGACATACAATACTATGATTTTTTTTCGACATACAATACTATAACTTTTTTTGGTTAAAATTCTTCGACAAACAATACTATGACTTTTTATGGTGAATTCTTTCGACATAAATTACTATGACTTTTTAAGGTGAAATATTTCGACATACAATACTATGACTTTTTATGGTGAATTCTTTCGACATAAATTACTATAACTTTTTAAGGTGAAATATTTCGACATACAATACTATGACTTTTTTTCATGACATTTTTCGACATACAATACTATGACTTTTTTTCAACATACTATACTATGACTTTTTTTCATGACTTTTTTTCGACATACAATACTATGACTTTTTTTCAACATACAATACTATGATTTTTTTTCATGACTTTTTTTCGACATACAATACTGTGATTTTTTTCAACATACTATACTATGACTTTTTTTGGTGAAATCTTTCGACATACAATACTATGACTTTTTATGGTGAATTCTTTCGACATACAATACTATGATTTTTTATGATGAATTCTTTCGACATACAATACTATGATTTTTTATGGTGAATTCTTTCGACATAAATTACTATGACTTTTTAAGGTAAAATATTTCGACATACAAAACTGACTTTTTTTCATGAAATTTTTTCGACATACAATAGTATGACTTTTTATGTTGAAATTTTTCGACATAAATACTATGACTTTTTATGTTGAAATTTTTCGACATAAAATACTATGACTTTTTTTCATGACATTTTTCGACATACTATACTATGACTTTTTTTCATGAAATTATTCGACATACAATATATGACGTTTTTTAATGACATTTTTCGACATACAATACTATGACTTTTTTTCTACATACTATACTATGACTTTTTTTCTACATACTATATTATGACTTTTTTCGACATACTATACTATGACTTTTTTCATGAAATCTTTCGATATACAATACTATGACTTTTTAAGGTGAAATATTTAGACATACAATAGAATGACTTTTTATGTTGAAATTTTTCGACATACAATACTATGACTTTTTTCATGACATTTTTCGACATACAATACTATGACTTTTTTTCGACATACAATACTATGACTTTTTTGTGAAATTATTCGACATATAATACTGACTTTTTTTCGACATACTATACTGACTTTTTTTCGACATACAATACTATGACTTTTTTGTGAAATTATTCGACATATAATACTGACTTTTTTTTCGACATACAATAGTGTGACTTTTTTTCGACATACAATACTATGACTTTTTTTGTAAAATTATTCGACATACAATACTATGACTTTTTTTGTAAAATTATTCGACATAAAATACTATGACTTTTTTTCGACATACAATAGTATGACTTTTTCGACATACTATACTGACTTTTTTTCGACATACAATACTATGACTTTTTTTCGACATACAATACTATGACTTTTTTGTAAAATTATTCAACATACAATACTATGACTTTTTTTCGACATACAATAGTATGACTTTTTTCGACATACTATACTGATTTTTTTTCGACATACAATACTATGAGTTTTTTTCGACATACAATACTATGACTTTTTTTCGACATACAATACTATGACTTTTTTTCGACATACAATACTATGACTTTTTTTCAACATACTATACTATGACTTTTTTTGGTGAAATCTTTCGACATACAATACTATGACTTTTTATGGTGAATTCTTTCGACATACAATACTATGATTTTTTATGATGAATTCTTTCGACATACAATACTATGATTTTTTATGGTGAATTCTTTCGACATAAATTACTATGACTTTTTAAGGTAAAATATTTCGACATACAAAACTGACTTTTTTTCATGAAATTTTTCGACATACAATAGTATGACTTTTTATGTTGAAATTTTTCGACATAAAATACTATGACTTTTTATGTTGAAATTTTTCGACATAAAATACTATGACTTTTTTTCATGACATTTTTCGACATACTATACTATGACTTTTTTTCATGAAATTATTCGACATACAATATATGACGTTTTTAATGACATTTTTCGACATACAATACTATGACTTTTTTTCTACATACTATACTATGACTTTTTTTCTACATACTATATTATGACTTTTTTTCGACATACTATACTATGACTTTTTTTCATGAAATCTTTCGATATACAATACTATGACTTTTAAGGTGAAATATTTAGACATACAATAGAATGACTTTTTATGTTGAAATTTTTCGACATACAATACTATGACTTTTTTTCATGACATTTTTTCGACATACAATACTATGACTTTTTTTCGACATACAATACTATGACTTTTTTGTGAAATTATTCGACATATAATACTGACTTTTTTTCGACATACTATACTGACTTTTTTTCGACATACAATACTATGACTTTTTTGTGAAATTATTCGACATATAATACTGACTTTTTTTCGACATACAATAGTGTGACTTTTTTTCGACATACAATACTATGACTTTTTTTGTAAAATTATTCGACATACAATACTATGACTTTTTTTGTAAAATTATTCGACATACAATACTATGACTTTTTTTCGACATACAATAGTATGACTTTTTTCGACATACTATACTGACTTTTTTTCGACATACAATACTATGACTTTTTTCGACATACAATACTATAACTTTTTTTTCGACATACAATAGTATGACTTTTTTTCGACATACAATACTATGACTTTTTTTGTAAAATTATTCGACATACAATACTATGACTTTTTTTCGACATACAATAGTATGACTTTTTTCGACATACTATACTGATTTTTTTTCGACATACAATACTATGAGTTTTTTTCGACATACAATACTATGACTTTTTTTCGACATACAATACTATGACTTTTTTTCGACATACAATACTATGACTTTTTTTCGACATACTATACTGACTTTTTTTCGACATACAATACTATGACTTTTTTTCGACATACAATACTATGACTTTTCGACATACAATAGGATGACTTTTTTTCGTGAAATTATTCGACATACAGTACTATGACTTTTTTTTACATACAATATTATGACGTTTTTTTAATGACATTTTTCGACATACTATACTATGACTTTATTTTCATGACATTTTTTCATCATACAATACTATGACTTTTTTTCATGACATTTTTCGACACACTATACTATGACTTTTTTTCGACATACAATACTATGACTTTTTTTCAACATACTATACTTTGACTTTTTTTCAACATACAATACTTTTACTTTTTTCGATATACAATACTATGACTTTTTTTCGACATACTATACTAACTTTTTTTCATGAAATTATTCGACATACTATACTATGATTTTTTTTTGACATACAATACTATGACTTTTTTTTGACATACAATACTATGACTTTTTTTCGACATACAATATTATGACTTTTTTTCAACATACTATACTATGACTTCTTTCATGAAATTTTTCGACATACTATACTATGACTTTTTTTTATGACTTTTTTTTCGACATACAATACTGACTTTTTTTCAGGAAATTTTTCGACATACTATACTGTGACTTTTTTTGACATACAATACTATGACTTTTTTCGACATACTATACAATGACTTTTTCATGAAATTATTCGACATACTATACTATGACCTTTTTTCGACATACAATACTATGACTTTTTTGTGAAATTATTCGACATACAATACTATGACTTTTTTTCGACATACAATACTATGACTTTTTTGTGAAATTATTCGACATATAATACTGACTTTCTTTCGACATACAATACTATGACTTTTTTTCTACATACTATACTATGACTTTTTTTCTACATACTATACTATGACTTTTTTTCGACATACTATACTATGACTTTTTTTCATGAAATCTTTCGATATACAATATTATGACTTTTTAAGGTGAAATATTTAGACATACAATAGAATGACTTTTTATGTTGAAATTTTTCGACATACAATACTATGACTTTTTTTCATGACATTTTTCGACATACAATACTATGACTTTTTTTCGACATACAATACTATGACTTTTTTGTGAAATTATTCGACATATAATACTGACTTTTTTTCGACATACTATACTGACTTTTTTCGACATACAATACTATGACTTTTTTTGTGAAATTATTCGACATACAATACTATGACTTTTTTTCGACATACAATACTATGACTTTTTTGTGAAATTATTCGACATATAATACTGACTTTTTTTCGACATACAATAGTGTGACTTTTTTTCGACATACAATGCTATGACTTTCTTTCGACATACAATACTATGACTTTTTTTCTACATACTATACTATGACTTTTTTTCTACATACTATACTATGACTTTTTTTCGACATACTATACTATGACTTTTTTTCATGAAATCTTTCGATATACAATACTATGACTTTTTAAGGTGAAATATTTAGACATACAATAGTATGACTTTTTATGTTGAAATTTTTCGACATAAATACTATGACTTTTTATGTTGAAATTTTTCGACATAAAATACTATGACTTTTTTCATGACATTTTTCGACATACTATACTATGACTTTTTTTCATGAAATTATTCGACATACAATATATGACGTTTTTTTAATGACATTTTTCGACATACAATACTATGACTTTTTTTCTACATACTATACTATGACTTTTTTTCTACATACTATATTATGACTTTTTTTTCGACATACTATACTATGACTTTTTTTCATGAAATCTTTCGATATACAATACTATGACTTTTTAAGGTGAAATATTTAGACATACAATAGAATGACTTTTTATGTTGAAATTTTTCGACATACAATACTATGACTTTTTTCATGACATTTTTCGACATACAATACTATGACTTTTTTCGACATACAATACTATGACTTTTTTGTGAAATTATTCGACATATAATACTGACTTTTTTTCGACATACTATACTGACTTTTTTTTCGACATACAATACTATGACTTTTTTGTGAAATTATTCGACATATAATACTGACTTTTTTTCGACATACAATAGTGTGACTTTTTTTCGACATACAATACTATGACTTTTTTTGTAAAATTATTCGACATACAATACTATGACTTTTTTTGTAAAATTATTCGACATACAATACTATGACTTTTTTTCGACATACAATAGTATGACTTTTTTCGACATACTATACTGACTTTTTTTCGACATACAATACTATGACTTTTTTCGACATACAATACTATAACTTTTTTTTCGACATACAATAGTATGACTTTTTTTCGACATACAATACTATGACTTTTTTTGTAAAATTATTCGACATACAATACTATGACTTTTTTCGACATACAATAGTATGACTTTTTTCGACATACTATACTGATTTTTTTTCGACATACAATACTATGACTTTTTTTCGACATACAATACTATGACTTTTTTTCGACATACAATACTATGACTTTTTTTCGACATACAATACTATGACTTTTTTTTCGACATACTATACTGACTTTTTTTCGACATACAATACTATGACTTTTTTTCGACATACAATACTATGACTTTTCGACATACAATAGGATGACTTTTTTTTCGTGAAATTATTCGACATACAGTACTATGACTTTTTTTTACATACAATATTATGACGTTTTTTTAATGACATTTTTCGACATACTATACTATGACTTTATTTTCATGACATTTTTTCATCATACAATACTATGACTTTTTTTCATGACATTTTTCGACACACTATACTATGACTTTTTTTCGACATACAATACTATGACTTTTTTTCAACATACTATACTTTGACTTTTTTTCAACATACAATACTTTTACTTTTTTCGATATACAATACTATGACTTTTTTTCGACATACTATACTAACTTTTTTTCATGAAATTATTCGACATACTATACTATGATTTTTTTTTGACATACAATACTATGACTTTTTTTTGACATACAATACTATGACTTTTTTTCGACATACAATATTATGACTTTTTTTCAACATACTATACTATGACTTCTTTCATGAAATTTTCGACATACTATACTATGACTTTTTTTTATGACTTTTTTTTCGACATACAATACTGACTTTTTTTCAGGAAATTTTTCGACATACTATACTGTGACTTTTTTTGACATACAATACTATGACTTTTTTCGACATACTATACAATGACTTTTTCATGAAATTATTCGACATACTATACTATGACCTTTTTTCGACATACAATACTATGACTTTTTTGTGAAATTATTCGACATACAATACTATGACTTTTTTCGACATACAATACTATGACTTTTTTGTGAAATTATTCGACATATAATACTGACTTTCTTTCGACATACAATACTATGACTTTTTTTCTACATACTATACTATGACTTTTTTTCTACATACTATACTATGACTTTTTTTCGACATACTATACTATGACTTTTTTTCATGAAATCTTTCGATATACAATATTATGACTTTTAAGGTGAAATATTTAGACATACAATAGAATGACTTTTTATGTTGAAATTTTTCGACATACAATACTATGACTTTTTTTCATGACATTTTTCGACATACAATACTATGACTTTTTTTCGACATACAATACTATGACTTTTTTGTGAAATTATTCGACATATAATACTGACTTTTTTTCGACATACTATACTGACTTTTTTTCGACATACAATACTATGACTTTTTTTGTGAAATTATTCGACATACAATACTATGACTTTTTTTCGACATACAATACTATGACTTTTTTGTGAAATTATTCGACATATAATACTGACTTTTTTTCGACATACAATAGTGTGACTTTTTTTCGACATACAATGCTATGACTTTCTTTCGACATACAATACTATGACTTTTTTTCTACATACTATACTATGACTTTTTTTCTACATACTATACTATGACTTTTTTTTCGACATACTATACTATGACTTTTTTTCATGAAATCTTTCGATATACAATACTATGACTTTTTAAGGTGAAATATTTAGACATACAATAGAATGACTTTTTATGTTGAAATTTTTCGACATACAATACTATGACTTTTTTTCATGACTTTTTTTCGACATACTATACTGACTTTTTTTCGACATACAATACTATGACTTTTTTTGTGAAATTATTCGACATACAATACTATGACTTTTTTTCGACATACAATACTATGACTTTTTTGTGAAATTATTCGACATATAATACTGACTTTTTTTCGACATACAATAGTGTGACTTTTTCGACATACTATACTGACTTTTTTTTCGACATACAATACTATGACTTTTTTCGACATACAATACTATAACTTTTTTTCGACATACAATAGTATGACTTTTTTTCGACATACAATACTATGACTTTTTTTCGACATACAATAGTATGACTTTTTTCGACATACTATACTGACTTTTTTTCGACATACAATACTATGACTTTTTTTCGACATACAATACTATGACTTTTTTCGACATACAATACTATGACTTTTTTTTCGACATACAATACTATGACTTTTTTTCGACATACTATACTGACTTTTTTTCGACATACAATACTATGACTTTTTTTCGACATACAATACTATGACTTTTCGACATACAATACTATGACTTTTTGTGAAATTATTCGACATATAATACTATGACTTTTTTTCGACATACAATACTGACTTTTTTGTGAAATTATTCGACATATAATACTGACTTTTTTTCGACATACTATACTGACTTTTTTTCGACTTACAATACTATGACTTTTTTGTGAAATTATTCGACATACAATACTATGACTTTTTTTCGACATACAATACTATGACTTTTTTGTGAAATTATTCGACATATAATACTGACTTTCTTTCGACATACAATACTATGACTTTTTTTCTACATACTATACTATGACTTTTTTTTCTACATACTATACTATGACTTTTTTTCGACATACTATACTATGACTTTTTTCATGAAATCTTTCGATATACAATACTATGACTTTTTAAGGTGAAATATTTAGACATACAATAGAATGACTTTTTATGTTGAAATTTTTCGACATACAATACTATGACTTTTTTCATGACATTTTTCGACATACAATACTATGACTTTTTTTCGACATACAATACTATGACTTTTTTGTGAAATTATTCGACATATAATACTGACTTTTTTTCGACATACTATACTGACTTTTTTTCGACATACAATACTATGACTTTTTTTGTGAAATTATTCGACATACAATACTATGACGTTTTTTCGACATACAATACTATGACTTTTTTGTGAAATTATTCGACATATAATACTGACTTTTTTTCGACATACAATGCTATGACTTTCTTTCGACATACAATACTATGACTTTTTTTCTACATACTATACTATGACTTTTTTTTCATGAAATCTTTCGATATACAATACTATGACTTTTTAAGGTGAAATATTTAGACATACAATAGAATGACTTTTTATGTTGAAATTTTTCGACATACAATACTATGACTTTTTTGTGAAATTATTCGACATATAATACTGACTTTTTTTCGACATACAATAGTGTGACTTTTTTCGACATACTATACTGACTTTTTTTTCGACATACAATACTATGACTTTTTTCGACATACAATACTATAACTTTTTTTTCGACATACAATACTATGACGTTTTTTCGACATACAATACTATGACTTTTTTGTGAAATTATTCGACATATAATACTGACTTTTTTTCGACATACAATGCTATGACTTTCTTTCGACATACAATACTATGACTTTTTTTCTACATACTATACTATGACTTTTTTTCGACATACTATACTATGACTTTTTTTCATGAAATCTTTCGATATACAATACTATGACTTTTTAAGGTGAAATATTTAGACATACAATAGAATGACTTTTTATGTTGAAATTTTTCGACATACAATACTATGACTTTTTTGTGAAATTATTCGACATATAATACTGACTTTTTTTCGACATACAATAGTGTGACTTTTTTCGACATACTATACTGACTTTTTTTTCGACATACAATACTATGACTTTTTTCGACATACAATACTATAACTTTTTTTCGACATACAATAGTATGACTTTTTTTCGACATACAATACTATGACTTTTTTTGTAAAATTATTCGACATACAATACTATGACTTTTTTTGTAAAATTATTCGACATACAATACTATGACTTTTTTTCGACATACAATAGTATGACTTTTTTCGACATACTATACTGACTTTTTTTCGACATACAATACTATGACTTTTTTTCGACATACAATACTATGACTTTTTTCGACATACAATACTATGACTTTTTTTCGACATACAATACTATGACTTTTTTTCGACATACTATACTGACTTTTTTTCGACATACAATACTATGACTTTTCGACATACAATACTATGACTTTTTGTGAAATTATTCGACATATAATACTATGACTTTTTTTCGACATACAATACTATGACTTTTTTTGACATACAATATTATGACGTTTTTTTAATGAAATTTTTCGACATACTATACTATGACTTTATTTTCATGACATTTTTTCATCATACAATACTATGACTTTTTTTCATGACATTTTTCGACACACTATACTATGACTTTTTTTCGACATACAATACTATGACTTTTTTTCGACATACAATACTTTTACTTTTTTCGATATACAATACTATGACTTTTTTTCGACATACAATATTATGACTTTTTTTCAACATACTATACTATGACTTCTTTCATGAAATTTTTCGACATACTATACTATGACTTTTTTTCATGACTTTTTTTCGACATACAATACTGACTTTTTTTCAGGAAATTTTTCGACATACTATACTGTGACTTTTTTTGACATACAATACTATGACTTTTTTCGACATACTATACAATGACTTTTTCATGAAATTATTCGACATACTATACTATGACCTTTTTTCCGACATACAATACTAGGATTTTTTTTTGGTAAAATTTTTCAACATATGACATTTCATGGTGAAATTCTTCGACATACTATACTATGACTTTTTTTCGACATACAATACTATGACTTTTTTGGACATACTATACTATGACTTTTTTTTCAAGAAATCTTTCGACATACAATACTATGACTTTTTTTTCGACATACAATACTATGACTTTTTATGGTGACATTTTTCGACATACTATACTATGACTTTTTTTCATGAAAATCTTCGACATACTATATTATGACTTTTTATTCGACATACAATACTATAACTTTTTTTCAACACACAATACTATGACTTTTTTTCATGAAATTTTTTCGACATACTACACTATGACTTTTTATGGTGAAATTTTTCGACATACTATACTATGACTTTTTTTTCGACATACAAGACTATGACTTTTTATGGTGAAATTCTTCAATATACTATACTATGACTTTATTTTCATGATATTTTTTGACGTACTATACTATGATTTCCTCTCCGGGAACCATCACCTTAACGTGGTGGAGAGGTTTGTGTGTCCCTATGACCCTGAGGGCTGTGTTGTCTGGAACCTGGTGCTCCTGCTAGGGTCTCCTATGGCAAAATGGTCTCAGGTGAGGGGCCGGACTAAGAATGGTTCATAAAACCCCAATGACGAATTGAGGAAGAGGAAGAGTTACCTGGCCCGGAGGAAGCCCATGGCCCACGTCTGGAGCCAGGCCCAGACGAAGGGCCCAGACAGAGGGCCCGTCAGCGCGCGCCTGGTGGCCGGGCTTGCCGAAGCGACATGGCACCCCCCTCCTCTCCATCCTGTGGGCTCACCACCTGCAGGAGGAACCGCTGGGGTCGGGTGGCAGTGAAGGCCAGGGACCCTCGACGGACTGGACCTGGGCGGCAGAGGCTGGTTCTGGGGACGTGGAACGTCACCTCTCTGTGGGGGAAGGAGCCGGAGCTTGTGCGGGATGTGGAGCGCTATCAGTTGGATCTGGTAGGGCTTACCTCTACGCACAGCCTCGGTTCTGGAACCGTACTCCTGGATAGGGGTTGGACTCTATTCTTCTCTGGAGTTACCCATGGTGTGAGGCGCCGGGCGGGTGTGGGGATACTCACACATCCCCGGCTGAGTGCCGCTACGTTGGAGCTTACCCCGGTGGACGAGAGGGTCGCCTCCCTACGCCTTCGGGTTATAGGGGGGATCGACATCCCCGGTGGTGGTTCCCCTGTTTAAAAAGGTGGACCAGAGAGTGTTTGCCAACTACAGGGGTATCACACTGCTCAGCCTCCCTGGTAAAGTCTACTCCAAGGTGCTGGAAAGGAGGGTTCAGCCGATAGTCAAACCTCGGATCGAAGAGGAACAATGCGGATTCCGTCCTGGCTGTGGAACAACGGACCAGCTCTTCACTCTCGCAGGGATCCTGGAGGGGGCCTGGGAGTACGCCCATCCAGTTTACATGTGTTTTGTGGACTTGGAGAAGGCATATGACCGGGTCCCCCGGGAGATACTGTGGGGGGGTGCTGCAGGAGTATGGGGTGAGGGGAGCACTTCTCAGGGCCATCCAATCCCTGTACACCCAAAGCGAGAGCTGTGTTCAGGTCCTCGGCAGTAAGTCAGACTTGTTTCCGGTGGGGGTTGGCCTCCGCCAGGGCTGCGCTTTGTCACCAGTCCTGTTGGTGATATTCATGGACAGGATATCGAGGCGTAGTCGGGGGGGGAGTTGCAGTTCGGTGTGCTGAGGATCTCATTGCTGGTTCTTGCAGATGATGTGGTCCTGTTGGCATCATCGGTCTGTGACCTCCAGCACTCACTGGATCGGTTACAGCCGAGTGGCCGGGATTGAGGCCGGGATGAGGATCAGTACCTCTAAATCTGAGGCCATGGTTCTCAGCAGGAAACCGGTGGATTGCCTACTCCGGGTAGGGAATGAGTCCTTACCCCCAAGTGAAGGAGTTCAAGTACCTAGAGGTCTTGTTCGTGAGTGAGGGGGACGATGGAACCTGAGATTGGCCGGAGAATCGGTGTGCAGCAGGTGCGGTATTGCATTCGCTTTACCGCACCGTTGTGACGAAAAGAGAGCTGAGCCGGAAGGCAAAGCTCTCGATCTACCGGTCAATCTTCTTTCCTACTCTCACCTTTGGTCATGAGGTACTGGGTCAGGACCCAAAGGACTAGATCTACCGGTCAGTCTTCTTTCCTACTCTCACCTCTGGTCATGAGGGTTGGGTCAGGACCCAAAGAACGAGATCGCAGGTACAAGCGGCTGAAATGTGTTTCCTCAGGAGGGTGGCTGGCGTCTCCCTTAGAGATAGGGGGAGAAGCTCAGTCATCCGTGAGGGACTCGGAGTAGAGCCACTGCTCCTTTGCGTTGAAAGGAGCCAGCTGAGGTGGTTCGGGGCATCTTGTAAGGATGCCTCCTGGACGCCTCCCTAGGGAGTTGTTCCAGGCACGACCAACTGGGAGGAGACCACGGGGAAGACCCAGGACTAGGTGGAGAGATTATATCTCGACATAATATACTACGACTTTTTTTTAATGAAATTATTTTTTTGGGGGGACAGAGACAGGTGATCAGAGAGGGGAGAGGACAGACAGTCAGCTAGACTCTGGTCCTGTCGGAGGACTCTTGAGTTTATAAGATGGACCGTTGTGTTCTTGGTTTTAAGATTATAAAACTCATCTTTACATCCAGGAACAATACAACAGTGTCCCCTCTGTGTCTTCTCAGTCTCCGTCTTTCACTGTCTCTACCATCGTTCTGTGTTACTCGGCCGAGCCGACCAACCTAGTGACATCACAGGTTAGAGTGCTGCAACGTGGAGGCGCTCTGGCCACAAAAGATGAAACGGATCTTTTGTCTCCTAAATGTTGACGTCCGTCCTGATTGTTTAATAATCGTTCATTAGAATAGAAATCTATTCAGTAAAGCAGATAAACTCTGTTGATCGTTTCAGTTCCACTTTAAAGACGTTCAACGTAAACAAGACGTGTTCTGACTCGGCAAAGACGACTTCAGAAAGTTGATATACAGCAGAATAAATATTAGAAACTAATACAGAATGCCTGATACTTTTTTTCAGATTGTTCTGACTTTTTTGTACATTTTTCAGACATTTGTTTGACTATTTTGAGATTTTTTTTATATTTTCGGAATTTTTCTTGTTTGTTTTTACTTTTCTGACTTTTTTGGAAGGCATTTCTAAGAATTTTTTTTTTTTTTTTGCTTTTTTTTAATTTTCTGACTTTGTGGACATTTTTGGGACTTTTTTCAGAATTCTTCCTTTTTTTTTTACATTTTCTGACTTTCTCTCTTTTTTTTTTTACGTTTTCCGTCTTTTTTTCAGATTCTTTGACATTTTCCGACTTTTTTTTTTTTTTTTTTACATTTTCCGACATTCCTGACTTTTTTTGGACGTTTTTCTAAACTGTTTTTAATTTTTTTTCTTTTTCTGACTTTTTCTTTTTCTTTTTTTTACATTTTCAGACTTTTTTCAGAATTTTTTTGAAATTTTTGGGAGTTTTTCTAAACTGTTTTCTGGACTATACTCTGACCTTTTTTGGACATTTTTCTAACTTTCTTTAGAAATCTTTTTTGACATTTTCCGACTTTCTTTTTGTTTTTTTTTACTTTTTCTAAACTGCTTTTAATTATTATTATTTTTTTTTAATTTTCTGACTTTTGTTCAAACATTATCCAACCAGTACTTTAATGTTGTAATACTAATAATCTAATAATAATAATAATCTAATACTGTTGATCTGATACTGTGTGTTCCATTATATCATTAGATTTCAGACTGTCGTCACTTTAAATAGGATTTTATTTTAGACACAAATGTTGGAATCAAACAATGAAAAAACAACAATAATAAAAACTGTTTTACACTGAAAGTCAACAGGAAGTAAATAAAAGAAAAACAGGCACCAAAAATCTGTTAAATCTGTTGAATCAGTTAAATCAGTTAAATCAGTTTTTGGTCGTTTTAAAATGTTTCACATCAAAATTTCCAGAAAAACAAAACAGGAAGTTAAAATCGGTTCAACATGCTGAAAACACCAAAACACCTGGAGGACAGACGGTCACGTTCACTAACAGGACTCATTATCAGGTCCAGGACCAGGTCCAGGTCCAGGTCTCAGGACTAGGACTAGGACCAGGTCCAGGTCCAGGACTAGGTCCAGGACCAACCATTAGCTGCTCACTAATGTTTTGACTTTCCAGGTTTTGTCCAGATGCTAACATGCTAATCAGAGCCAGGCTAGCTGTTTCCAGTCTTTATGCTAAGCTAAGCTAATCAGTGTGAACAGAGAAGATTTATCTTAACTGCTCCTTTAATGTTTTACTGTTTACAGTCTGATCGATCGGATCAATATCCCTCCGATCACCTGATCAGATTGTAGCCAATCAGGATGGAAGCATGTCAAAATAAAGTTATGTATTTCCTGTTGATATGAAGCGGGATCATTTTAAACCAATGGGATGTGAGTTAGTCAGAGAGAGGCAGTCTGATTGGACAGGCAGGGGGCGGGGCTTAGTGTCAGGACCTGCTCTGATTGGACAGGCAGGGGGCGGGGCTTAGTGTCAGGACCTGCTCTGATTGGACAGGCAGGGGGCGGGGCTTAGTGTCAGGACCTGCTCTGATTGGACAGGTTGACATAATAAATGAAGTGAGCAGGTAAACAGCAGCCAATCAGAGGAGGAGGTGAAGGAGGAGAGGATGATGGGAAGGCATCTACAGGTTGCGTCTGACAAACCAGATTTCGTTCCTGCGGTGGGGGACGCCGGGGTTTTCGAACGTGGCGACCATGTAGCCGTCTCTGCGCAGGTCGTCGGTGACGCCCAGAATCTCCCACAGCAGCCCGATCTGACGAGTTACCGTCTCCTCCGTGGTCGTCCCGAAGAACGTCCTGACGGCCAATCAGAGAGCAGAACATCATCAATATTCAACGCTGCATTCAGGGACAGTCTGTGTGAATATCAACGCTGCATTCAGGGACAGTCTGTGTGAATTCAACGCT
>CM025827.1:41772306-41816179 GCA_014673565.1 Sebastes schlegelii
TTCCTGTTAGTGGAGGGAACCAGAGAGATGATCACTTCCTGTTAGAGGAGGGAACCAGAGAGATGATCACTTCCTGTTAGAGGAGGGAACCAGAGAGATGATCACTTCCTGTTAGTGGAGGGAACCAGAGAGATGATCACTTCCTGTTAGTGGAGGGAACCAGAGAGATGATCACTTCCTGTTAGGAACCAGGAGATGATCACTTCCTGTTAGGAACCAGAGAGATGATCACTTCCTGTAGGAACCAGAGAGATGATCACTTCCTGTTAGTGGAGGGAACCAGAGAGATGATCACTTCCTGTTGGGAACCAGAGAGATGATCACTTCCTGTTGGGAACCAGAGAGATGATCACTTCCTGTTAGTGGAGGGAACCAGAGAGATGATCACTTCCTGTTAGTGGAGGGAACCAGAGAGATGATCACTTCCTGTTGGGAACCAGAGAGATGATCACTTCCTGTTAGTGGAGGGAACCAGAGAGTGATCACTTCCTGTTGGTGGAGGGAACCAGAGAGATGATCACTTCCTGTTAGGAACCAGAGAGATGATCACTTCCTGTTAGTGGAGGGAACCAGAGAGATGATCACTTCCTGTAGGAACCAGAGAGATGATCACTTCCTGTAGGAACCAGAGAGATGATCACTTCCTGTTAGTGGAGGGAACCAGAGAGATGATCACTTCCTGTTAGGAACCAGAGAGATGATCACTTCCTGTTGGTGGAGGGAACCAGAGAGATGATCACTTCCTGTAGGAACCAGAGAGATGATCACTTCCTGTTGGTGGAGGGAACCAGAGAGATGATCACTTCCTGTTAGTGGAGGGAACCAGAGAGATGATCACTTCCTGTTAGGAACCAGAGAGATGATCACTTCCTGTTGGTGGAGGGAACCAGAGAGATGATCACTTCCTGTTGGTGGAGGGAACCAGAGAGATGATCACTTCCTGTTAGTGGAGGGAACCAGAGAGATGATCACTTCCTGTTAGGAACCAGAGAGATGATCACTTCCTGTTAGTGGAGGGAACCAGAGAGATGATCACTTCCTGTTAGTGGAGGGAACCAGAGAGATGATCACTTCCTGTTAGTGGAGGGAACCAGAGAGATGATCACTTCCTGTTAGTGGAGGGAACCAGAGAGATGATCACTTCCTGTTAGGGAACCAGAGAGATGATCACTTCCTGTTAGTGGAGGGAACCAGAGAGATGATCACTTCCTGTTAGTGGAGGGAACCAGAGAGATGATCACTTCCTGTTAGGAACCAGGAGATGATCACTTCCTGTTGGGAACCAGAGAGATGATCACTTCCTGTTGGGAACCAGAGAGATGATCACTTCCTGTTGTGGAGGGAACCAGAGAGATGATCACTTCCTGTTAGGAACCAGAGAGATGATCACTTCCTGTTAGTGGAGGGAACCAGAGAGATGATCACTTCCTGTTAGAGGAGGGAACCAGAGAGATGATCACTTCCTGTTAGGAGGGAACCAGAGAGATGATCACTTCCTGTTAGTGGAGGGAACCAGAGAGATGATCACTTCCTGTTAGGAACCAGGGAGATGATCACTTCCTGTTGGAACCAGAGAGATGATCACTTCCTGTTGGGAACCAGAGAGATGATCACTTCCTGTTAGTGGAGGGAACCAGAGAGATGATCACTTCCTGTTAGGAACCAGAGAGATGATCACTTCCTGTTGGTGGAGGGAACCAGAGAGATGATCACTTCCTGTTAGTGGAGGGAACCAGAGAGATGATCACTTCCTGTGGGAACCAGAGAGATGATCACTTCCTGTTAGTGGAGGGAACCAGAGAGATGATCACTTCCTGTTAGGAACCAGAGAGATGATCACTTCCTGTTAGTGGAGGGAACCAGAGAGATGATCACTTCCTGTTAGAGGAGGGAACCAGAGAGATGATCACTTCCTGTTAGAGGAGGGAACCAGAGAGATGATCACTTCCTGTTAGTGGAGGGAACCAGAGAGATGATCACTTCCTGTTAGTGGAGGGAACCAGAGAGATGATCACTTCCTGTTAGGAACCGGAGATGATCACTTCCTGTGGGAACCAGAGAGATGATCACTTCCTGTTGGGAACCAGAGAGATGATCACTTCCTGTTAGTGGAGGGAACCAGAGAGATGATCACTTCCTGTTAGGAACCAGAGAGATGATCACTTCCTGTTAGTGGAGGGAACCAGAGAGATGATCACTTCCTGTTAGTGGAGGGAACCAGAGAGATGATCACTTCCTGTTAGGAGGGAACCAGAGAGATGATCACTTCCTGTTAGTGGAGGGAACCAGAGAGATGATCACTTCCTGTTAGTGGAGGGAACCAGAGAGATGATCACTTCCTGTAGGAACCAGGAGATGATCACTTCCTGTTAGGAACCAGAGAGATGATCACTTTGTAGGGAACCAGGAGATGATCACTTCCTAGTGGGAACCAGAGAGATGATCACTTCCTGTTGGGAACCAGAGAGATGATCACTTCCTGTTGGGAACCAGAGAGATGATCACTTCCTGTTAGGAACCAGAGAGATGATCACTTCCTGTTAGGAACCAGAGAGATGATCACTTCCTGTTAGGAACCAGAGAGATGATCACTTCCTGTTGGGAACCAGAGAGATGATCACTTCCTGTTAGGAACCAGAGAGATGATCACTTCCTGTTAGGAACCAGAGAGATGATCACTTCCTGTTAGGAACCAGAGAGATGATCACTTCCTGTTAGGAACCAGAGAGATGATCACTTCCTGTTAGGAACCAGAGAGATGATCACTTCCTGTTAGTGGAGGGAACCAGAGAAATACAAATAAAACACGTCATCCCTGCAGCAATCTATAACTAAAGAAGTGCATCTATTAGTAAAGAGTATTTTCTACAACCTCAAAGCGTGAAAGAGCATTGAAACATCTCTAGAGTCGTCCTCTCAGTAATCTCACTGGAACCGTCCAGCTCTTCTTCATGCTGCTGAGGGGTTAATCATGTTTGTCAGGAGGTAACAGGACTCCTGCTGCAGCACATGTGCACACATTGTGTCATATCCAGGTTGAAATGCTCCGGCCGACAGCTGAGCAGGTAAAAAACCTGCTCCTGCTCCTGAAAGCCAGGTGAGCTGAGGTGGGCGGGGCTTGTGTCAGTATGTGAGCCAACAGGGCAGGTACAACAACATATTGGTTCAGATCCACACCTTAGTGCTGCAGAGACACAGACTGGAGGCTTTCACTTCTCTTCAAGCTGTTTCAGGGTTTCCTTTCAGCAGTCATGAAGTAAGTGTGTTGATGTTTCTCATCCTGATGTTGGAGGTTAACCGTCTGTCACCTCATGCTTTGTACTATTACCTACTGGTGGTGAATCACACTGGACAGACAGGTTTTAACGTCGTCCCTTTACATATGTAAACTGCTCTCTGTGTTGCTTCATTCTGGTTTTGAGTCTGATGAACAGTCACACCACCTGTCACACTGCAGGTAAAGAGAGGCCTGCTGCTCACATAGAGAGTCTCATCCATGGAGTCCAATCTGTCCTGCCTGTCTTCACTGAAAGAAGAAGACGATCCGGTTTACATCCAGCCGCATTACAAAGAGTCCTACCGTCTGGCCATTTATGCCCTGCTGTGCGGAGGCAAGGAGGCCTACGAGGAGTTCCTCCGGGCCGAGCAGATCAGCCACTTCCTGTCGGAGGAGGAGATCCTGTTCATTTTGGAAAATGCAGAGTTACCGGTCGTGGAGGACGACGACTCCTCCGAGGGGAGACGGGTCGCCGACGAGGCCGGCCACTCCACCTACTTCCCGACCGAGTCGGACGACGAGGTGCCGGACCTGGACCTGGGCTGGCCGGAGGTCCCACTGGAGGGCGCCGAGACCAGCATCAGCCTGCTGTTCCACCCGCCCAGACAAAACACACCCACCATCAAAGAAGTGGTTCGCAAACAGATCCAGGAGGCGAAGAAGGTGAGGACACAATACTGATAAAGACAATATGGTATTATAGAATAATAGAACAGTCCCAGTCATCTGATCCATCAGAGAGCGGCAGGTGAGCTGAACAATTGTGCATTTTGTGATAAAAGCAACACACAGATTTCGGTTTATATGTTATAGATATAGATATTTGACCCCTGAAGGCCGTGGCAGACATTTTAAAAAATGGCTCCAAAAAGGCGCTAAATATTCCTAAATCAGAGTCATGATGATTTCCAAGGTGTGTTCAAGCTGATCAGATCAGATGTCAGAAGATCACAGACAGGTTTTTATTACCTCTTTAGTTTTTAAAGGTGCTTTTAAAAACTTTTAAGCTGAGAAAAAACCTGAAAACCAAATAAAAGGAGCATGAAGGTCACTTCAGGGTCAAAGTTCACCCCTTCACCTTCATGATAGAATAACAACCAATATACAACCTGTGACAATAGAAGTTACCACCAATCCTGAACTTCATCCAGCGACATCTCCATCACTTTGACTGCTAATAAAAAGAGAAAACGCACCGATGGAAAGCTGGAGATCTCTCCGTTCTAACGGTGTATTTGTTGCAGTGCCCAGATCTCTATATCTATACATAACATACAATCTGTGCTAAATGTGTTGCTTTTATCATAAAAGGCACAATTGTTGTGGATATTTCAGCTTAACTCCCGACTATCACGGAGGATAAATGTGTAGAGATTCCTCTTCCTGTCTTTGGTGCACACACATATTTAACACAACAGCAGTTAATCTGCAGCACAAACACAGTGACAGGCGTCGCTTTGCACGCTACATATTTCTCTGCGTACACAGCACACTGCAGGCCTCGTAGAGATCATTTACTCAAGTGAAAGAAGAAATACCAGAATCTAAAAATACACCATTACAAGTACAAGTCCTGAATTAAGGACAGAAGTTTTATCAGCAAAGTATCCAAAGTAAAAGTACTCGTTATGCACAATGGCTCCTTTAAAAAGTCCAATATTATATAGATATTACATTACAGTCCAGTCGCACAGCAGTTCGTGAAATAGTCACGAATGTAATGTATTGATTTCGTGTACATAGACACCAATTTGATGGTCAGCATGAAATCAGTTCTGACTCTTAGTGGAACAATTCATTCACAAATTCACAGACTGATCAACACGGTCCAGACGTGAGCTCGCTTTGGACCGAGTCTTGTTTTTCTGTGGATCGGGGGGGTTTAAGGCCTTCATGATGACAAATCAAATGGCATCAGTTTATTTCAAGAGGCTGTAATTTAGATGTTCCGTGATTTACATTTACAAGGAGCACTGCCCCATTCAGATAAAACCTGCAGAAACACATCACACAATCAGAATGGATCCACTTGATCTGACTCAGTCCTCATGTAAGAGCCTGCGGGGCTGACAAGCAGACGTGTGCCGGATCACACATGTTACAACGCAGCCTCCCGCTCCTCTGGAGGTCCGACCTGCTCCGTCCTGCAGCCGCTTACCCACTGTGATAAAACCATAAACCATAACCACCAATCTATTACGCTGAACTAAAGGTTAACTGTTAAATGTAAAACAGCTTGTTGTCATTCAGTAACACGTCACATATTACAATGAACTAAAAGAACAGAAACTGAATACAAAGAGGCCGATATAGACGGTTTATGTTGTCAAGTTTGAAAAGGTCTCCATGCAGCGAGCTAAACACACATCCTGTAACAGCTGAGTTGACCTTTAACAATTTTACTGGAGGCGTTTGTACTGCGAAACTCATAGACATATAATCATAGACGCTGCATTGGACGCTTCAACCCGTCGCAGCGATATGTCAACGTGGGCGACATATTGGACCTGTCCAGACTGGCCTGTAACCTCCTACAAGTGAACGGGGGAGCTGCCGTTTCTCTGGATAAAAAGCACTATAACGCCTACATTTCTCAACCGGTTTCAACCGGTTGTTATCATATTAAAGGGGAACGTAACAATTGGGGGCTCGTCCAAGATCCCGGACGAGCCCCCAATTGTTACGTTCCCCCGTTTAGGGTCCAGGGGATAAAGGGAGCAACAAGAAATGTTTACCCAGGAAGGAGAGAGACTGGCAACGGATGTGTGTAAACAATAATTATACAATTTATTAACAATAAATTATTAGTACTATTTGCATACTGATACTTTCGGTACTTTTACTGAAGTAAAATTTTAAATGCAGGACTGAGTATTTTTACACTGTGGTATTACTACTTTTATTGAAATATCTGAGTACTTCTACCAACACTAACTTTATTGGACAGCAGGTTTGACAAGCAACAGTAATTATGTGAAGAAAACGTGGATCCAGCAGCTACTGAAGTTATAACCGTGACCTTCAGCTGGCAGAATACTGACTGGTGGCAAAAAAGGAGCACCTGAGGCCAATTATTAGTCATTACTGCTGTTAATTAAAAGAAGAAATGATTGAAACATGTTGCCGCAGCATGAGGTATACACTGTACGACTTACAGACTACATGTTGCTCTGCTCAGCTTCACAGAGGTAAAACGTTAATAACTGTTAACGGGTTTATTCATAGACGAGGTTAACATGAAGGTTTCACTCTCAGACTAATCAGCCAACGTGTCTCAGCTTGAATGTTCTCCGTGTTCAACTCCTCACGTTGTGATGACGACCGGCTCGCCGTCTCCAGAGCTCAAACTAATAATTCACACATTACAGCAGGGCGTGGGTGTGAGCGTGGGCGTGAGCGTGAGCGTGAGCGTGAGCGTGAGTGTGTCCACAGATATCCACTGTGTGGAATGACTGATAAAATGAGCGGTGATGTGCACGGCCCAGGTAATCATGCACAGTGTACAAGGTGTGAAATCCAGTCTGATCATAGAAGACACACTAATGTCCTCAGAGAACCTCTCCTAGATTAGGAGGAGCAGGACACGCCTCGGCAGCCGCGGCACGCCGCAGGCACACGCCGCCGCAGCCGCGGCAGCCGCCGCAGGCACACGCCGCCGCAGCGCGGCAGCGCCGCAGGCACACGCCGCGGCAGCCGCAGCCGCCGCAGGCACAGCCGCCGCAGCCGCGGCAGCCGCCGCAGGCACACGCCGCCGCAGCCGCGGCAGCGCCGCAGGCACACGCCGGCAGCCGCCGCAGGCACACGCCGCGCGCGGCAGCCTCCGCAGGCACACGCCTCGGCAGCCGCGGCAGGCACACGCCGCCGCAGCCGCGGCATCCCGCAGGCACACCGCGGCACCGCCGCAGCCGCCGCAGCACACTGCCGCAGACGCCGCATGCAGACCCGGCGTCAGCCTTTCATCCTCCAGTCACACTCCTCCTCATCCTCTCATCCTCCTCATTCACACTCCTCTTCATCCTCTTCATCCTCCTCATTCACACTCCTCCTCATCCTCTTCATCCTCCTCATTCACACTCCTCTTCATCCTCCTCATTCACACTCCTCTCCATCCTCTTCATCCTCCTCATTCATACTCCTCTTCATCCTCCTCATTTACAGTATCTGAATCTGTTTTGACACATTTAAAATGTATTTTTCTTGGTAGAGCTTTGTCTGAAACCTCCTACAGTGCCTCTCTGACTGAACTTTATTTCTGTCTTCATCTTATCTTGTCTTCAGGTTATCGCCATAGCGATGGACGTCTTCACCGACGTGGACATTTTCAAAGAGCTCATCACGGCCACGTTGAGGGGCGTGGTCGTCTACGTCCTCCTGGACGATTCCCAGTTCAAGAGCTTCCTCGCCATGTCCCACCGGGTGGGCGTCAACATCCAGGACCTCAAGGTGACAAATACACAACCGTACCCGTGATGCAGCTACCGCAGCTCGATTAGACGCCATGTCGGCGGTTACTGTTGATCTGCTGGCCGACTCCGTTCACACAATCGCTTCCTTCCACTTCAAACATTTAAATCATCCGACCTTTGGAGTTTTGATGCTTTTTGCTGAATATAGCGTCAGTTTCTCCGTGACTCTCCATTATGGTACGTGCACGTTGGACAGGTAGAGCTGCCTGTAGGTAGAGCTGCCCGTAGGTAGAGCTGCCCATAGGTAGAGCTGCCCGTAGGTAGAGCTGCCCGTAGGTAGAGCTGCCTGTAAGTAGAGCTGCCCGTAGGTAGAGCTGCCCTTAGGTAGAGCTGCTGCCCGTGGGTAGAGCTGCCCATAGGTAGAGCTGCACATAGGTAGAGCTGCACGTAGGTAGAGCTGCTGCCCGTAGGTAGAGCTGCCCATAGGTAGAGCTGCACGTAGGTAGAGCTGCCTGTAGGTAGAGCTGCACGTAGGTAGAGCTGCACGTAGGTAGAGCTGCCTGTAGGTAGAGCTGCCGTAGGTTGAGCTGCTGCATGTAGGTAGAGCTGCCCGTAGGTAGAGCTGCTGCACGTAGATAGAGCTGCACGTAGGTTAGAGCTGCCTGTAGGTAGAGCTGCACGTAGGTAGAGCTGCTGCACGTAGGTAGAGCTGCTGCACGTAGGTAGAACTGCCCGTAGGTAGAGCTGCTGCACGTAGGTAGAGCTGCACGTAGGTTAGAGCTGCCTGTAGGTAGAGCTGCACGTAGGTAGAAGCTGCGCACTAGGTAGAGCTGCACGAAGGTAGAGCTGCTGCAGTAGGTAAAGCTGCCCGTAGGTTAGAAGCTGCCCGTAGGTAGAGCTGCCCTTAGGTAGAAGCTGCTGCCCGTGGGTAGAGCTGCTGCCCCGTAGGTAGAGCTGCCATAGGTGGAGTGGCCAGTAGGTAGCGCTGCCCCGTAGGTACAGTGCCTGTAGGTAGAGCTGCCCCGTAGATAGAGCTGCCCGTAGGTAGAGCTGCTGCCCGTGGGTAGAGCTGCCCATAGGTAGAGCTGCACGTAGGTAGAGCTGCACGTAGGTAAGAGCTGCTGCCGTAGGTAGAGCTGCCCATAGGTAGAGCTGCACGTAGGTAGACCTGCACGTAGGTAGAGCTGCTGCCCGTTAGGTAGAGCTGCCCATAGGTAGAGCTGCACGTAGGTAGAGTGCTGCCCGTAGGTAGAGCTGCCTATAGGTAGCGCTGCACGTAGGTAGAGCTGCTGTAGGTAGAGCTGCACGTAGGTAGAGCTGCACGTAGGTAGAGCTGCTGCATGTAGGTAGAGCTGCCCGTAAGGTAGAGCTGCTCGTAGGTAGAGCTGCCTGTAGGTAGAGCTGCCCGTAGGTAGAGCTGCACGTAGGTAGAGCTGCACGTAGGTAGAGCTGCTGCACGTAGGTAGAGCTGCCCATAGGTAGAGCTGCACGTAGGTAGAGCTGCTGCCCGTAGGTAGAGCTTGCCCATAGGTAGAGCTGCACGTAGGTAGAGCTGCTGCCTGTAGGTAGAGCTGCCCATAGGTAGAGCTGCCCGTAGGTAGAGCTGCCCGTAGGTAGAGCTGCCCGTAGGTAGAGCTGCTGCCCGTGGGTAGAGCTGCCCATAGGTAGAGCTGCACGTAGGTAGAGCTGCACGTAGGTAGAGCTGCACGTATGTAGAGCTGCTGCCCGTAGGTAGAGCTGCCCGTAGGTAGAGCTGCCCGTAGGTAGAGGCTGCTGCCCGTGGGTAGAGCTGCCCATAGGTAGAGCTGCACGTAGGTAGAGCTGCACGTAGGTAGAGCTGCTGCCCGTAGGTAGAGCTGCCCATAGGTAGAGCTGCACGTAGGTAGAGCTGCCTGTAGGTAGAGCTGCACGTAGGTAGAGCTGCCTGTAGGTCGAGCTGCCTGTAGGTAGAGCTGCCCATAGGTAGAGCTGCCCGTAGGTAGAGCTGCCCGTAGGTAGAGCTGCTGCCCGTGGGTAGAGCTGCCCATAGGTAGAGCTGCACGTAGGTAGAGCTGCACGTAGGTAGAGCTGCACGTATGTAGAGCTGCTGCCCGTAGGTAGAGCTGCCCGTAGGTAGAGCTGCCCGTAGGTAGAGCTGCTACCCGTGGGTAGAGCTGCCCATAGGTAGAGCTGCACGTAGGTAGAGCTGCACGTAGGTAGAGCTGCTGCCCGTAGGTAGAGCTGCCCATAGGTAGAGCTGCACGTAGGTAGAGCTGCCTGTAGGTAGAGCTGCACGTAGGTAGAGCTGCCTGTAGGTCGAGCTGCCCGTAGGTAGAGCTGCCCATAGGTAGAGCTGCCCGTAGGTAGAGCTGCCCGTAGGTAGAGCTGCCCGTAGGTAGAGCTGCTGCCCGTGGGTAGAGCTGCCCATAGGTAGAGCTGCACGTAGGTAGAGCTGCACGTAGGTAGAGCTGCACGTATGTAGAGCTGCTGCCCGTAGGTAGAGCTGCCCGTAGGTAGAGCTGCCCGTAGGTAGAGCTGCTACCCGTGGGTAGAGCTGCCCATAGGTAGAGCTGCACGTAGGTAGAGCTGCACGTAGGTAGAGCTGCTGCCCGTAGGTAGAGCTGCCCATAGGTAGAGCTGCACGTAGGTAGAGCTGCTGCCCGTAGGTAGAGCTGCCCATAGGTAGAGCTGCACGTAGGTAGAGCTGCCTGTAGGTAGAGCTGCACGTAGGTAGAGCTGCCTGTAGGTAGAGCTGCCCGTAGGTAGAGCTGCTGCCCGTAGGTAGAGCTGCTGCCCGTAGGTAGAGCTGCCCATAGGTAGAGCTGCACGTAGGTAGAGCTGCACGTAGGTAGAGCTGCTGCCCGTAGGTAGAGCTGCCCATAGGTAGAGCTGCACGTAGGTAGAGCTGCCTGTAGGTAGAGCTGCACGTAGGTAGAGCTGCCTGTAGGTCGAGCTGCCTGTAGGTAGAGCTGCCCATAGGTAGAGCTGCCCGTAGGTAGAGCTGCCCGTAGGTAGAGCTGCCCGTAGGTAGAGCTGCTGCCCGTGGGTAGAGCTGCCCATAGGTAGAGCTGCACGTAGGTAGAGCTGCACGTAGGTAGAGCTGCACGTATGTAGAGCTGCTGCCCGTAGGTAGAGCTGCCCGTAGGTAGAGCTGCCCGTAGGTAGAGCTGCTACCCGTGGGTAGAGCTGCCCATAGGTAGAGCTGCACGTAGGTAGAGCTGCACGTAGGTAGAGCTGCTGCCCGTAGGTAGAGCTGCCCATAGGTAGAGCTGCACGTAGGTAGAGCTGCTGCCCGTAGGTAGAGCTGCCCATAGGTAGAGCTGCACGTAGGTAGAGCTGCCTGTAGGTAGAGCTGCACGTAGGTAGAGCTGCCTGTAGGTCGAGCTGCCTGTAGGTAGAGCTGCCCGTAGGTAGAGCTGCTGCCCGTAGGTAGAGCTGCTGCCCGTAGGTAGAGCTGCCCATAGGTAGAGCTGCACGTAGGTAGAGCTGCCTGTAGGTAGAGCTGCACGTAGGTAGAGCTGCCTGTAGGTAGAGCTGCCCGTAGGTAGAGCTGCTGCCCGTAGGTAGAGCTGCCTAAATCTGAACCTGCTAGAGCCTCTGAAAGACGGTAAAGACGGTAAAGACAGTAAAGTCCGGCGTGATCGCGGTCTCAGAGGGTTAAATCTCCTCGTGAGAACAGGAACCTCTATCGACTCCCTCTTGTCTACTGAGGATCCAACTCTAAATGATTTCTTCCAGTGCTCAACATAAGAAGTTCAGATTGCTGCATAGAGTGTGATGATGGAAAGTGATCACTTCCTGTCTGGTCAACGAGATGCACAGAAACAGAAACATGAACTCAGGGTCTCAAACTCAGTTTGTTCGTGCCGTGCCGCTGTGGCCGGTCACTGAACATTTCTACGAGCCACACAATGTTTCTGCCACTTCTGAGATCTACGTAGAACCGTAAACACCACGACTGTGTATCGGCAAGAGTCTGGTGATAACGTACGTATCATGATACTGGGGTTACCACCACACAATATATCACAATGTTTCTTAAATCTAACTTTAGGAAAAGTGTCATGGTATATAAGACACACACCTTCATATGCATAAAATCTGAGCAAAAACAACTTTACTTTTTTATACAATCAGAATTGTAAGATCTACATTTGCATTTATCACAGCCGGTGCATCTCTTTGCAAATAAAATAAAGTATTAACTGGGTTCATCTTTGCATGTAAACTATTAATCAGAATTTAATACAGAGTTTCATCACAAAACATAATAATACAATACTCTATATTTTCTGTCCAGCCCTAGTAAACACTGAGTCAGTGGGAACAGACAGTAGAGATATGGATCATGTGACCTTAATCCCTGACTAGTTTTAATTTAGGAACTGCTTTTTATGAATAATATTTCTTAATATAAGGAATCAGCCTGAAACCTTTACCTGCCTCAGCCAACATTCAGCCTGTTCTCTGATGGTTTCATTCCCTGCATGAACTATTCAAAGTACAACACGATAACTTGTTGAATATGATGTGATGTTTCTGACATGTCGGGGTTAAAGCAGCCCGTCTTCCTGCTCCTTCAGCAGCGTGTTTGTAGATTAGTATTCCAGCAGTGTTTCCTGCCAGAGGAAGCTTCGCCTGTGGTGTGACCTTTCTTCTGTTGGCGGGAGCATTTAGTGGATTAAGTGTGACATTTGCTCCACACACCCTCGTGAAGCCGCCGTCACTCAGCAGCGTTTCTCTGGTCTGCGTTGTCATTAACGTACGAGAGAGACGAGTGCAGCGGCCGTGGGACAGATCTGTGAGTGGGGCTGGATTTTCCTGTTAGACAGCATCAGGAAGACGTTTCAACAGTCCAAACAACAGAGACAGAGACAGGGACGGCTTTGTGATCAAATAGCTTAGCCGGTAGCCACATCAGAAACGCAGCCTCAGAGAAAGTGACGCACAGGTTTGAGCTTGTCGAGGATCACAAAGGTGTGTTTGCTTCTCTGTGTGTCTGTGTGTTAAAGCGCTGTCATGGAAACCATGAAACAAACTACTGCTGCTCCACTCTCATCAGAATTCACTTAAAACATGAATGAATCAGATACAGTGAAGGAAAACGCATCTCCTTTAACATGGAAGTGTTACTCTTACTGTGTTATATGTTCTATATTCCAGTAAAAGAACAAGAGGTCAGAGGTCTTTTAGAATCGTGGGGAGGTTCAACACATCATAACAATAGTTTATATAAAGTATATAGATGATAGCAGGGCTGTCGATCCATTCAAATATCAAATCAAGATTAATCACACATGTTTTATCTGTTCAAAATGAACCTTAAAGGACCAGCGTGTAACATTTAGTGGGATCTATTGGCAGAAATGGAATTTATGTAATATGAATAAGTCTGTTTTCTTTAGTGTTTAATCACCTGATAATAAGAATCGTTGTGTTTTCGTTATCTTAGAATGAGACGTTCATATCTACATAAGGAAAAGGTCCAACCCCCCCAGGAAGAGCGCCGGTCGTTGATCCGGACTTCCGTAGTGGTCAAACGGCGGGTACTACAACATCTGTGTCCGTCACGTGATGCCATCAGGCCAAAAAGACTTTTCCCGTAGACTTCCATTGAGAAAGAGACGTCTGTAACTCAGAGGATCATTGATTTGGAGGTGAATCAACCCTCCAGTACGAACACTCTAATACTCCAGTACGGACACTCTGATACTCCAGTACGAACACTCTGACACTCCAGTACGAACACTCTGACACTCTAGTACGGACACTCTGATACTCCAGTACGAACACTCTGACACTCCAGTACGAACACTCTGATACTCCAGTACGAACACTCTGATACTCCAGTACGAACACTCTGATACTCCAGTACGAACACTCTGATACTCCAGTACGAACACTCTGATACTCCAGTACGAACACTCTGATACTCCAGTACGAACATTCTGACACTCCAGTACGAACACTCTGATACTATAGTACGGACACTCTGACACTCCAGTACGAACACTCTGACACTCCAGTACGAACACTCTGACACTCTAGTACGGACACTCTGATACTCCAGTACGAACACTCTGATACTATAGTACGGACACTCTGACACTCCAGTACGAACACTCTGACACTCCAGTACGAACACTCTGACACTCCAGTACGAACACTCTGATACTCCAGTACGAACACTCTGATACTCCAGTACGAACACTCTGATACTCCAGTACGAACACTCTGATACTCCAGTACGAACACTCTGATACTCCAGTACGAACACTCTGATACTATAGTACGGACACTCTGATACTCCAGTACGAACACTCTGATACTCCAGTACGAACACTCTGATACTATAGTACGAACACGCTGATACTCTAGTACGGACACTCTGACACTCTAGTACGGACACTCTGATACTCCAGTACGAACACTCTGATACTCCAGTACGAACACTCTGACACTCTAGTACGAACACGCTTATACTCTAGTACGGACACTCTGATACTCCAGTACGAACACTCTGATACTCCAGTACGAACACTCTGATACTATAGTACGAACACGCTGATACTCTAGTACGGACACTCTGACACTCTAGTACGGACACTCTGATACTCCAGTACGAACACTCTGATACTCCAGTACGAACACTCTGACACTCCAGTACGAACACTCTGACACTCTAGTACGAACACTCTGACACTCCAGTACGAACACTCTGACACTCTAGTACGGACACTCTGATACTCCAGTACGAACACTCTGATACTCCAGTACGAACACTCTGACACTCCAGTACGAACACTCTGATACTCCAGTACGAACACTCTGACACTCTAGTACGGACACTCTGATACTCCAGTACGAACACTCTGACACTCCAGTACGAACACTCTGACACTCCAGTACGAACACTCTGACACTCCAGTACGAACACTCTGACACTCCAGTACGAACACTCTGACACTCCAGTACGAACACTCTGACACTCTAGTACGGACACTCTGATACTCCAGTACGAACACTCTGATACTCCAGTACGAACACTCTGACACTCCAGTACGAACACTCTGACACTCCAGTACGAACACTCTGATACTCCAGTACGAACACTCTGATACTCCAGTACGAACACTCTGAAACTCCAGTACGAACACTCTGATACTCCAGTACGAACACTCTGATACTCCAGTACGAACACTCTGATACTCTAGTACGGACACTCTGACACTCTAGTACGGACACTCTGATACTCCAGTACGAACACTCTGATACTCCAGTACGAACACTCTGACACTCTAGTACGAACACGCTTATACTCTAGTACGGACACTCTGATACTCCAGTACGAACACTCTGATACTCCAGTACGAACACTCTGATACTATAGTACGAACACGCTGATACTCTAGTACGAACACGCTGATACTCTAGTACGGACACTCTGACACTCTAGTACGAACACTCTGATACTCCAGTACGAACACGCTGATACTATAGTACGAACACGCTGATACTCTAGTACGGACACTCTGACACTCTAGTACGAACACTCTGATACTCCAGTACGAACACGCTGATACTATAGTACGAACACTCTGATACTCCAGTACGAACACTCTGATACTCCAGTACGAACACTCTGATACTCTAGTACGAACACTCTGACACTCCAGTACGAACACGCTGATACTCTAGTACGAACACTCTGACACTCCAGTACGAACACTCTGATACTCCAGTACGAACACTCTGATACTCCAGTACGAACACTCTGACACTCCAGTACGAACACTCTGATACTCCAGTACGAACACTCTGATACTCCAGTACGAACACTCTGATACTCTAGTACGAACACTCTGACACTCCAGTACGGACACTCTGACACTCCAGTACGAACACTCTGACACTCCAGTACGAACACTCTGACACTCTAGTACGGACACTCTGATACTCCAGTACGAACACTCTGACACTCCAGTACGAACACTCTGACACTCCAGTACGAACACTCTGAAACTCCAGTACGAACACTCTGATACTCCAGTACGAACACTCTGACACTCCAGTACGAACACTCTGACACTCCAGTATGAACACTCTGATACTCCAGTACGAACACTCTGATACTCTAGTACGAACACTCTGACACTCCAGTACGGACACTCTGACACTCCAGTACGAACACTCTGACACTCTAGTACGGACACTCTGATACTCCAGTACGAACACTCTGACACTCCAGTACGAACACTCTGATACTCTAGTACGGACACTCTGACACTCCAGTACGAACACTCTGACACTCCAGTACGAACACTCTGACACTCTAGTACGGACACTCTGATACTCCAGTACGAACACTCTGACACTCCAGTACGAACACTCTGACACTCCAGTACGAACACTCTGAAACTCCAGTACGAACACTCTGATACTCCAGTACGAACACTCTGACACTCCAGTACGAACACTCTGACACTCCAGTATGAACACTCTGATACTCCAGTACGAACACTCTGATACTCTAGTACGAACACTCTGACACTCCAGTACGGACACTCTGACACTCCAGTACGAACACTCTGACACTCCAGTACGAACACTCTGACACTCCAGTACGGACACTCTGATACTCCAGTACGAACACTCTGACACTCCAGTACGAACACTCTGATACTCTAGTACGGACACTCTGACACTCCAGTACGAACACTCTGACACTCTAGTACGGACACTCTGACACTCCAGTACGAACACTCTGACACTCCAGTACGAACACTCTGACACTCCAGTACGAACACTCTGAAACTCCAGTACGAACACTCTGACACTCCAGTACGAACACTCTGATACTCCAGTACGAACACTCTGACACTCCAGTACGAACACTCTGATACTCCAGTACGAACACTCTGACACTCCAGTACGAACACTCTGATACTCCAGTACGAACACTCTGACACTCCAGTACGAACACTCTGATACTCTAGTACGGACTCTAACAGTCCTGATTTAAATCATTAAAACTCACTAACAGCTGAATCCAGAGTTATTCTCTTCCTCCGTTCGTGTGAGTGAGACCCAGACTGAGGCTGGAGCGCCAAGCCGTGACGACGGCGTGACGTTGGAACCCCGTCACTGAGTCATGTCACCGAGTCATGTGACCGAGTCATGTGACCGAGCAGCCTGCTCCATGGGCCCAATAGATGCAGAAGATCGCCGGAAGACCCGGGTACTTTTCCATTTGGGCTTCCTGCTCCACTGAGACGCTCTGATAGGATGAACGAGGCTCCGCCTCCAACGCTGGATCCACTTCTCTTCATACATCCATGAGCGGCTCCTCTCCACGGAGTCCGCCATGTCGCACCACCATATCTCCTGTTGGGGCCGGAGTTGATAACGTTACTCGCTGCCGTCTCCGCCGCTCTCTCTCTCTCTTGCTTCACCACTCACTTCCCACAAACACACACACTCTACGGGCTGGTTCTGCTCCAGAAGACCTCCGCTACTCTGACAACAACCGGCTCTAGAGAGGGACATTTCTCCAACACACTGGACCTCCTCATCTCACCGCTAGATACCACCAGATCCTCCACACTGGACCACTGGAAGATAGATTAGTCCAGTATTTAATCCTCTTATCAACATGGAAGCGGACAAATCTGCTGCTTTATGTAAATGTATGTATATATTTATTATTGTAAATCGATGAACACAGATCAATAACAGATATTGATCAGAAACCCTCACAGGTACTGCATTTAACATAAAACAATATGCTCCAATCATAACATGGCAAACTGCAGCCCAACAGGCAACAACAGCTGTCAGTGTGTCAGTGTGCTGACTTGACTATGACTTGCCCCAAACTGCATGTGATGATCATAAAGTGGGCATGTCTGTAAAGGGGAGACTCGTGGGTACCCATAGAACCCATTTACATTCACTGATCTGGAGGTCAGAGGTCAGGGGACCCCTTTGAAAATGGACATGACAGTTTTTCCCCGCCAAAAGTATGATGACTATTCCATAGTATGATTTCTACATACTACTTAATAATAACCGTTATAACATGCTTTTAATTGATCTTTAAATACTGGATGCACGATGAGAGAACTATGAGGACTCATGCTTCACAAGTTTGTAAAACTCAGACTTAAATATATGAAATACATCTCAACTTATTATCATCTGTAAATTATTACACTTGTTGATTCTGAAATCAATAACAGTGGCAGCATTCTGATAATAGATAGCGAGCTAACATACTGTAAGCTCCCAGACTAGTTAAACCCGAAACCAACTGAATCTAGTTCTGTGTTATTAACTGAAAACGTTTCCTGCTCGTGGTTTTAAACCGGCGGCGTCACATTCCAGATTCTGGTGCGATGCTTTTATTCTGAAAAGCTGAGGACAGAAAGTGAGTTTCATTATTTCTGGATATATGTTTCTAATATTTCCAGTCAGGCTTTGGTTTTAATTTATTTCCATATGTAATGAAAATCAACTTTAGCTTGAGTTGTGTCACAGTGAACGTCAAATATCTCAACCTGATGTCACAGGAAGGCATACAGAGAGCACGATCTTACGAGGACATTCAGCGCAATGAGAACGCAGTTAGCCTTTCAAGTGTCATTTTTAAGCCACGCAGCAAAACTCCGGTAACGGCCGCAGTTAGGTTTAAGCAACTAAACAGCTTAGTTAGGTTTAAGCAACTAAACTGCTTAGTTAGGTTTAAGCAACTAAACAGCTTAGTTAGTTTTAAGCAACTAAACTGCTTAGTTAGGTTTAAGCAACTAAACCGCTTAGTTAGGTTTAAGCAACTAAACAGCTTAGTTAGGTTTAAGCAACTAAACTGCTTAGTTAGGTTTAAGCAACTAAACAGCTTAGTTAGGTTTAAGCAACTACACTGCTTAGTTAGGTTTAAGCAACTACACTGCTTAGTTAGGTTTAAGCAACTAAACAGCTTAGTTAGGTTTAAGCAACTAAACTGCTTAGTTAGGTTTAAGCAACTAAACAGCTTAGTTAGGTTTAAGCAACTAAACAGCTTAGTTAGGTTTAAGCAACTAAACTGCTTAGTTAGGTTTAAGCAACTAAACAGCTTAGTTAGGTTTAAGCAACTAAACAGCTTAGTTAGGTTTAAGCAACTAAACTGCTTAGTTAGGTTTAAGCAACTAAACTGCTTAGTTAGGTTTAAGCAACTGAACTGCTTAGTTAGGTTTAAGCAACTAAACAGCTTAGTTAGGTTTAAGCAACTAAACTGCTTAGTTAGGTTTAAGCAACTACACTGCTTAGTTAGGTTTACGCAACTAAACAGCTTAGTTAGGTTTAAGCAACTAAACTGCTTAGTTAGGTTTAAGCAACTAAACAGCTTAGTTAGGTTTAAGCAACTAAACAGCTTAGTTAGGTTTAAGCAACTAAACAGCTTAGTTAGGTTTAAGCAACTAAACAGCTTAGTTAGGTTTAAGCAACTAAACTGCTTAGTTAGGTTTAAGCAACTAAACTACTTAGTTAGGTTTAAGCAACTAAACTACTTAGTTAGGTTTAAGCAACTAAACTGCTTAGTTAGGTTTAAGCAACTAAACAACTTAGTTAGGTTTAAGAAAAACATCACGGTTGGGTTTAAAATAAGTAGGTAAACTCGTAAATACGTACAGAAACAACAACAGTAGTACGGAAAACGCGTCACAAACCTAACTTCAAAATAACTCAACAACACTTGGTTCAACGCTGGTTCAATGCTGGACGCGTCCATCTCCCCTCCTGCCCATCATGAGTCAGTACAGACTACATGGCGTACAAATGACACGCCAAAAGCAAGAACGGCGTTCTTATTGCACGCAAAATAACTTCCAAATGACTGTGTGATTCATACACCATGTAGTGTGACTGGGCTGAGCACCTGTTCAGTTTGGTCAGTTGCATTATCATTGCAAAGTCTGCAATGCATGATTACGCAATGTCATTTAAAGTGGCAATGGATCACCTTTTAGCGTCTTTCAGCTCATTGTTTGGTTTTGGGGCTGGAAACTTTTCTGTTTTGGTTCATTCTCATTCTCACCACTTTAATAACTAAATAAAGCTCTGAAAACCGACTGACACAGCTGGTGAACATCCTGTAGCAGAGCATTGAGCCTCCTCCTCTTTTGATTTATGTCTTATTTATATATATATGTATTTATATTTATATTTATATTTATGACCTCGGTTAACATTGTAAACATGAGTTTATGTTTTAAGTCTTCTTCAATACAGCATGATGTTCATTTAGTAACTTACGGTCCCGTTTAGAGTCAGATAGACCATAAAGCAGGGGATGCTTTAGGGCGGGGCTACCTGCTGATTGACAGGTCGCTACCACGGCGTTGTCCGGTCTGGGAGTTGTCCGTGTTTTCATCTTACAACTTTAACCCTTTAATCACAGCGTGTTTTCACTTCATCAAAGTTAATTAGAACATTTTGGTTTACTAAAAATGTCTCATTCAGCATTCTGTTGTACTGTAGCTCCGCCCTCTAGTGTCACATGGCGACGGGCAAAATGTAAAACTCGAGGCTTCAAAATGTGAGTCCACAAACTGATGGATGACGTCACGGTGATTTCATCTACTTCTTCTACACAGTCTATGAGTAATGATATGTCAGTGTTGTTTTCACAAACAACTACACAGTTCAAATAACTGGACTTTATTCTGACAAGACTTTAATAATAATAAATTAAACTTATATATATATATATATATATATATATATTAACCTGGTGACTCTTTCTGTTGGTTTCTCCACCAGAACATCCGCGTCCGGACGGTTCAGGGGCAGCAGTATCAGTGTCAGTCCGGGGTGAAGTTCCGCGGAGATCTGGAGCAAAGATTTATTCTGGTGGACTGCCGGACGGTGTTGTATGGAACATACAGGTGAGTCCGTCCTACCTTTACCCTTTTTCACATGTACGCCTCAACAATGAAATGAAAACTAGGATTCATTCTTTAATCCACCTGTCAAACTCAACAGCTCAAATTCCCCTGATGGAAACAAGAGGCACCAAATGCCCTTCAAATTCAATGTTTACATCTTGCATTAACATGCGATCTGTTTCTAGATGTCCTATCTGGGTAAGGAACAACACCAGTGCATGCCGGGTGTGGATGCACGCAGAACGCATCCAATGGCATTGTGATTGGATCTCATTGGATAATCAGTTGCAGGTCTTGATCCTACCTCCGACCCTAAAAAGTGATTTTGAAATAAGTGACGGCCATCCATTTCATCCTGATTCAGTTGACAAGTCCGCCGGCCCCGCCTAACTTATTAGCACATTGAGATGTGACCTCAATGCAGGTTGAATCAATATAACATCTATCAATGCTAATACTACAAGTAGGTTTATTAATAGGTGTAAACACAAAGGCTGTAGATCAGATGTCATTATCCAGATACAGATCACATGTTAAGGTGTAGAAAGCACATTATTCATTCTGTTTGACTCTTGTCATTTTAAAGTTGTTTTGTGGAACTACTGCTGGCTCTCTGATGACTGAGTCACCGTTTTCTTTTTCAGCTACACGTGGTCGTTTGAGAAGATCAACCTCAGCATGGTCCTGGTGATCACAGGTCAGCTGGTCACCTCTTACGATGAGGAGTTTCGCCGACTGTACGCTCGCTCTGTAGTTCCTACAGTTCTGTCCAGGGAGAGGCCGTTGGTCCAGTACCTGAGAGACACTGTGGCCATGCAGAGCCCAAACTCCAGCCAGCTCTCCCTCCGCCAAACTCACATGAGACCCAAAGTGATGCACGGCATGAGGAGTACTCAGGATGACAGGTTTAACAACGCCACCATGATGACCCGAGGCCTGAGCGTGCAGGAGAGGCTGCATCAGTCTCACTGTTTCGATATGGGGAATCTGATGCGGGGACACAGTTATGGCGGAGAACTGCAGAAGTTGAACTCCTTGACTCAGCTGAGGATGGGGACCAAGGACCTCGGAGTCCCTGTTGATAAGACGGGACCTAACCTGAGGGGGGGTGGCGACTTGCTGCTAACAAACAGGTTGTCTCAGCAGCACCTTAAGCACCTGACTCGCTATGGAACGGACCAGAATCTGATACCGTTCAACTCTGAAACATCACTCCACAGGTGGAAGATGGACGCATACTTTAACGACGGCGACGTGCCTCTAGGTGCATCATGTGATGCGACATCTCCATACGGAAGCCACACAGGCTTAAACGAGCAGCTGGTTCACAACAGGTCAAGGGACATTAAGTCCAGGATGGAGGAAATGAGACAGAAGAGGCTCAGTCTGCAGGAATACGCTAATCTCAGGCAGAGCCAAGAGTCCTTGAGGTCTGCGTATCCGACTCTGGAAAGACCCAAATATATGTCTCCATTAAGAGGGCAGGACATGAGGCAGAACGTGGCAGAATTAGAGCCAAATGCGCAGAACGGTTGCATCTTGGAAACGGCCAGCTTCAAAGACAATGAGCCAAATAAGGAAAGAGAGCAAACTCTCAGTGATGTCCACCGCTCTGCCTCTCACCACGACGTCACAACGGCTCCAGATCGAAAGACGACGCAGACATACGACTGGCACGAGCCTCTTTCCAGGACGACCTCTGCTGCTGCTGATTTAGATATGATACTAAACGATCCGTCGCTTAAGCTCGCTCATTTGCAGCCCAGCGGTCTCCAACACCCGAGAGCGATGGAGTCTTTGACTGAGCTCCCGGAAGAGAAAGAAGGTTCGCATGTCAACAGTTCGGACTCGGCCACATTCAAAGACGGAAATGAGGAGATTAACAAAGACGAGAAAGCTTTTCCAAAGGAGAACTCTGGGAAATCCAAATTACCTGCAGAATCACAGCGCCAGGATCCAACTAGAAGACGCCTTGGTTCTGTAGGTAAGATGGCCAATAGCTCAGGCTCAGCTGCTCCAAAAGAAGGAAAGAAATCAATATCCACTGAGGTACAAACTGTCCCAAAAAGCTTAAACACTTCTACAGGATCTCAGCATGCAGTGGAAGCTACGAGTGGTCACACGGAAAAACAGGAAAAGCAGCGCGAGGAGCCGGCCCTCCAAAGGAAGAACTCCCTGAGAAAGAAAGTATATTCCATGCTTACGCCAGACGACAAGAAAGCATCCAAAAAAGAGGAGAAGTCCCTCCAGAGGAAGGCCTCACTGAGATCGCGGACTCCTTCAGGATTAACCCAACCAATCAGAGGAGACCATTCACAGGCACCTGCGGTAGAGCAAACGACCAAGAAAGGTCAGTCGCCGAGCATCTCCAGGTCGCAGAACTCTCTCAGTGGTTCAGCGGAGACTGAGAAGCACAAACCATCATTCCCGAGATCTCCTCAGCAGTCAAGCAAAAGAAAGCCGAACCCTGCAGGAGACCAGGACCGAGGCTCGAGGAGCACTCTGAACGACGAGGGAGAGACCGTCTATCACGCCAGGAGAGAGAGAGTCTACAGTCGATTTGAATATTTGCTTAGCACTGAAAGTCTGGATAAGTCAGTGAAGGTGGTAGCCTCAGAGAAAGACAGAGGCTCTCCCCTGAACAGACGGGACCCTTTGTATCAGTCACAAAGTGGCTCTGACAAACTGGGAAGGTTCATGCAGCGAGTAGGAAATCTAATAAGCAAGAACAAGTAGAGAAGAGAAGAGGGCCGCCATGCTCAGGAAGGCGTATGAATAGCACACAATGTTAAGGACCTTCTCCATGTCATGATAACGCATTCTAGGCTTTTTGTGTGCCATTAAAGGCTGCGTTGTTACCATGAAACAGTCGCGGCTATGTTTAGGCAACAAAACCAAAAACATCACGTGAATTAAGTATAATACGGGCCCATTGTTCCAAAGACCCATTGTTCCGAAAGCGCATTGTTTCGAAGGCCCATTGATCCAAAATACTAGGGCTGTCAAAGTTAATGGATAATAAAGCGTTAATGCATATTAATTTTAACGCCACTAATTTCTTTAATCCAATAACGCAGCTTGTGATCTTTAGGTTGTAGCGGCTCCGTTTTAAAGCTATAGTGAAGATACTGGTATCATAGTAAACTAGAGAACCTGATGAATCCATCGGGATCAACCATGTCAGACTAGCTTGTCAAGAAGGAGGCTAAAAAACACTCCAAACTTACGCTACATTTTGGTGAGGAAAACCCTATCTGAGTAGAGCCGTTGAAAAGGGACCAGCTGAGGTTGTTCAACATCTGATCAGGACGCCTCCCTTTGGAGGTTTTACGGACACATCCAACTGGTAAGAGGCGCCGGGGTAGATCCAGAACACGCTGGAGAGATTCTAGATCTGGTCTGGTATTAATATATATTAATATATATATCGTTTAACCGTGTAACTGATAGCGTTAATCAGTTTAAATTCTTAACGGTTAAACAGTTAATTATTAACATCCCTAGTACAGACCGACACGCCAAAAGCAAGTACGGCGTTGTGATTGCACGTGAAATGTCTTACATATTGTTGTTATCCATACGCCATTTGGTGAGACTGGGCTGCTCAGGAATGAAGGCAAAGTTATCCATGTATTGATTATTGATTTATGAGACGTAGATACTGTATGTGGTCAACACTGCTTTGATAATGTGGCTCAGATATCGCAGGAAAGATGCCATTTATCAGGTATCTGCTACTAAATCAGTGTCTATGTTACCTTGAACTGGATGTTACAGGGAAGCATGTAATAATAATAATAATGATAATAATAATAATAATAATAATACCAGTAAGTCCAGGTGTTTACAGATGAAGTTATGGCAGGGGGAATATGTAGCGCTTGCAGACACTGACACGTATTTCAATATCTGTCTTTCTATTGAAAGTGTTTTTTCTTTGCGAAAGTTGACCTAATGGATAAGTCTGGTGACATTATATATTTATATATATATATATATATATATATATATATATACATGTTTCTATAACGAGACCAAAAACCAACAGTGAAAGTATTACTACAACAACTGTGTGTGAATCAAAGTCTGATACCTCTTCTTCTTCCTCTGTTGTCCGGTCGGGGAGTTTTGATCGCCTGAAAATGTCTTATTCAGCGTTGGGTTGTCCTTAGCTCCGCCCTCTGGTGTCACTTCTGGTTGCACAAAAACAAGATGGCGACGGGCTTAACACTGAACTCGAGGCTTCAGAACCGTAGTCCACAAACCAACGGGTGACGTCACTGTGAGTATTGGTGCCTTCAGATGTGGTGGTGTCCACCGTGTTCACCAGTAGAGTCCATGTTAACGCCCCCCCATGTCGTATTCACGACCTCGTCAGTGGAACGGTTCTGAAAGCTCCGAGTTCACGAGTTGTGACGTGTTTGTTGACGTTGTCAGAAACAGCGGAGGTCATGGAGGTTCATGTTTCGGGGCATAATAACTGAATATAATTTTAGTGGTATATTGTTTTTCTTGGTAGTTTTATAAAGTGTCTGAGGAAAACGTTGATATTCCAACGGCCTCATCTTTCTCCTCCGTCATTATGGCTTTACATTTACTACATTATGTTTGCTAGCTTGCTAAATTGTTAGCCTCTGTGGCTTCTAGACGGCGACAGTAACGTTAATGTTGCCGTTGCTTAGCAGCGGCGTTCTCAACACTTAACCACTTGAACGCCAAACACATCGTGTTCATGACTTCCCGTGTTGTAAACACAAGCTCACCAGTTTCATCTGAAGACAGCACTAGCTCCGCCCCCTCATGTCACTTCTGGTTGCAAAAACACAAGATGGCGACGGTACAAATGCTGAACCTCAGGCTTCAGTTTGGCAGTCCACAAACCACCGGGTGACGTCACGGTGACTACATCCACTTCTTATATACAGTCTAAGGAAATTACTGAGCCTTTCTGTCAAAAATGAAACTATATTTTTTCCCTGTTTTTTTAACATTTGACATCTTTAAGGAACTAGTGACTCGGAGAGCTCTGAGCGACACGGCCAGGTTGTTGGGAGGTCAGGAAGTATTGCATCTTGTTGGTTTTGGTCTTTTCATGGAACTCGTTGACCATAACAAAAACAGTATAATATCACCAACCTTATCCTTTAATGTACTTTTGCTTTGTCTAATTTGTAAAATATTGTTTTTCTATCACGGCTTGATGTTGTTATGTTCTCATCTTGTGGTGATTTTGACTCATGGAAGATATTCATGTTTGAAGCATGTGTGGCTGTAACACAGAGAAATCCAACAAAGAATTAAAACATGCAATACAACCACGTTGACTCACAAAGTAATGTGACTCCTGATTAATGACTTCACGTCACTGTGAACAGGATTCATTGGATCTACTTTCTACTGAAGAAATAGTTCCTTTGAGAAGTGACCAGTCTGTTGACGGAGGAACGAGGACGTTGCTTCTGCTGTTGAATATTTAAATGTATTTCTTTCAGGTCGCAGCGCTAGCATTCATCTCCATTCTACTGGTGCAGCAGCAGAAGCTTCAGACTCACATCTGGGCACATAAACTAAAAAGAAATGTGTTTTTTTTTAAGTAAAAGTTTATTCTTGACCTTGGAAACAGCAGTTTAGGAAACAATCACACCTCATAGTCTATTTAGTCGCTGCTGTGGAGCTTTCAATCAAATCACATGACATTAAAATAAATTAAAAAAGTTCTGAGGACTTTAAAGACTTCACTGTGGAGGACAAAACCTGCCTAAATACAAAATAAATACAGAAAAGAATATAGAAATAAATAGGTTTGGGGAAATAATGCATAAAAATAAATAAATAAATACATAGATATATTTAATAATGAATAAAGACATTACAAATAAATTTTAAAAGAATAAAAAAAAAGTTAATAATAACAAATAAATAAAAGGTCAAATTAAATACAGCAGATAAATAGGGTAATTAATACAAAGGTAAATAAATAAAGAAGCAAATTAAAACAGAAATATCAATTTAGGTCACACTTTGTCAATTAATTAATGCCTACATTTATATTTAATATTATTTTGTCACATTTAAAGCTTCAGTTGACAGATTTGTTTTAGGCATCATTGGGCAAAACATTTCATAATAACCTTAAAATAAATAAATAAATAACTAAAAAAATTAATAAATAAATATTGAATGAATTAATCAATAATATATATTTTTTATTCATTACTAAATTTATTGATTTATTGATTTATTTATTGATTTATTGATTGCTTGAATGATTGATTGATTGATTGATTTGTATGCATTATTTTCCCTATCTATTTCCCCAAACTAATTTATTTCTGTATTCTTTTATTTATTTATTTTTGATATTGGCAGGTTTTGTCCTCCATAGAGAAGTCCTTTAAGTCCTCAGAATTAATTTTTTACGTCATGTGATTTTGATAGAAAGCTCCAGAGCAGTGACTCAATAGACTTTGAGATGTGATTGTTTTGTGAACTGATGTTTCCAAGGTCAGTATATAGAGACACAACAACAACAAAACAGCTTTGCACATTGAGGCTGTACTTATACCTTTATTTTGAAATGACTGAAAAATATCTACAATCTGTATAATAATAATAATAATATTATTATTAATAATAATAATAATAATAATATTAATAATATTAATAATCATAATAATAATAATAATAATAATAATAATATTAATGATAATAATAAAGTATCAACATAATATATAAAATAAAAAGCTGTCCAGGCTGTTTTCATGCTTTTATTAGTGTGTTTCTAGATGAAATACTCGAGGCACTTGTTCCTCTCATCATCCAGTTCTTGGGTCTCAATCTCAAACTTTTTCATGGCGATGAAATACTGAATAAACGGCTCTCCGAGGGTGCTGCGGATGACGTGGTCCTCCCCCAACGCCTCCAGAGCGTCGTCCATCTTCACGGGAACGGCAAAGTCCTTCTGTTGGCAGGGCGCTTTGTTCAGACCGGCGTCGATGTTCAGGTTTCTCCTGATGCCGTCCAGTCCCGCGGCCACAGTAGCGGCCAGCACGATGTAAGGGTTGGCCATGGCTGAGCCCAGCTTGTTGTCGATGTGCGTCTCCCTCCCGCCGTGACACTTGATGTTAAAGGAGCTGCTGTTATCGTTGCATCCGCAGGTGGCGTAGAGCATCCGTTTGGGGTCTTTGATGGTCTTGGCGATGTGGCTTCGGCAGCTCAGGCCGGGCGACATCAGGCAGCTCAGGGCGGCGGAGTGGGCGAGGAGCCCGGCCAGCCATTTCCTGCCGATCTCAGACAGCTCGCCCGTCTTCTCCCCGCTAAGGAAGAGGCTACGACGCCCGTTAGCATCCCACAAGCTGTGAGAGAGCACCCCGGCGTTGTACAGGCCGTCGTCGGTGAAGAAGCTGGCGATGTAGCTGTGTTTACGAGCCATCTCTTTGATGCCGGTGCGGAAGGTGAAGGCGGTATCTGCGGCCGCGATCCCAAACTCTGGCCTCAGGTTGATCTCCATCTGGCCGGGGCCGATCGCGGACGCGATGCTGTCTATGTCTGCGCCCATGCAGTACATGCTGTCCACCAGCTGCTGGAAGAAAGGCAGGTCGTGGTTGCCGAGCAGCGTGGTGGCCGGGAACAGGAGCGTCTTTGGTCCGATGCGGTCCGGCGCTCCGAGGACGCAGCATTCGTAAGTGAAGGACGAGTGCAGGGAGAATCCCAGGCTTTGGAGCTGGCCGAGGAGCTGCTTGGCGATGAGGCGAGGTGAAGTGCGGAGGGGGTTTCCTGTCACCGTGCAGGGGATCGCAGATGACCCGGGCCGTCTGCTCGGCCCAGGGTAAGACCCTGAAGGTCGAAAGGTCAGGGATCAGGAGGACATCACTGCTGAAGTTGGCGGCGCTGGCGTTGTCCACTTCGTTGCTCTTAGGGCTCAGGGTCAGCTCCAAGTAGCTTCTCGGCATCGGTACCCCGTACACTGCTTTCTCCTGAGGGTGACACGTTTACATTCAAACATCTTTCTACTCAATCACTTCCTTTCTGAGATGAGAAGATCAATACCACTCTGATGTTGGTGCGTTAAGTATGGAGGTATAACTGACAGGTGATTAGCCTAGCTAAGCATAAAGACTGAAACAAGGTTGGCTCTACCAATACCTCTAAAGCTCATATATCATCTTTGTTTAATTTATACACAACAACAGTAATGTTAAAATGACTGTTTGTGGTTTCAGAGGGAGTTAGGTGGTGAAACAGTACCAGCATAAAACTCCCCGGGAAACCAGACCTTCTAGATAGATAGATAGATGGATGGATGGATGGATGGATGGACGGATGGATAGATAGATAGATGGATAGATGGATAAGAGGTGAGGTGATTACGTGGAAGAAGCGGACAGGCACTGTCTTGGACCTGGACACCCCGTGGAGGTCGGTGGCCTCAAAGCGGACGAAGTTGATGTTTTCTCTGGCGATCTGCTGCTTGATCTGCTCCATGGCTGCAATGAACCTCTGATTCCCAAAGACCTCGACCGTCTCCTTTCCGTTATCTGTGGAAAAGAGTTTCAGATGTCTAAAAAAACATTTGACAATCATTGGAAAGTTTAATCTGAAATTCAAAGTATCCCGTTTTTGGAGAAAAAAGAAAGGAATCCATGTTTTTCCCAGCGGGCTTCCTCCTGGTCTGAGAAGAGAAGCCGACGCTGAAGAGCCTGAAACCTGCATCCTGTCTACCAGCCAGCAGGGGGCGACTTCTCTGGTTCTATAGAAGTCAATGATGAAGAGCCTGAAACCTGCATCCTGTCTACCAGCCAGCAGGGGGCGACTTCTCTGGTTCTATAGAAGTCAATGATGAAGAGCCTGAAACCTGCATCCTGTCTACCAGCCAGCAGGGGGCGACTCCTCTGGTTCTATAGAAGTCAATGATGAAGAGCCTGAAACCTGCATCCTGTCTACCAGCCAGCAGGAGGCGACTCCTCTGGTTCTATAGAAGTCTGATAGAAAATGAGCTTCTACTTCTCTCTTGATTTATGACCTCAGTAAACATTGTAAACATGAGTTTATGTTTCAAGTCTTCTTCAATACAGCATGATGTTCATTTAGGGACAAAAACCAAGACAGAGACGACCAAAAACCAAGATGGAGACGGACACCAACCAAGATGGAGACGGACACCAACCAAGATGGAGACGGACACCAACCAAGATGGAGACGGACACCAACCAAGATGGAGACGGACACCAACCAAGATGGAGATGACCAAAAACCAAGATGGAGACGACCAAAAACCAAGATGGAGACGAGTAAAAACCAAGATGGAGACGACCAAAAACCAAGATGGAGACGACCAAACACCAAGATGGAGACGACCAAACACCAAGATGGAGACGACTAAAAGCCAAGATGGAGACGACCAAAAACCAAGATGGAGACGACCAAAAACCAAGATGGAGATGACCAAACACCAAGATGGAGACGACCAAACACCAAGATGGAGACGATTAAAAACCAAGATGGAGAAGATTAAAAACCAAGATGGAGACGACCAAACACCAAGATGGAGACGGACACCAACCAAGATGGAGACGATTAAAAACCAAGATGGAGACGACCAAACACCAAGATGGAGACGGACACCAACCAAGATGGAGACGACCAAAAACCAAGATGGAGACGATTAAAAACCAAGATAGAGACGACCAAACACCAAGATGGAGACGGACACCAACCAAAATGGAGACGATTAAACATCAAGATGGAGACGACTAAAAGCCAAGATGGAGACGACCAAAAACCAAGATGGAGACGACCAAACACCAAGATGGAGACGACTAAAAGCCAAGATGGAGACGACCAAAAACCAAGATGGAGACGACCAAACACCAAGATGGAGACGACCAAACACCAAGATGGAGACGATTAAAAACCAAGATGGAGAAGATTAAAAACCAAGATGGAGACGACCAAACACCAAGATGGAGACGGACACCAACCAAGATGGAGACGATTAAAAACCAAGATGGAGACGACCAAACACCAAGATGGAGACGGACACCAACCAAGATGGAGACGACCAAAAACCAAGATGGAGACGATTAAAAACCAAGATAGAGACGACCAAACACCAAGATGGAGACGGACACCAACCAAGATGGAGACGATTAAACATCAAGATGGAGACGACTAAAAGCCAAGATGGAGACGACTAAAAGCCAAGATGGAGACGATTAAACACCAAGATGGAGACGACCAAACACCAAGATGGAGACGACCAAAAACCAAGATGGAGACGATTAAAAACCAAGATGGAGACGACCAAAAACCAAGATGGAGACGATTAAAAACCAAGATGGAGACGACCAAAAACCAAGATGGAGACGACCAAACACCAAGATGGAGACGGACACCAACCAAGATGGAGATGATTAAAAACCAAGTTGGAGACGACTAAACACCAAGATGGAGACGACTAAAAACCAAGATGGAGACGACTAAAAACCAAGATGGAGACGACCAAAAAACCAAGATGGAGACGATTAAAAACCAAGATAGAGACGACCAAACACCAAGATGGAGACGGACACCAACCAAGATGGAGACGACCAAACACCAAGATGGAGACGGACACCAACCAAGATGGAGACAATTAAAAACCAAGATGGAGACGAACACCAACCAAGATGGAGACGATTAAACACCAAGATGGAGACGACCAAACACCAAGATGGAGACGACTAAAAGCCAAGATGGAGACGGCCAAAAACCAAGATGGAGACGATTAAAAACCAAGATGGAGACGACCAAAAACCAAGATGGAGACGGACACCAACCAAGATGGAGACGATTAAACACCAAGATGGAGACGACCAAACACCAAGATGGAGACGACTAAAAGCCAAGATGGAGACGGCCAAAAACCAAGATGGAGACGATTAAAAACCAAGATGGAGACGACCAAAAACCAAGATGGAGACGACCAAAAACCAAGATGGAGACGACTAAAAACCAAGATGGAGACGACCAAAAACCAAGATAGAGACGACCAAAAACCAAGATGGAGACGGACACCAACCAAGATGGAGACGACCAAACACCAAGATGGAGACGACTAAAAACCAAGATGGAGACGATTAAAAACCAATATGGAGACGACCAAAAACCAAGATGGAGACGACTAAAAACCAAGATGGAGACGACCAAAAACCAAGATGGAGACGATTAAAAACCAAGATGGAGACGACCAAAAACCAAGATGGAGACGACCAAAAACCAAGATGGAGACGACTAAAAACCAAGATGGAGACGACCAAAAACCAAGATGGAGACGGACACCAACCAAGATGGAGACGACCAAACACCAAGATGGAGACGACTAAAAACCAAGATGGAGACGATTAAAAACCAAGATGGAGACGACCATAAACCAAGATGGAGACGAGTAAAAACCAAGATGGAGACGACCAAAAACCAAGATGGAGACGACCAAAAACCAAGATGGAGACGAGTAAAAACCAAGATGGAGACGACCAAAAACCAAGATGGAGACGACTAAAAACCAAGATGGAGACGACTAAAAACCAAGATGGAGACGATTAAAAACCAAGATGGAGACGACCAAACACCAAGATGGAGACGAGCAAACACCAAGATGGAGACGGACACCAATCAAGATGGAGACGACCAAACACCAAGATGGAGACGACCAAACACCAAGATGGAGACGGACACCAACCAAGATGGAGACGACTAAAAACCAAGATGGAGACGACCAAAAACCAAGATAGAGACGGACAACAACCAAAATGGAGACGACCAAAAACCAAGATGGAGACGGACACCAACCAAGATGGAGACGATTTAAAACCAAGATGGAGACGACCAAACACCAAGATGGAGACGATTAAAAACCAAGATGGAGACGACCAAAAACCAAGATGGAGACGACTAAAAACCAAGATGGAGACGATTAAAAACCAAGATGGAGACGACCAAAAACCAAGATGGAGACATTTAAAAACCAAGATGGAGACGATTAAAAACCAAGATGGAGACGACCAAAAACCAAGATGGAGACGATTAAAAACCAAGATGGAGACGACCAAACACCAAGATGGAGACGACCAAACACCAAGATGGAGACGACCAAACACCAAGATGGAGACGGACACCAACCAAGATAGAGACGACCAAAAACCAAGATGGAGACGGACACCAACCAAGATGGAGACGATTAAACACCAAGATGGAGACGACCAAAAACCAAGATGGAGACGACTATAAACCAAGATGGAGACGACCAAAAACCAAGATGGAGACGGACACCAACCAAGATGGAGACGGACACCAACCAAGATGGAGATGACCAAAAACCAAGATGGAGACGGACACCAACCAAGATGGAGACAGACACCAACCAAGATGGAGACGGACACCAACCAAGATGGAGATGACCAAAAACCAAGATGGAGACGACCAAAAACCAAGATGGAGACGACTAAAAACCAAGATGGAGACGACCAAAAACCAAGATGGAGATGACCAAACACCAAGATGGAGACGGACACCAACCAAGATGGAGACGATTAAAAACCAAGATGGAGACGGACACCAACCAAGATGGAGACGACTAAAAACCAAGATGGAGACGACCAAACACCAAGATGGAGACGATTAAAAACCAAGATGGAGACGACCAAAAACCAAGATGGAGACGACCAAAAATCAAGATGGAGACGACTAAAAACCAAGATGGAGACGATTAAAAACCAAAATAGAGACGACCAAACACCAAGATGGAGACGACCAAAAATCAAGATGGAGACGACTAAAAACCAAGATGGAGACGATTAAAAACCAAAATAGAGACGACCAAACACCAAGATGGAGACGGACACCAACCAAGATGGAGACAATTAAAAACCAAGATGGAGACGAACACCAACCAAGATGGAGACGATTAAACACCAAGATGGAGACGACCAAACACCAAGATGGAGACGACTAAAAGCCAAGATGGAGACGGCCAAAAACCAAGATGGAGACGGACACCAACCAAGATGGAGACGATTAAACACCAAGATGGAGACGACCAAACACCAAGATGGAGACGACTAAAAGCCAAGATGGAGACGGCCAAAAAACCAAGATGGAGACGATTAAAAACCAAGATGGAGACGACCAAAAACCAAGATGGAGACGACCAAAACCAAGATGGAGACGACTAAAACCAAGATGGAGACGACCAAAAACCAAGATAGAGACGACCCAAAAACCAAGATGGAGACGGACACCAACCAAGATGGAGACGACCAAACACCAAGATGGAGACGACTAAAAACCAAGATGGAGACGATTAAAAACCAATATGGAGACGACCAAAAACCAAGATGGAGACGACCAAAAACCAAGATGGAGACGACCATAAACCAAGATGGAGACGAGTAAAAACCAAGATGGAGACGACCAAAAACCAAGATGGAGACGACCAAAACCAAGATGGAGACGACCAAAAACCAAGATGGAGACGACCATAAACCAAGATGGAGACGACCAAAACCAGATGGAGACGAGTAAAAACCAAGATGGAGACGACCAAAAACCAAGATGGAGACGACTAAAAACCAAGATGGAGACGATTAAAAACCAAGATGGAGACAAAAACCAAGATGGAGACGAAAAACCAAGATGGAGACGATTTAAAAACCAAGATGGAGACGACCAAAAACCAAGATGGAGACAAAACCAAGATGGAGACAAACCAAGATGGAGACGACCAAAAACCAAGATGGAGACGATTAAAAACCAAGATGGAGACGACCAAAACCAAGATGGAGACGGACACCAACCAAGATGGAGACGACCAAAAACCAAGATGAGGAGACGGACAAACCAAGATGGAGACGATTAAACACCAAGATGGAGACGACCAAAACCAAGATGGAGACGACTAAAACCAAGATGGAGACGCCAAAAACCAAGATGGAGACGAAAAACCAAGATGAGACGACCAAAACCAAGATGAGACGACCAAAAACCAAGATGAGACGACCAAAACCAAGATGAGACGACCAAAAACCAAGATGAGACGACCAAAAACCAAGATGGAGACGACCAACCAAGATGGAGACGACCAACCAAGATGGAGACGAAAAAACCAAGATGGAGACGAAAAACCAAGATGGAGACGACCAAAAACCAAGATGGAGACGACTAAAAACCAAGATGAGACGACCAAAACCAAGATGAGACGACCAAAAACCAAGATGAGACGACCAAAAACCAAGATGAGACGACCAAAAACCAAGATGGAGACGACTAAAAACCAAGATGAGACGACCAAAAACCAAGATGAGACGACCAAAACCAAGATGGAGACGGACACCAACCAAGATGGAGACGACCAAACACCAAGATGGAGACGACTAAAAACCAAGATGGAGACGAAAAACCAAGATGGAGACGACAAAACCAAGATGGAGACGACAAAACCAAGATGGAGACGACCAAAAACCAAGATGGAGACGAGAACACCAAGATGGAGACGACCAAAAACCAAGATGGAGACGACAAAACCAAGATGGAGACGACTAAAAACCAAGATGGAGACGCCAAAAACCAAGATGGAGACGAAAAACCAAGATGAGACGACTAAAAACCAAGATGGAGACGGACACCAACCAAGATGGAGACGACCAAAACCAAGATGGAGACGACCAAAAACCAAGATGGAGACGACACCAACCAAGATGGAGACGACTAAAAACCAAGATGGAGACGACCAAAACCAAGATGGAGACGGAAAACCAAGATGGAGACGACCAAAACCAAGATGGAGACGGACAACCAAGATGGAGACGAAAAACCAAGATGGAGACGACCAAACACCAAGATGGAGACGATTAAAACCAAGATGGAGACGACCAAAAACCAAGATGGAGACGACAAAACCAAGATGGAGACGACAAAAACCAAGATGGAGACGACCAAAAACCAAGATGGAGACGAAAACCAAGATGGAGACGAAAAAACCAAGATGGAGACGATTAAAAACCAAGATGGAGACGACCAAAACCAAGATGGAGACGATTAAAAACCAAGATGGAGACGACCCAAACACCAAGATGGAGACGACCAAACACCAAGATGGAGACGACCAAACACCAAGATGGAGACGGACACCAACCAAGATAGAGACGACCAAAAACCAAGATGGAGACGGACACCAACCAAGATGGAGACGATTAAACACCAAGATGGAGACGACTAAAAACCAAGATGGAGACGATTAAACACCAAGATGGAGACGACCAAAAACCAAGATGGAGACGACTATAAACCAAGATGGAGACGACCAAAAACCAAGATGGAGACGGACACCAACCAAGATGGAGACGGACACCAACCAAGATGGAGATGACCAAAACCAAGATGGAGACGGACACCAACCAAGATGGAGACAGACACCAACCAAGATGGAGACGGACACCAACCAAGATGGAGATGACCAAAAACCAAGATGGAGACGACCAAAAACCAAGATGGAGACGATTAAAAACCAAGATGGAGACGGACACCAACCAAGATGGAGACGGACACCAACCAAAATAGAGACGACCAAAAACCAAGATGGAGACGACTAAAAACCAAGATGGAGACGACCAAAAACCAAGATGGAGATGACCAAACACCAAGATGGAGACGGACACCAACCAAGATGGAGACGATTAAAAACCAAGATGGAGACGGACACCAACCAAGATGGAGACGACTAAAAACCAAGATGGAGACGACCAAACACCAAGATGGAGACGATTAAAAACCAAGATGGAGACGACCAAAAACCAAGATGGAGACGACCAAAAATCAAGATGGAGACGACAAAAAACCAAGATGGAGACGATTAAAAACCAAAATAGAGACGACCAAACACCAAGATGGAGACGACCAAAAATCAAGATGGAGACGACTAAAAACCAAGATGGAGACGATTAAAAACCAAAATAGAGACGACCAAACACCAAGATGGAGACGGACACCAACCAAGATGGAGACAATTAAAAACCAAGATGGAGACGAACACCAACCAAGATGGAGACGATTAAACACCAAGATGGAGACGACCAAACACCAAGATGGAGACGACTAAAAGCCAAGATGGAGACGGCCAAAAACCAAGATGGAGACGGACACCAACCAAGATGGAGACGATTAAACACCAAGATGGAGACGACCAAACACCAAGATGGAGACGACTAAAAGCCAAGATGGAGACGGCCAAAAACCAAGATGGAGACGATTAAAAACCAAGATGGAGACGACCAAAAACCAAGATGGAGACGACCAAAAACCAAGATGGAGACGACTAAAAACCAAGATGGAGACGACCAAAAACCAAGATAGAGACGACCAAAAACCAAGATGGAGACGGACACCAACCAAGATGGAGACGACCAAACACCAAGATGGAGACGACTAAAAACCAAGATGGAGACGATTAAAAACCAAGATGGAGACGACCAAAAACCAAGATGGAGACGACCATAAACCAAGATGGAGACGACCATAAACCAAGATGGAGACGAGTAAAAACCAAGATGGAGACGACCAAAAACCAAGATGGAGACGACCAAAAACCAAGATGGAGACGACCATAAACCAAGATGGAGACGACCATAAACCAAGATGGAGACGAGTAAAAACCAAGATGGAGACGACCAAAAACCAAGATGGAGACGACTAAAAACCAAGATGGAGACGATTAAAAACCAAGATGGAGACATTTAAAAACCAAGATGGAGACGACTAAAAACCAAGATGGAGACATTTAAAAACCAAGATGGAGACGACCAAAAACCAAGATGGAGACATTTAAAAACCAAGATGGAGACGATTAAAAACCAAGATGGAGACGATTAAAAACCAAGATGGAGACGACCAAACACCAAGATGGAGACGGACACCAACCAAGATAGAGACGACCAAAAACCAAGATGGAGACGGACACCAACCAAGATGGAGACGATTAAACACCAAGATGGAGACGACTAAAAACCAAGATGGAGACGATTAAACACCAAGATGGAGACGACCAAAAACCAAGATGGAGACGACTATAAACCAAGATGGAGACGACCAAAAACCAAGATGGAGACGGACACCAACCAAGATGGAGACGGACACCAACCAAGATGGAGATGACCAAAAACCAAGATGGAGACGGACACCAACCAAGATGGAGACAGACACCAACCAAGATGGAGACGGACACCAACCAAGATGGAGATGACCAAAAACCAAGATGGAGACGACCAAAAACCAAGATGGAGACGATTAAAAACCAAGATGGAGACGGACACCAACCAAGATGGAGACGGACACCAACCAAAATAGAGACGACCAAAAACCAAGATGGAGACGACTAAAAACCAAGATGGAGACGACCAAAAACCAAGATAGAGATGACCAAACACCAAGATGGAGACGGACACCAACCAAGATGGAGACGATTAAAAACCAAGATGGAGACGGACACCAACCAAGATGGAGACGACTAAAAACCAAGATGGAGACGACCAAACACCAAGATGGAGACGATTAAAAACCAAGATGGAGACGACCTAACACAAAGATGGAGACGACCAAACACCAAGATGGAGACGATTAAAAACCAAGATGGAGACGACCAAACACCAAGATGGAGACGACCAAACACCAAGATGGAGACGGACACCAACCAAGATGGAGACGATTAAACACCAAGATGGAGACGACTAAAAACCAAGATGGAGACGATTAAACACCAAGATGGAGACGACCAAAAACCAAGATGGAGACGACTATAAACCAAGATGGAGACGACCAAAAACCAAGATGGAGACGGACACCAACCAAGATGGAGACGGACACCAACCAAGATGGAGATGACCAAAAACCAAGATGGAGACGGACACCAACCAAGATGGAGACAGACACCAACCAAGATGGAGACGGACACCAACCAAGATGGAGATGACCAAAAACCAAGATGGAGACGACCAAAAACCAAGATGGAGACGATTAAAAACCAAGATGGAGACGGACACCAACCAAGATGGAGACGGACACCAACCAAAATAGAGACGACCAAAAACCAAGATGGAGACGACTAAAAACCAAGATGGAGACGACCAAAAACCAAGATAGAGATGACCAAACACCAAGATGGAGACGGACACCAACCAAGATGGAGACGATTAAAAACCAAGATGGAGACGGACACCAACCAAGATGGAGACGACTAAAAACCAAGATGGAGACGACCAAACACCAAGATGGAGACGATTAAAAACCAAGATGGAGACGACCTAACACAAAGATGGAGACGACCAAACACCAAGATGGAGACGATTAAAAACCAAGATGGAGACGACCAAACACCAAGATGGAGACGACCAAACACCAAGATGGAGACGACCAAACACCAAGATGGAGACGGACACCAACCAAGATAGAGACGACCAAAAACCAAGATGGAGACGGACACCAACCAAGATGGAGACGATTAAACACCAAGATGGAGACGACTAAAAACCAAGATGGAGACGATTAAACACCAAGATGGAGACGACCAAAAACCAAGATGGAGACGACTATAAACCAAGATGGAGACGACCAAAAACCAAGATGGAGACGACCAAAAACCAAGATGGAGACGACCAAAAATCAAGATGGAGACGACTAAAAACCAAGATGGAGACGACCAAAAACCAAGATGGAGACGGACACCAACCAAGATGGAGACGGACACCAACCAAGATGGAGACGACCAAAAACCAAGATGGAGACGACTAAAAACCAAGATGGAGACGACCAAAAACCAAGATGGATACGACCAAAAATCAAGATGGAGACGACTAAAAACCAAGATGGAGACGACCAAAAACCAAGATGGAGACGACTAAAAACCAAGATGGAGACGACTAAAAACCAAGATGGAGACGACTAAAAACCAAGATGGAGACGACCAAAAACCAAGATGGAGACGATTAAAAACCAAGATGGAGACGACCAAACACCAAGATGGAGACGGACAACAACCAAGATGGAGACGACCAAAAACCAAGATGGAGACGACCAAAAACCAAGATGGAGACGGAAAACAACCAAGATAGAGACGATTAAAAACCAAGATGGAGACGACCAAACACCAAGATGGAGACGACTAAAAACCAAGATGGAGACGACTAAAAACCAAGATGGAGACGACCAAAAACCAAGATGGAAACGACTAAAAACCAAGATGGAGACGACCAAACACCAATATGGAGACGACTATAAACCAAGATGGAGACGACCAAAAACCAAGATGGAGACGACTAAAAACCAAGATGGAGACGACCAAAAACCAAGATGGATACGACCAAAAATCAAGATGGAGACGACTAAAAACCAAGATGGAGACGACCAAAAACCAAGATGGAGACGGACACCAAGCAAGATGGAGATGACCAAAAACCAAGATGGAGACGGACACCAACCAAGATGGAGACGACCAAAAACCAAGATGGAGACGACCAAAAACCAAGATGGAGACGGACACCAACCAAGATGGAGACGGACACCAACCAAGATGGAGATGACCAAAAACCAAGATGGAGACGACCAAAAACCAAGATGGAGACGAGTAAAAACCAAGATGGAGACGACCAAACACCAAGATGGAGACGGACACCAACCAAGATGGAGACGATTAAAAACCAAGATGGAGACGACCAAACACCAAGATGGAGACGACTAAAAACCAAGATGGAGACGACCAAACACCAAGATGGAGACGGACACCAACCAAGATGGAGACGACCAAAAACCAAGATGGAGACGACTAAAAACCAAGATGGAGACGACTAAAAACCAAGATGGAGACGACCAAAAACCAAGATGGAGACGGACACCAAGCAAGATGGAGATGACCAAAAACCAAGATGGAGACGGACACCAACCAAGATGGAGACGACCAAAAACCAAGATGGAGACGACCAAAAACCAAGATGGAGACGGACACCAACCAAGATGGAGATGACCAAAAACCAAGATGGAGACGACTAAAAACCAAGATGGAGACGACTAAAAACCAAGATGGAGACGAGTAAAAACCAAGATGGAGACGACCAAACACCAAGATGGAGACGGACACCAACCAAGATGGAGACGACCAAAAACCAAGATGGAGACGACCAAAAACCAAGATGGAGACGGAAAACAACCAAGATGGAGACGATTAAAAACCAAGATGGAGACGACCAAACACCAAGATGGAGACGACTAAAAACCAAGATGGAGACGACCAAACACCAAGATGGAGACGACTAAAAACCAAGATGGAGACGATTAAAAACCAAGATGGAGACGACCAAACACCAAGATGGAGACGAGCAAACACCAAGATGGAGACGGACACCAACCAAGATGGAGACGACCAAACACCAAGATGGAGACGACCAAACACCAAGATGGAGACGGACACCAACCAAGATGGAGACGACTAAAAACCAAGATGGAGACGACCAAACACCAAGATGGAGACGGACACCAACCAAGATGGAGACGACTAAAAACCAAGATGGAGACGACCAAAAACCAAGATAGAGACGGACAACAACCAAAATGGAGACGACCAAAAACCAAGATGGAGACGGACACCAACCAAGATGGAGACGATTAAAAACCAAGATGGAGACGACCAAACACCAAGATGGAGACGATTAAAAACCAAGATGGAGATGACCAAAAACCAAGATGGAGACGACTAAAAACCAAGATGTAGACGATTAAAAACCAAGATGGAGACGACCAAAAACCAAAATGGAGACATTTAAAAACCAAGATGGAGACGATTAAAAACCAAGATGGAGACGACCAAACACCAAGATGGAGACGACCTAACACAAAGATGGAGACGACCAAACACCAAGATGGAGACGATTAAAAACCAAGATGGAGACGACCAAACACCAAGATGGAGACGACCAAACACCAAGATGGAGACGACCAAACACCAAGATGGAGACGGACACCAACCAAGATAGAGACGACCAAAAACCAAGATGGAGACGGACACCAACCAAGATGGAGACGATTAAACACCAAGATGGAGACGACTAAAAACCAAGATGGAGACGATTAAACACCAAGATGGAGACGACCAAAAACCAAGATGGAGACGACTATAAACCAAGATGGAGACGACCAAAAACCAAGATGGAGACGACCAAAAACCAAGATGGAGACGACCAAAAATCAAGATGGAGACGACTAAAAACCAAGATGGAGACGACCAAAAACCAAGATGGAGACGGACACCAACCAAGATGGAGACGGACACCAACCAAGATGGAGACGGACACCAACCAAGATGGAGACGACCAAAAACCAAGATGGAGACGACCAAAAACCAAGATGGAGACGACTAAAAACCAAGATGGAGACGACCAAAAACCAAGATGGATACGACCAAAAATCAAGATGGAGACGACTAAAAACCAAGATGGAGACGACCAAAAACCAAGATGGAGACGACTAAAAACCAAGATGGAGACGACTAAAAACCAAGATGGAGACGACTAAAAACCAAGATGGAGACGACCAAAAACCAAGATGGAGACGACTAAAAACCAAGATGGAGACGACCAAAAACCAAGATGGAGACGATTAAAACCAAGATGGAGACGACCAAACACCAAGATGGAGACGGACAACAACCAAGATGGAGACGACCAAAAACCAAGATGGAGACGACCAAAAACCAAGATGGAGACGGAAAACAACCAAGATGGAGACGATTAAAAACCAAGATGGAGACGACCAAACACCAAGATGGAGACGACTAAAAACCAAGATGAAGACGACCAAAAACCAAGATGGAGACGACTAAAAACCAAGATGGAGACGACCAAAAACCAAGATGGAAACGACTAAAAACCAAGATGGAGACGACCAAACACCAATATGGAGACGACTATAAACCAAGATGGAGACGACCAAAAACCAAGATGGAGACGACTAAAAACCAAGATGGAGACGACCAAAAACCAAGATGGATACGACCAAAAATCAAGATGGAGACGACTAAAAACCAAGATGGAGACGACCAAAAACCAAGATGGAGACGGACACCAAGCAAGATGGAGATGACCAAAAACCAAGATGGAGACGGACACCAACCAAGATGGAGACGACCAAAAACCAAGGTGGAGACGACCAAAAACCAAGATGGAGACGGACACCAACCAAGATGGAGATGACCAAAAACCAAGATGGAGACGACCAAAAACCAAGATGGAGACGAGTAAAAACCAAGATGGAGACGACCAAACACCAAGATGGAGACGGACACCAACCAAGATGGAGACGATTAAAAACCAAGATGGAGACGACCAAACACCAAGATGGAGACGACTAAAAACCAAGATGGAGACGACCAAACACCAAGATGGAGACGGACACCAACCAAGATGGAGACGACCAAAAACCAAGATGGAGACGACTAAAACCAAGATGGAGACGACTAAAAACCAAGATGGAGACGACCAAAAACCAAGATGGAGACGGACACCAAGCAAGATGGAGATGACCAAAAACCAAGATGGAGACGGACACCAACCAAGATGGAGACGACCAAAAACCAAGATGGAGACGACCAAAAACCAAGATGGAGACGGACACCAACCAAGATGGAGATGACCAAAAAACCAAGATGGAGACGACTAAAAACCAAGATGGAGACGACTAAAAAACAAGATGGAGACGACTAAAAACCAAGATGGAGACGACCAAACACCAAGATGGAGACGGACACCAACCAAGATGGAGACGACCAAAAACCAAGATGGAGACGACCAAAAACCAAGATGGAGACGGAAAACAACCAAGATGGAGACGATTAAAAACCAAGATGGAGACGACCAACACCAAGATGGAGACGACTAAAAACCAAGATGGAGACGATTTAAAACCAAGATGGAGACGGACCAAACACCAAGATGGAGACGATTAAAAACCAAGATGGAGACGACCAAAAACCAAGATGGAGACGACTAAAAACCAAGATGGAGACGATTAAAACCAAGATGGAGCGACCAAAACCAAGATGGAGACATTTAAAACCAAGATGGAGACGATTAAAAACCAAGATGGAGACGACCAAAAACCAAGATGGAGACGATTAAAAACCAAGATGGAGACGTACCAAACCACACAGATGGAGACGACCAAACACCAAATGGAGACTACAAACACCAAGATGTAGACGGACACCAACCAAGATAGAGACC
>CM025827.1:41823883-41869886 GCA_014673565.1 Sebastes schlegelii
TACCATAACGCTACCACCATACCATAACCCACCATACCATAACCCACCATACCATAACGTTACCTCCATACCATAACGTTACCACCATAACGTTACATCCATACCATAACGCTACCACCATACCATAACGTTACCACCATACCATAACGCTACCACCATACCATAACGTTACCTCCGTATGATAACGTTACCACCATAACGTTACCTCCATACGATAACGTTACCACCATACCACAACATTACCACCATAACTTTACCACCATACCATAACGTTACCACCATAACGTTACCATCATACCATAACGTTACCTCCATACATAACGTTACCACCATACCATAACGTTACCTCCATACCATAACGTTACCACCATACCATAACGTTACCACCATACCACAACGTTACCCCCATACCATAACGTTACCCCCATACCACAACGTTACCCCCATACCATAACGTTACCACCATACCATAATGTTACCTCCATACCATAACGTTACCACCATACCACGTTACCTCCATACCATAACGTTACCACCATACCATAACATTACCACCATACCATAACGTTACCACCATAACGTTACATCCATACCATAACGTTACCACCATACCATAACGTTACCACCATAACGTTACCTCCATACGATAACGTTACCACCATACCACAACATTACCACCATAACGTTACCTCCATACCATAACGTTACCTCCATACCATAACGTTACCACCATACCATAACGTTGCCTCCATACCATAATGTTGCCACCATACCATAACGTTACCTCCATACCACAACGTTACCACCATACCATAACGTTACCACCATACCATAACGTTACCTCCATACCACAACGTTACCACCATACCATAACGTTACCACCATACCATAACGTTACCTCCATACCATAACGTTGCCACCATACCATAATGTTACCTCCATACCATAACGTTACCACCATAACGTTACATCCATACCATAACGTTACCACCATACCATAACGTTACCACCATAACGTTACCACCATACCATAACGTTACCACCATAACGTTACCACCATACCATAACGTTACCACCATAACGTTACCTCCATACGATAACGTTACCACCATACCACAACATTACCACCATAACGTTACCACCATACCATAACGTTGCCTCCATACCATAATGTTGCCACCATACCATAACGTTACCTCCATACCACAACGTTACCACCATACCATAACGTTACCACCATACCATAACGTTACCTCCATACCACAACGTTACCACCATACCATAACGTTACCACCATACCATAACGTTACCTCCATACCATAACGTTGCCACCATACCATAATGTTACCTCCATACCATAACGTTACCACCATACCACGTTACCTCCATACCATAACGTTACCACCATACCATAACGTTACCTCCATACCATAACGTTACCACCATACCACGTTACCACCATACCATAACGTTACCTCCATACCATAACGTTACCTCCATACCATAACGTTACCTCCATACCATAACGTTACCTCCATACCACAACATTACCACCGTAACGTCACCTCCATACCATAACGTTACCTCCATACCATAACGTTACCTTCATACCACAACGTTACCACCATAACGTTGCCACCATACCATAATGTTACCAATAAAAGATATGACGTCACGTCACTCAGACTACCACAATAAGAGCAGTAACTTCCTTCTAGCTCCACATAGACTCAGATGAAGCAGATATATCCATTCTGGTGTTAAAACATCTGGTTTAGAAATGGTAAAACCGGACCAGAAGGCGTCCGTGTTGGGTGTCCATATTGAAATGAGTGTTTTTAAAGCCTCTTGTCCGTCCTTCTTGTCTCCTTGTCTCCTTGTCTTCTTGTCTCCCGTGTCCTGCAGCAGTTCTGTGGTGTTCTGGGTCACACATTTATGGAGTTTCTGAAGGGCAGTGGGGACTACTGCCAGGCTCAGCACGCTGCCTATGCAGACGAGTGAACGGACAAACTCGCCATCGATCCGACGCACTCGAGCCACAGGAGGGACCCCGGAACGTTGGCAGGACCGGGACGCCTCCCAGAACCAGCGACAAGTCGGCCCGGATGGGGTAACTCCACCTGCTGCACACTGCCCTCGTCGGCTTCCGCCTGGCCAGAACCAAGGTGGACCCAGCCTGGTTCTCTCCTCCTTTTCTTTTCTTTGATTCCAGAGGAGAGGCTTTTCACTTCTTTTCTGATTGTCCCTTTTTTCGGCCACCGACTCCCTAAATTTCCGCGTTTGCCCGTCGCAGCCTTCGTTCTCTTTTCTTTCTTTGGCCGACCTCGAAGAAGAGCGGAAGATTTGTGTCTCTGTGTATCTAGAAGCTGGTTTCGGTTTGACATTCCCTCCGACTTTAACTAAGTGTTTACATTCGTGTTTTTACTCCGTGGAAGACTTTTTGTTTTTTAACGTCGTCACGATGGCTCGTATGAACAGACCGGCCCCGGTGGAGATCACCTACAAGAACATGAGGTTCCTCATTACCCACAATCCCACCAACGCCACGCTGAACAAGTTCATCGAGGTGAGCCTCACTGTCATTGGTTGCTCAGTCTATATAGTCAAGGGGCACTTAGAAGTTTAGTTTACACGTTTTAGAATCGTCAAATGAACGATAAGTTCACCTTATTAATAAAGATAACGTGCCGGGACATATTTAGAATAATGGAAGATAATAAAACAGCTGTTTGTTGTTGTTGTTTTAGACGCAGCAGCAACGTAACGTTTCACAAGATAAACTGTAATGAAAGACTTTAAATCATCGTGTTCTTCCACTGTGTTCAGATGGTTTCTAATAAATGCGTCTTCACAGGAGCTGAAGAAATACGGAGTCACCACCGTGGTGAGAGTTTGTGAGGCCACCTACGACTCCACTCTGGTGGTGAAAGAGGGAATACAAGTTCTGGTGAGTTCAATCTTACAAACCTCTTCAGAGCCATCGGTGCTTCACACCAAACCCCCTCCCCAGCTCTGGACTATGTAGTTTCCTGAACACGCCTTGGTCAGTTTCATCCTCGTGTTTCCTACAGTGTTATGTCAAAGTTTCCATAATAATAAAATGCAGAATTGCGGATCCTAACGTTGAGCTCACAGCTTCTGCTCCTCCCTCAGATTTAGTGAGTTTTTAGACTTTACCATGCCAGAAACATGGCTTCAAAAACAACCAGCAAGCCCAGGGAGGACGGGGTTAACGGTTTAATGTTCATTCAACATTAGGGATGAATCAATACGGCTGATCAGTCTGCATGCTGTTTCCTGTTTCAGATCAGTGCTTTCTATCCACATAAAGACCTTCTTCCTGTTTAAAGATGAACTAGAAAGTGGAGCAGATAGAAATGAGTGGTAACTGTGAGTTAGTTTTAATCTCAACACTATAAGGGAGCCATAACGTTAATGAGGTAATCGCCGCGAGGCGGATGAAGCCGTCACAGCCTGTGTGCACGGAGCAGCAGCCCCAGGTAGAGCCCCGCCGCAAAAGCTCTGCCGGAGAGACCAGACACACCGCCACCCGACGGTACAGATCATGTTGACCGTCATCTCTTCTTGTAACATGTCCGGTGTGATCGGTAACACCGGTGTTTTCACAAGTTTATTAACCGGTGGGAACATTTCCTCACGTCACATCCCTACTAATGATCATTACAGGCATCGGTCGGTACCGTCGGTACTGTAGAAAAACAGTACCGTCACGTCTTTAGAATTTGGGCATAGACTTGGTACCGAAGTATCGGTTCTGGTGACGTCACTAGTTTGATGGAGATGTTTTCACAGTAATATAAAATCGATATTAGAGAGCTTTATGAGCTGTTTAACTTCCTAACTCTAACCAGTATGACCACGGTAATAAAGGAGTAGATGTTGAAGAACATGACATTTATGGTTTTACCTTTATTTTCTACCGTGGTGTTGGATTGGTGTAGGATTGTTGTTCGATTGGTGTTGGATTGGTATGGTGAATCATGGAATTTCACTGGTGTTGGTACGGACTACTAAATGTTGTGGTGTGGTGACGTCCCTACAGTAGGCCCCGTGGGAAATGACAAAACGCTGAAAATGGATTATTGTGGCGGCAAAAGGCGACGTGAAAACTTTTGGGTGCACCTACATTATGTGCTGATACACCAAAATGAAAACGTTAGTCGCACCAGTGCAACCAATGTGACCAGTTAGTCTGGAGCCACAAAGAGTCACACTAAAGCACCAGTTTAAACCTGCTGGTTACCAGAGAGGTGTTCACCAGTTTAAACCCGCTGGTTACCAGAGATGTGTTCACCAGTTTAAACCTGCTGGTTACCAGAGATGTGTTCACCAGTTTAAACCTGCTGGTTACCAGAGAGGTGTTCACCAGTTTAAACCTGCTGGTTACCAGAGAGGTGTTCACCAGTTTAAACCTGCTGGTTACCAGAGATGTGTTCACCAGTTTAAACCTGCTGGTTACCAGAGAGGTGTTCACCAGTTTAAACCTGCTGGTTACCAGAGAGGTGTTCACCAGTTTAAACCTGCTGGTTACCAGAGATGTGTTCACCAGTTTAAACCTGCTGGTTACCAGAGATGTCACCAGTTTAAACCTGCTGGTTACCAGAGAGGTGTTCACCAGTTTAAACCTGCTGGTTACCAGAGATGTCACCAGTTTAAACCTGCTGGTTACCAGAGATGTGCCCCCCAACCACCCCTCCCCCTACAACAACATGGTGGTTCCCCTGCAGCAACATGGTGGTTCCCCTGCAGCAACATGGTGGTTCCCCTGCAGCAACATGGTGGTTCCCCTGCAGCAACATGGTGGTTCCCCTGCAGAGCTTCAGGCCTCACACTTCTTTTGTTTTGGTTTCCGATGACATCATTTCGTCCTCCTCCTCTTCTTCTCTCGCAGGATTGGCCGTTTGACGACGGCGCTCCTCCCTCCAACCAGATCGTGGACGATTGGCTGAACCTGCTGAAGCTGAAGTTAAGGGAGGAGCCCGGCTGCTGCGTGGCGGTCCACTGTGTGGCGGGCCTGGGGAGGTGAGAGATTAAACTATTAACCTCTTCATCATCATCATCATGTGGGATCAGAGTTATTAGAGGCCATTACTTTGAAACATGTCAGTCAGATGGTGAAGATCAGCAGGATAATGGTACATGGTTTTATTCACTGGTGTCTCGTTGAGTTGATCTGAATTAGTAATAATCAAATAAGACGTATATGTCCTCTGCTGTGGTTTAAAGACAAACCCCCAGAAAGTGAAGCAGAGCAGCAGCAGGCTGGATGCTCTTTGAGCTGTATACATGACATCATCACTGTGAGTGAGTGAGTGAGTGAGTGAGTGAGTGAGTGTATATATATATATATTTATTAATCTTATTAGTGATATTGACTTATTATTATTATTATATATACATATATATATGTGTATATGTATATATAATAATAGATGAATCCAGCAGAGTAGTTCTGAAAGAACAGAACAGTGATGATAACCCTGACGTGACGTGGTTCCTTCTGTCCTCCTGCAGAGCTCCGGTTCTGGTCGCGCTGGCCTTGATTGAATGTGGGATGAAATATGAAGATGCGGTCCAGTTCATCAGACAGTAAGTGAGACCATGAAGACCTTCCTCCAGGTTGTGTTTGGTTCTGATGCAGCCAGTTGATCATCACCTCCTGGTTCTGATCTCAGAGCCTCAGACAAACTGGACTTTAGAGGATCCATTAATAACCTGCTGTAGGGGTTCTACTTTGGTAGGTTTTGGTTATTAGCAAATTAATTAATAAATAATAATAGAATTATTATTATTAATAAAGATTATCAATAAACATCAATAATAAACGGGGCACCACCCTGGAATCAGGGACCAATGACCAAAACGTTAATATAGCCTCTTTATATATGCTAAACTATCAATTTGGAACGTTGATTAATAATTAAATTAATAACTATAACCAGAATAGATAGTAAAGGTTGAAGGATATCGGAGTTCTTGACATAGCAGAGGTTGGCAGTATTCACTCTTGTACAACATTAAACAGACCAGCAGGTATATTCCACAAACATTTATTAACAAGATAATAAAGGTTTAAAATACAATATTAACCTAACTAAATAACTAAACTAAACAAACCAAACAAAGTGTGTGTGTGTGTGTGTGTGTGTGTGTGTGTGTGTGTGTGTGTGTGTGTGTGTGTGTGAGAGAGGGGGGGGGGGGGGGACAAGATGGGTTCTTGTCTCAAAATGTCTGTATGGCCTACAGACAAAATGGCGGGCACTGTAAAACTACAAAGATGGCTGAATCAAAGATGGCGGAATCAAAGATGGCCATCAGCATGTCATCACATGACCTCTTTGTTCTTCTGAGAAGAAGGACAGAGAGCGGGGTGATGTGGGGGTTAAGATTATCTGAAGCTGTATGTTTGTGTTTAACTAATTCACAGTTTCTGTATGTGATCTTTATGTGTGTTAGATATGCAGTGGGTTAGAAAAGATGGTTAGTTGCATGCAAGACCTCGTCTATGTGAAGCATAAACTAAACACATCAGATGTGGCGAAGCCAGCTACCCAAATATCATAACCACAAATAATATCACAACAGTGAAACTCAATGAATAACATTAAACCAAATCAATACAAGTACTTTCTAGAAATCAAAGTTGGACAGTCTTGCTCAGCCGTGTGCGATTGCTAATGCTAAGGCCCAGTACGTTACCAATCCATGGAAGAAAAGGGTTTGTAATTCTATGTGTTGAAGTTGTGGTTCCAAATCAAAGAGGTCGTCTTTGCTGTTAGTTTGGAGGAAGCTGATCGCTCCAATGCTTCTTCCCAGCAGCTTGATAGCTTGGTGCTAACTTCCTTGCGGTTGTTGCTTGAAGTTAGCTGGTGAAAAGGGCAGAGCACTCGCGTCGTCTCCCTTTTGGTTCCTTGTGGCTATGTCTGTTTCCTAACAGGACATAGAATCAGAGAGCAGAGCTGCTTCCGGTCTGGAGCGCAGCAGCTCACCTCAAACAGGTCAGCTTGTTGAGGAGGATGAGTAGAAAGAGTCGAAAGAGGCGGAACAAAGGACATTCCTCTGGTTTTGTTCTGTGTGATTTTCACACCTCTGGGTGAAATGTTCCTGTAGCCAATGAGGACTGAGATGAGTCCTGTGGTCAAGGATCAGGTTACTGAGTTCATGAGGTCACTTGAAACCAGCCAGATGCTGGGTCCCTACACTGCAAATACTCTTTTAGTATTTATTTGTTATTATGTCACGGCGCCGGCGACAGCCAGAACGTTTTCTGGTTGTACGTTTGTATGTACGTCTCGTTCCCGATACTGAGCTCATGTACTCGTACTCGCTAAACGGCTCCGATACCACTTCACAGCAGCGATACCACTTTACAGCAGCGTGACGTTAACCTCTCGTCACCATCTTTCGGGTCCTCACGCTCCACCTCACCGACGGTGCGGGCCAGACGGGCCGGTGGTGCGCCTGGCCCCGCTGGGCCGGGATCCCACCTCAGCCGACGCACATCGCCCCTCACTTTCATTGCCCCACGGGGTTTAGCTGTCACCCTCTGACTCACACGTTAGACTCCTTGGTCCGTGTTTCAAGACGGGTCGGGTGGGTTGCCGACATCGCCGCAGACCCCTGGAGCCGTTTACCTGGGTTGCAGTAATAAGTCTAATGCAGTGAGGGCCAAAGAGACAATGTACTACGGAGTATTAGGGCCACATTGAGGGAAAACACATCTGAGATTTACACAATAAAGTCAGAATATTACGAGAATAAAAAGAAAATAACAGTTAAAATGACTACTTTATAATATTCTGACTTTATTCTCTTAATCTCAGGTTTATTTATTTTCCCCCAGTGTGTTCCTAATACTCCGCCGTACCGCCGTACTGCCGTACCATAGACCTACAACAATGATCAATAAACATGAAAATGTAAATAAAGAACAGTTCTTCATTTCCACGTTGATAACTCTACAGAGAGCCTCTGGAGAGGAGCTGAAGAGACGCAGGCTGCTGACCTCTGACCCCTGACCTCTGGTCTGGTCTAACAATGGCGTGTTATGAAATGGTGACTTTAGAATAGAGAATGAACGGTGGATTTGGAGAATCATGACACCGTTAATAATAAACATAGAGACAGTTGGTAAAGCTTCCTCAGATGAAGTGGTATCTGGTGATTGTGAGCAGGATGTGTACTGAGCTGTCGCTGCTCTCTGGTGGACAAACCATGTAATGGAGACCACACACGCCCTCAAACAGGCACCATATGAACACATACCAGTCTATCTGTGATGAACCAGAGCTGAGATCTCTCTGCTCCTCTGCCGGGAGGAGTCCTGACGTTCAGTAGCTGAGACGGATCAGACGAGGACACCAGAGGGATTTTAAAGTCCGTCACAGCTCGACATATGTTTAGGTCCCGCATGTTGAAATCATAGAAAGCTACAAGAATAATGTTGAAAATGCAACATTTGGACATTTAATGTTTAATCTTTTGTCACAACGTATCTCATTTGTATTATATATCTTCATATAATAAATATTCTGGAAAATCATGTAAAGCAGAAATAAATCTGCATTCTGGAATAATGTGTTACCAACCAGCCCGGCACACTGTGTTACCAACCAGCCCGGCACACTGTGTTACCAACCAGCCCGGCACAATGTGTTACCAACCAGCCCGGCACACTGTGTTACCAACCAGCCCGGCACAATGTGTTACCAACCAGCCCGGCACACTGTGTTACCAACCAGCCCGGCACACTGTGTTACCAACCAGCCCGGCACAATGTGTTACCAACCAGCCCGGCACACTGTGTTACCAACCAGCCCGGCACACTGTGTTACCAACCAGCCCGGCACAATGTGTTACCAACCAGCCCGGCACACTGTGTTACCAACCAGCCCGGCACAATGTGTTACCAACCAGCCCGGCACACTGTGTTACCAACCAGCCCGGCACAATGTGTTACCAACCAGCCCGGCACAATGTGTTACCAACCAGCCCGGCACACTGGAACGATTCAAATACATCACCAAGTTTACAAAATGATCTTCTAAATCCTGTAAAATTATCAGTATTCTCTGCTCTGAAACCTGAAACCTGGACCCTGAACCCTGGACCCTGAACCCTGAACCCTGAATCCTGAATCCTGGACCCTGATACAGCTTTAATTCCTTCTGCCATCAGGTTATTAAACTGAGACAGGAGTCATTTCACCTGAGATTTGTATTGACAAGTTCCCTCACATGATAAATCATGTAATGTCTATTTATCATCTATTTTATTGCTATTTATTCTGTATTGATTCACTTATCTGCTGTCCTTCACCGACCTCTGCCCGTCAGTTCTCCTGGTCTGTGATTGGATGGTTGTCTGGATGTTGCTGGTCTGTGATTGGATGGTTGTCTGGATGTTGCCTGTGTGTTTGGGAGGGTAAGCTGTGAGTCGTCTGAATCGTTGTTTCTTTCTGTTTTCCAGGAAGCGTCGAGGAGCGTTCAACAGCAAGCAGCTGTTCTACCTGGAGAAATATCGTCCAAAGATGCGCCTGCGCTTCAAAGATTCCAACGGCCATCGCAATAACTGCTGCATCCAGTAGAGCCTGACCTTGAGCCCGACCTTGAGCCACGGCCGTTCACTTCAACCTGGCTAGCATCTCTTACCTGGCAGGCTTCTTTTCTTCGTCATTGTGTTCCAGTATTTTACTTTAATGAAACCATGCTGCGGTTATTCAAACTGCCCCCCCCCTTCCTCCGGGTTCACCATCAAGTGTCAAAAAAGCAAAGTGTAACCAGAACCTGCGTGTTTTCTCTTCATGTGGCCGATATAACCCCCGTTCGGAGGGGCAGCAGCGCTGAGTCGTGTATCAATGTAACATGTTGGATTCGTTGTGTTTCTGCAGCCCAGAGAGAGATCTGATTGGCCGCTGAGTTTTACGTCACCCGAGATAAAAACAAAAATCAGTAAATGAAATTCCCCGTTAAATATCCGTGTTCTTGAGGGATTAGAAAGAGAGAGAGGTATGCCTTCCTTCAGATCAGATGGTTCATCCATTAATGCCTTACAATCAGAGAGGAACGAAGGCAATGGAGGCGGCCCCCCCCCCACAGGTTGATCAACAACAACAACTCAAAGCAACGGTTGCCTTTGTCTCGTGCAGGAAGTCCGACACTCACTTCACTCTTTTTTAATATAAAATGCTTATTAACTGTTGCAATATTTGTCCATTGAAAGTCTAGGAGCGTTTTTCTTTCCTCTATGGAGCCTTCTGTTTACGGATTATTAACTGATTATTACTGATTATTAACTGCCATGTCCAAAATGTGATTATTATTATTAGTTTTTATTTTTATTTTTTGCTTCAAACTGGACTTCCAACGTCTGCGATATTTTGTACGCCTTTTTATTTGATGTCCGTAACTTAAAGACTTGGATACTTGAGGATTTTATGTATTTGAAAATGTGTATTATTATTATTATTATTATTATTATTATTAGGTTGGCTATTTATACTATCAATGGATGTGTGATTTAGTACCGTGAGCGACAAAGTTGTACCTGTTCACCAACTTGTGAGAGAACATTAAATGATACACTGAAAAAAAAAACTGAGTTAATGGTTTTTATTCTTAATGGTTATTCATCATTATTAGCATCATGGTTGTTTGTGTCTGAATGGAAGTTACTTCTTCACTCGTTGGACAAAAGAAAATGTTTTCGAGGTCTTTCAACGGCATCTCAAAATCAAATCACATTTATTAAAATGATATTAAATCCAACGTGTAGAGAAAACAACGAACAAACAGAACTAATAGAAAGTATTATTTATATTTAACAACAGAAACCAACATCAGTCTGAACGGCTGATTGAGTTTAACAAGTTGTCAAATGACTTCCTAAATATTTATAGATTTTTAAAAAAGTGATTTTTACATTTACAAAATGCAAATATGCATATATAATAAGCAAAATATGGAAATGGTTTGAGATACTTTTTTTTGTCGTTGTCATTTCCATCTTTGTCGTCTTCTCTGTCGTCGTCGTCTTCTTCATCGTGGTCGTCGTCTTCTTTTTTTGCCGTCGTCGTCATTGTCATCTTTTTCTTCTTCGTCTTCTTGTTTTCCTTCGTCTTCTTCTTAACATCCTTGCGTATGATTTCAACCTTTGTGGTGACGAAGTCTGCAACAGCTTCACCTGAACTGAGCTGACGAGACGATCGACTGAATCTGATTTAAAACACTTGTCAGGTTTCAGGCGGAGCTGCAGCGATCGGTCCATCCACAGAAAAACAATCACCAACTATTTAGATAATGGATTAATCCTTACAGTCATTTCTCATCCAAAACAATCAGAAGATGCTGTTCTCAGCCTCTAATATGGAGATTTCCTGCTTTTTAAAAAAACATATCATATTAAACTGAATATCTTTATTTGACGGACATTTTTCACTATTTTCTGACATTTAATCGGACGATTACTCGATTGATCTAGAATATAATATGCAGATGAATTGATAATGAAAGTAATGGTTAGTTTTAAAGAGAAGGAGCTGTGAACGCTGTGGTGTGTAAAGACTTCATCTTTCACCTCTGACTGAAACCATTTAGACATTAATCGATTAAAACTATGAATGCTGTTGAAAAACTAAAAGTTCTGTGATCAAATAGAATTTAACAACATTCAGTGAGATAATCAGAAGGAAAGTTGTAAATGATGAAATAGACACTGAGCTTTTAAAAGCAGCGCGTTGGTTTCAGGTTTAAATGTGTTTCATTATTTATTACATTAACTTTCTTTCTTTTCTACATTTTGGAAGAATCCAATTAAATCCAATTAAGAGAAGCAGAATATGACAATTTATCCTCTGAGAGAATCAAATATAATCTAATTTCTGTTGTATTAAATTATTACACCATAAACAAATATGTTGGATAAGAATTCAAAAGGAATATTTAATACTTGAATGGATTTAAAGACGGCTTCAGTGGAAACATATAATATATATATATAATCTCACTGGCTCTTAAAGAGGACTCAATGTTCTCTCCTCACACGTCGTCCGGTTCGGTCGATCCTCGGAGTTCACTTCTAGTTTCTTTAAGTGCAGTCGTGGTGGTTTTTGGCCGTAAACTCGTCCATAGAAAACATCAAGAGGTTATCAAAATGTCTTTATTTCCTCCTTTGTACAACTCAGAGATGTCACCTTGAACCTTGATAGAATAAATAAGAAGTCATATAAAGGTCTTCACACATCGCCGCCCTCCGATCACAGAAACAAGTCGTCATGACGGAGAACTCATCATCGAACGTGGAGAGGAAGAGGCACAGCAGGGGGAAGGGCGGGGGGGTTAAAGTGGATAATCAACAAACTAAATGTCGTCGTCCAGCTGGAGACTTTGAGCATTGACACATTTACAGAAAAACATACAGTTCAGACTCGTCTCGTTGCTCGGATACAACCGGGGCTTCTTCTTCTTCTTCTCTAGTTTTACAGTACAGAGACGGCGGCGTAGTGTAACGTAACGTAACGTAACGTAACGTAACGTAACGTAGCGTAGCGTGGCGTAACGTAGCGTAACGTGGCGCGACCTGGCGAGACGTGGCGCGACGTAGCGCGACATAACGCGATGTAACGTAGCGTAACGTAGCACAACGTAACGTAACGTAGCGTAACGTAACGTAACGAAGCGTAACAAAGCGTAACGTAGCGTAACGTAGCGTGACGTAGCGTGACGTAGCGTAACGAAGCGTAACGAAGCGTAACAAAGCGTAACGTAGCGTAACGTGGCGTAACGTGGCGTGACGTGGCGCGACGTGACACGGCGTGACGTGGCGTAACGTAGCAGAACGGAACGGAACGGAACGGAACGTAGCGTAATGTAGCGCAGCGTAACGTAACGTAGCGTAATGTAACGTAGCGTAATGTAGCGTAACAAACCGTAACGAACCGTAACGAAGCGTAACGTAACGTAACATAACGAAGCATAACGTAACGAAGCGTGAGGTAACATGAAACTTTCTCTGTGACGGAGTTTCAGAAGCTGTTCGGGGTCCACCTTCATGTTGAGATGGCTTCAAGAGAACTAAATCACGTTACAGATGAGCTCACCAAATTAAAGACAAAGACAAACATGGACAGATGTTCCCAGATATTCCCAGATGTTCCATGGAGCTGTGGTTTCTCCTCCAGTCTCTTCACATGTCGCTGGGGCCCTTCATGCTGGAGTCTTTAGCAGAGACCGGCGACGCCACCATGGGCAGGACGCACTGCGACGACTCGCAGTAACCGTTCATGCCGGCGGGACCGGGGGGCCCGGGAACGCCCAGAGCACCGGGGACACCGCGGGGTCCTCGCTCTCCCTCACGACCGTCTTTACCGTACGCTGGGCGCCCGTGTTCACCTGTACAAAGAAAAGAATCAATAAGTTAGGAGGTCATGCAGGCGAGTCGTAAGAATCTGAGAGCCTCCTCGCCGGTTGGAGAGATGTGTAACCACGGTAACTGACATCATGTGACCAAAACAACGGTTTGTGAGAATCAAAGTCTGAATTAATTCTAAATATATATTAACGCCTAACAGAGGGAAATCTGATACTTATAGTTGAATTGAAGCGTTATTGATGTTACAGAGCCGTCCGTCAGCATCTATTATGAACGTTGTCGTCCCTACCGCATTGCATTGTGGGATATTTATGCCACCGTAGTGTCCAGCGTTGCATACTGTACTATACTATTGGTTCCATACTGAGGTTTCAGATATACTAAAACATCTCACATACTCTTTTAGCTACTAAATAACATGTTAGTGGAATTTAGGACGCAACCAAAGTCAGCCGTTCGTTCCACGTCGACGTCAGCGCCCAGCAGCAGAGCTATGCTGCCGCCATTTTGGACTGAAAGAGACGACCAGACGGCAGTAAAACGTCCTCCTACAGAGAGACGTACAGAAGTAAAACTACATTATTTCTATTCTATGTCATATTTAATATCTCTACTGAAACGTCCTGTTGAACGATCAAACAATATAAATATGAACACTATTATAACTATTATAACTATTTACTTATTTATTTATGGAACGTTCTTCTGACGGAGCTGACGGTGTTCATCTGAGGGAGAAGAGTCAGAGATGGAGGACGTTTGTCTTCATCATGTACCTGGTAGACCGGGTGCACCGGGCGCTCCTTTGGTTCCTCTCGCTGTTGGTCCTCTGTCCCCTCTGTCCCCCTGGTCACCTGCAGACACCAAACAGAACCGTCACCAAGAGGATTCACACAGAATTGAAGTTGCCGTATTTAGCCGGAGTTCAAGCTCTGACTTCCCCTCGTCTGTTCTTCGTTAACATTACGACCGACCTGATTGGTCCCTGAGGGGGAAGTGGGTCAGAACCAGATAGAAAGAAGAACACATGGAATAAAACACATCTTTAGCTCCTGGATGATGAGATCCTCCAGATGTTCAGGTTGGACGTTCACAGGATGATGAGAACCTCCAGATGTTCAGGTTGGACTTTCACAAGATCAGATAAAAATCTCTTCATTCTTTCAAAAGATGCAACTATAGATGATTATGAGACAAAGAGTCCACCACGTCTCCTACACAGGGACAAGTTCAGCCTCTTTTTAGCCTTGTTTTGTCTCTTTGTGGTTGTTACGCATCACTCTGTGGTCATTTTGCGTCTCTTTGTAGTCATTTTGAGTTTCCTCCTGGTTGGAATGTGTCTCCTTAACTGACATTTTGTAGGTGAAGGCCAGGTGATAGATAGCCTGACACTATGGGCCCCTGGCCTCAGGTTATCTATCACCTGGTCTCAGACTATCTATCACCTGGTCTCAGACTATCTATCACCTGGTCTCAGGCTATCTATCACCTGTTCTCACCTGGTCTCAGGTTATCTATCACCTGGCCTCAGGTTATCTATCACCTGGTCTCAGACTATCTATCACCTGGTCTCAGACTATCTATCACCTGGTCTCAGGCTATCTATCACCTGTTCTCACCTGGTCTCAGGTTATCTATCACCTGGTCTCAGGTTATCTATCACCTGGTCTCAGGCTATCTATCACCTGTTCTCACCTGGTCTCAGGCTATCTATCACCTGTTCTCACCTGGTCTCAGACTATCTATCACCTGGTCTCAGGCTATCTATCACCTGGTCTCAGACTATCTATCACCTGGTCTCAGGCTATCTATCACCTGTTCTCAGACTATCTATCACCTGGTCTCAGGTTATCTATCACCTGGTCTCAGGCTATCTATCACCTGGTCTCAGACTATCTATCACCTGGTCTCAGGTTATCTATCACCTGGTCTCAGACTATCTATCACCTGGTCTCAGGTTATCTATCACCTGGTCTCAGGCTATCTGTCACCTGGTCTCAGACTATCTATCACCTGGTCTCAGGCTATCTATCACCTGTTCTCAGACTATCTATCACCTGGTCTCAGGTTATCTATCACCTGGTCTCAGGCTATCTATCACCTGGTCTCAGGCTATCTATCACCTGTTCTCACCTGGTCTCAGGTTATCTATCACCTGTTCTCACCTGGTCTCAGGTTATCTATCACCTGGTCTCAGGTTATCTATCACCTGGTCTCAGGCTATCTATCACCTGGTCTCAGACTATCTATCACCTGGTCTCAGGCTATCTATCACCTGTTCTCACCTGGTCTCAGGTTATCTATCACCTGTTCTCACCTGGTCTCAGACTATCTATCACCTGGTCTCAGGCTATCTATCACCTGGTCTCAGACTATCTATCACCTGGTCTCAGGCTATCTATCACCTGTTCTCAGACTATCTATCACCTTGTCTCAGGTTATCTATCACCTGGTCTCAGGCTATCTATCACCTGGTCTCAGACTATCTATCACCTGGTCTCAGGTTATCTATCACCTGGTCTCAGACTATCTATCACCTGGTCTCAGGTTATCTATCACCTGGTCTCAGGCTATCTATCACCTGGTCTCAGACTATCTATCACCTGGTCTCAGGCTATCTATCACCTGTTCTCAGACTATCTATCACCTGGTCTCAGGTTATCTATCACCTGGTCTCAGGCTATCTATCACCTGGTCTCAGGCTATCTATCACCTGTTCTCACCTGGTCTCAGGTTATCTATCACCTGTTCTCACCTGGTCTCAGGTTATCTATCACCTGGTCTCACCTGGTCTCAGGTTATCTATCACCTGGTCTCAGGTTATCTATCACCTGGTCTCAGGCTATCTATCACCTGGTCTCAGACTATCTATCACCTGGTCTCAGGCTATCTATCACCTGTTCTCACCTGGTCTCAGGTTATCTATCACCTGTTCTCACCTGGTCTCAGACTATCTATCACCTGGTCTCAGGCTATCTATCACCTGGTCTCAGACTATCTATCACCTGGTCTCAGGCTATCTATCACCTGTTCTCAGACTATCTATCACCTGGTCTCAGGTTATCTATCACCTGGTCTCAGGCTATCTATCACCTGGTCTCAGGTTATCTATCACCTGGTCTCAGGCTATCTATCACCTGGTCTCAGACTATCTATCACCTGGTCTCAGGTTATCTATCACCTGGTCTCAGACTATCTATCACCTGGTCTCAGGTTATCTATCACCTGGTCTCAGGCTATCTATCACCTGGTCTCAGACTATCTATCACCTGGTCTCAGGCTATCTATCACCTGTTCTCAGACTATCTATCACCTGGTCTCAGGTTATCTATCACCTGGTCTCAGGCTATCTATCACCTGGTCTCAGGCTATCTATCACCTGTTCTCACCTGGTCTCAGGTTATCTATCACCTGTTCTCACCTGGTCTCAGGTTATCTATCACCTGGTCTCAGGTTATCTATCACCTGGTCTCAGGCTATCTATCACCTGGTCTCAGACTATCTATCACCTGGTCTCAGGCTATCTATCACCTGTTCTCACCTGGTCTCAGACTATCTATCACCTGGTCTCAGGCTATCTATCACCTGGTCTCAGACTATCTATCACCTGGTCTCAGGCTATCTATCACCTGGTCTCAGACTATCTATCACCTGGTCTCAGGCTATCTATCACCTGGTCTCAGACTATCTATCACCTGGTCTCAGACTATCTATCACCTGGTCTCAGGCTATCTATCACCTGTTCTCACCTGGTCTCAGGTTATCTATCACCTGGTCTCAGGTTATCTATCACCTGGTCTCAGGCTATCTATCACCTGTTCTCACCTGGTCTCAGGCTATCTATCACCTGTTCTCACCTGGTCTCAGACTATCTATCACCTGGTCTCAGGCTATCTATCACCTGGTCTCAGACTATCTATCACCTGGTCTCAGGCTATCTATCACCTGTTCTCAGACTATCTATCACCTGGTCTCAGGTTATCTATCACCTGGTCTCAGGCTATCTATCACCTGGTCTCAGACTATCTATCACCTGGTCTCAGGTTATCTATCACCTGGTCTCAGACTATCTATCACCTGGTCTCAGGTTATCTATCACCTGGTCTCAGGCTATCTGTCACCTGGTCTCAGACTATCTATCACCTGGTCTCAGGCTATCTATCACCTGTTCTCAGACTATCTATCACCTGGTCTCAGGTTATCTATCACCTGGTCTCAGGCTATCTATCACCTGGTCTCAGGCTATCTATCACCTGTTCTCACCTGGTCTCAGGTTATCTATCACCTGTTCTCACCTGGTCTCAGGTTATCTATCACCTGGTCTCAGGTTATCTATCACCTGGTCTCAGGCTATCTATCACCTGGTCTCAGACTATCTATCACCTGGTCTCAGGCTATCTATCACCTGTTCTCACCTGGTCTCAGGTTATCTATCACCTGTTCTCACCTGGTCTCAGACTATCTATCACCTGGTCTCAGGCTATCTATCACCTGGTCTCAGACTATCTATCACCTGGTCTCAGGCTATCTATCACCTGGTCTCAGGCTATCTATCACCTGGTCTCAGGTTATCTATCACCTGGTCTCAGGCTATCTATCACCTGGTCTCAGACTATCTATCACCTGGTCTCAGGTTATCTATCACCTGGTCTCAGACTATCTATCACCTGGTCTCAGGTTATCTATCACCTGGTCTCAGGCTATCTATCACCTGGTCTCAGACTATCTATCACCTGGTCTCAGGCTATCTATCACCTGTTCTCAGACTATCTATCACCTGGTCTCAGGTTATCTATCACCTGGTCTCAGGCTATCTATCACCTGGTCTCAGGCTATCTATCACCTGTTCTCACCTGGTCTCAGGTTATCTATCACCTGTTCTCACCTGGTCTCAGGTTATCTATCACCTGGTCTCACCTGGTCTCAGGTTATCTATCACCTGGTCTCAGGTTATCTATCACCTGGTCTCAGGCTATCTATCACCTGGTCTCAGACTATCTATCACCTGGTCTCAGGCTATCTATCACCTGTTCTCACCTGGTCTCAGGTTATCTATCACCTGTTCTCACCTGGTCTCAGACTATCTATCACCTGGTCTCAGGCTATCTATCACCTGGTCTCAGACTATCTATCACCTGGTCTCAGGCTATCTATCACCTGTTCTCAGACTATCTATCACCTGGTCTCAGGTTATCTATCACCTGGTCTCAGGCTATCTATCACCTGGTCTCAGACTATCTATCACCTGGTCTCAGGTTATCTATCACCTGGTCTCAGACTATCTATCACCTGGTCTCAGGTTATCTATCACCTGGTCTCAGGCTATCTATCACCTGGTCTCAGACTATCTATCACCTGGTCTCAGGCTATCTATCACCTGTTCTCAGACTATCTATCACCTGGTCTCAGGTTATCTATCACCTGGTCTCAGGCTATCTATCACCTGGTCTCAGGCTATCTATCACCTGTTCTCACCTGGTCTCAGGTTATCTATCACCTGTTCTCACCTGGTCTCAGGTTATCTATCACCTGGTCTCAGGTTATCTATCACCTGGTCTCAGGCTATCTATCACCTGGTCTCAGACTATCTATCACCTGGTCTCAGGCTATCTATCACCTGTTCTCACCTGGTCTCAGACTATCTATCACCTGGTCTCAGGCTATCTATCACCTGGTCTCAGACTATCTATCACCTGGTCTCAGGCTATCTATCACCTGGTCTCAGACTATCTATCACCTGGTCTCAGGCTATCTATCACCTGGTCTCAGACTATCTATCACCTGGTCTCAGGCTATCTATCACCTGTTCTCACCTGGTCTCAGGTTATCTATCACCTGTTCTCACCTGGTCTCAGGTTATCTATCACCTGGTCTCAGGTTATCTATCACCTGGTCTCTATTCATTGTTTTACAGTATCTTAACAGTGAATTCTCATTAACTCTTTAGTTTCCAGACAGAAACAAGCTGACAGTGGAACATCCATGCGGTCGTAGACCTGCTGATCTGAATCTCACCTTTGGGTCCTTTGCGACCCATCAACCCAGCCGGACCCTTCAGCCCGGGCAGTCCTCGTGATCCGGTGTGTCCGGGGAAACCGTTCTCTCCGGTGGGTCCCGGAGGTCCAGGGGGGCCGGGGGGACCGGGTAGCCCGGAGATGCCTGACTCGGGCCTTCTCAGGCTAGCTGCTAGCTGGGCCAGCTGCTCTGTGACACAGGAGGACATGTTGGACATTTATATTTAGAAGCTTTGACAGCATTGATCTCTTCAGTATAAAGTAGTTCCAGTAAACTGCAACAGTCTGAGTATTATCCGGAGTAATACTATTTCTGCTTTGGATTGTTTTAATCGCGGTGAGCACCACAAAGTAAAGTCTATTCACCTCCATTGTATCGGGGGGGTGGCAGAAATCTCAGAGATACATAGAAAACTACAACTTATTTAGGTTTACGCAAAAAAAATACTTAACTTTGTAGGAAAACATTGAGTTCTGGGTAAGAAGGTGACAAACACTTACCTTGCATGACCCTCATGCACACCTGTTTGATGTGTGTGTCAGTCGGTGATTTTCCCTGAACAAACAAAGATTATTGATATTGATGAGTTATTATAACATCACATGCTAACGAGGCCCTGAGCTGTTACTATATTTATTTAATTCCATAAACATAATGCTTAATGAAAAAACACTCCCAAAAACTTAATTTTCTGACTTTTACCAGAACTGGACTGTTGAAAATAACCAGAAGAGTCTTCCAGTTGAACATGTTAGCTAGTTTATAGATAGAAGTCATCTCACCGCCGGTCCCTGCGACCCCGGCAGGCCCGGTACCCCCATGTCGCCCTGCATGCCGCGTGGTCCCGGTTGGCCCGACTTGCCCTCTTTCCCCTGTTGGCCTCGGCCGCCCTCGGGTCCTTTATTCCCCGTCTCTCCTGGCGGGCCGGTCTGTAATACCACAGCAGCATGTAGGATGTTAACTCAACGAGACAGGGAGAGGTGCAGAAACACACCGAAACATCTCATGTTTCAACTTCAAAGTGAGTAAGAAGGAAAAGATGTTGTTGTTTATTGTTGAACTCATCAAGAAGCATCCTGGAAAACTGAAAAAGTCCTGCAGCCGCGTCCTAAAGCTGCTGGGAAGCAGCTGATCCTGCTCTTGAAACACCTCCTGAGACTCATTCAGCCTACTCAAGTGTGGTTGTGATGTGGTTGTGATCAGGTTGTGATGTGGTTGTGATGTGGTTGTGATCTGGTTGTGATGTGGTTGTGATCTGGTTGTGATCTGGTTGTGATCTGGTTGTGATGTGGTTGTGATGTGGTTGTGACCTGGTTGTGATCTGGTTGTGATGTGGTTGTGACCTGGTTGTGATGTGGTTGTGATCAGGTTGTGATGTGGTTGTGATCTGGTTGTGATGTGGTTGTGATCTGGTTGTGATCTGGTTGTGATGTGGTTGTGATGTGGTTGTGATTTGGTGTGATGTGGTTGTGATGTGGTTGTGGTGTGGTTGTGACCTGGTTGTGATGTGGTTGTGATGTGGTTGTGATCTGGTTGTGATCTGGTTGTGATGCTGTTGTGATGCGGTTGTGATGTGGTTGTGATGTGGTTGTGATCTGGTTGTGACCTGGTTGTGATGTGGTTGTGATCTGGTTGTGATGTGGTTGTGACCTGGTTGTGATGTGGTTGTGATGTGGTTGTGATCTGGTTGTGATGTGGTTGTGATTTGGTTGTGATCTGGTTGTGATTTGGTTGTGATGTGGTTGTGATCTGGTTGTGATGTGGTTGTGATGTGGTTGTGATCTGGTTGTGATCAGGTTGTGATGTGGTTGTGATCTGGTTGTGATGTGGTTGTGATGTGGTTGTGATCTGGTTGTGATCAGGTTGTGATCTGGTTGTGATGTGGTTGTGATGTGGTTGTGATGGGGTTGTGATGTGGTTGTGATCAGGTTGTGATTTGGTTGTGATCAGGTTGTGATGTGATTGTGATGTGGTTGTGATGTGGTTGTGACCTGGTTGTGATGTGGTTGTGATGTGGTTGTGATCTGGTTGTGATGTGGTTGTGATGTGGTTGTGATCTGGTTGTGATCAGGTTGTGATGTGGTTGTGATCTGGTTGTGATGTGGTTGTGATGTGGTTGTGATCTGGTTGTGATCAGGTTGTGATCTGGTTGTGATGTGGTTGTGATGTGGTTGTGATGGGGTTGTGATGTGGTTGTGATCAGGTTGTGATTTGGTTGTGATCAGGTTGTGATGTGATTGTGATGTGGTTGTGATTTGGTTGTGATCTGGTTGTGATGGGGTTGTGATGGGGTTGTGATCAGGTTGTGATCTGGTCGTGATCTGGTCGTGATCTGGTCGTGATGTGGTTGTGATCAGCTTGTGATCTGGTTGTGATCAGGTTGTGATGTGGTTGTGATGTGGTTGTGATGTGGTTGTGATCTGGTTGTGATCTGGTTGTGATGTGGTTGTGATGTGGTTTTGATGTGGTTGTGATCAGGTTGTGATTTGGTTGTGATGTGGTTGTGATCTGGTTGTGATCAGGTTGTGATCTGGTTGTGATCAGGTTGTGATCTGGTTGTGATCTGGTTGTGATGTGGTTGTGATGTGGTTGTGATGTGGTTGTGATATGGTTGTGATCTGGTTGTGATCAGGTTGTGATCTGGTTGTCATCAGGTTGTGATTTGGTTGTGATGTGGTTGTGACCTGGTTGTGATGTGGTTGTGATGTGGTTGTGATCTGGTTGTGATGTGGTTGTGATGTGGTTGTGATCTGGTTGTGATCAGGTTGTGATCTGGTTGTGATCTGGTTGTGATGTTGTTGTGATCTGGTTGTGACCTGGTTGTGATGTGGTTGTGGTCTGGTTGTGATGTGGTTGTGATGTGGTTGTGATGTTGTTGTGATGTTGTTGTGATGTGGTTGTGATTTGGTTGTGATCTGGTTGTGATGTGGTTGTGATCAGGTTGTGATGTTGTTGTGATGTTGTTGTGATGTTCTTGTGATCTGGTTGTGATGTGGTTGTGATGTGGTTGTGATCTGGTTGTGATCAGGTTGTGATCTGGTTGTGATGTGGTTGTGATGTGGTTGTGATGGGGTTGTGATGTGGTTGTGATCAGGTTGTGATCAGGTTGTGATGTGGTTGTGATGTGGTTGTGATTTGGTTGTGATCTGGTTGTGATGGGGTTGTGATGGGGTTGTGATCAGGTTGTGATCTGGTCGTGATCTGGTTGTGATCAGCTTGTGATGTGGTTGTGATGTGGTTGTGATGTGGTTGTGATCTGGTTGTGATGTGGTTGTGATGTGGTTTTGATGTGGTTGTGATCAGGTTGTGATTTGGTTGTGATGTGGTTGTGATCTGGTTGTGATCTGGTTGTGATCAGGTTGTGATCTGGTTGTGATCAGGTTGTGATCTGGTTGTGATGTGGTTGTGATGTGGTTGTGATGTGGTTGTGATATGGTTGTGATCTGGTTGTGATCAGGTTGTGATCTGGTTGTCATCAGGTTGTGATTTGGTTGTGATGTGGTTGTGACCTGGTTGTGATGTGGTTGTGATGTGGTTGTGATCTGTTTGTGATGTTGTTGTGATCTGGTTGTGATGTGGTTGTGATGTGGTTGTGATCAGGTTGTGATCTGGTTGTGATCTGGTTGTGATGTTGTTGTGATCTGGTTGTGACCTGGTTGTGATGTGGTTGTGGTCTGGTTGTGATGTGGTTGTGATGTGGTTGTGATGTGGTTTTGATCTGGTTGTGATGTTGTTGTGATGTGGTTGTGATGTTGTTGTGATGTTGTTGTGATGTGGTTGTGATTTGGTTGTGATCTGGTTGTGATGTGGTTGTGATGTTTTTGTGATGTTGTTGTGATGTTGTTGTGATGTTCTTGTGATCTGGTTGTGATGTGGTTGTGATGTGGTTGTGATGTGGTTGTGATCTGTTTGTGATGTTGTTGTGATGTGGTTGTGATCTGTTTGTGATGTTGTTGTGATCTGGTTGTGATGTGGTTGTGATGTGGTTGTGATCTGGTTGTGATCAGGTTGTGATCTGGTTGTGATGTTGTTGTGATCTGGTTGTGACCTGGTTGTGATGTGGTTGTGGTCTGGTTGTGATGTGGTTGTGATGTGGTTGTGATGTGGTTTTGATCTGGTTTTGGTCTGGTTGTGATCTGGTTGTGATGTTGTTGTGATGTGGTTGTGATGTTGTTGTGATGTTGTTGTGATGTGGTTGTGATTTGGTTGTGATCTGGTTGTGATGTGGTTGTGATGTTTTTGTGATGTTGTTGTGATGTTGTTGTGATGTTCTTGTGATCTGGTTGTGATCTGGTTGTGATGTGGTTGTGATGTTGTAGTGATGTTGTTGTGATGTGGTTGTGATTTCGTTGTGATCTGGTTGTGATGTGGTTGTGATGTTTTTGTGATGTTGTTGTGATGTTGTTGTGATGTTCTTGTGATCTGGTTGTGATCTGGTTGTGATGTGGTTGTGATCTGGTTGTGATGTTGTTGTGATCTGGTTGTGATGTGGTTGTGATCAGGTTGTGATCTGGTTGTGATGTGGTTGTGATCTGGTTGTGATGTTGTTGTGATCTGGTTGTGATGTGGTTGTGATGTGGTTGTGATCTGGTTGTGACCTGGTTGTGATGTGTTGTGATCTGGTTGTGATGTGGTTGTGATGTGGTTGTGATGTGGTTTTGATCTGGTTTTGGTCTGGTTGTGATGTGGTTGTGATGTGGTTGTGATGTGGTTGTGATGTGGTTGTGACCTGGTTGTGATGTGGTTGTGATGTGGTTGTGATGTGGTTTTGATCTAGCTTTGGTCTGGTTGTGATGTGGTTGTGATGTTATTGTGATGTGGTTGTGATGTTTTTGTGACGTTGTTGTGATGTTGTTGTGATGTTGTTGTGATGTTGTTGTGATCTGGTTGTGATGTGGTTGTGATGTTGTAGTGATGTTGTTGTGATGTGGTTGTGATTTCGTTGTGATCTGGTTGTGATGTGGTTGTGATGTGGTTGTGACCTGGTTGTGATGTGGTTGTGATGTGGTTGTGATCTGGTTGTGATGTGGTTGTGATTTGGTTGTGATCTGGTTGTGATTTGGTTGTGATGTGGTTGTGATCTAGTTGTGATGTGGTTGTGATGTGGTTGTGATCTGGTTGTGATCAGGTTGTGATGTGGTTGTGATCTGGTTGTGATCTGGTTGTGATGTGGTTGTGATGTGGTTGTGATCTGGTTGTGATGTGGTTGTGATGTGGTTGTGACCTGGTTGTGATCTGGTTGTGATGTGGTTGTGACCTGGTTGTGATGTGGTTGTGATCAGGTTGTGATGTGGTTGTGATCTGGTTGTGATGTGGTTGTGATCTGGTTGTGATCTGGTTGTGATGTGGTTGTGATGTGGTTGTGATTTGGTGTGATGTGGTTGTGATGTGGTTGTGGTGTGGTTGTGACCTGGTTGTGATGTGGTTGTGATGTGGTTGTGATGTGGTTGTGGTGTGGTTGTGACCTGGTTGTGATGTGGTTGTGATGTGGTTGTGATCTGGTTGTGATCTGGTTGTGATGCTGTTGTGATGCGGTTGTGATCTGGTTGTGATGTGGTTGTGACCTGGTTGTGATTGTGGTTGTGATGTGGTTGTGATCTGGTTGTGATGTGGTTGTGATTTGGTTGTGATCTGGTTGTGATTTGGTTGTGATGTGGTTGTGATCTGGTTGTGATGTGGTTGTGATGTGGTTGTGATCTGGTTGTGATCAGGTTGTGATGTGGTTGTGATCTGGTTGTGATGTGGTTGTGATGTGGTTGTGATCTGGTTGTGATCAGGTTGTGATCTGGTTGTGATGTGGTTGTGATGTGGTTGTGATGGGGTTGTGATGTGGTTGTGATCAGGTTGTGATTTGGTTGTGATCAGGTTGTGATGTGATTGTGATGTGGTTGTGATGTGGTTGTGACCTGGTTGTGATGTGGTTGTGATGTGGTTGTGATCTGGTTGTGATGTGGTTGTGATGTGGTTGTGATCTGGTTGTGATCAGGTTGTGATGTGGTTGTGATCTGGTTGTGATGTGGTTGTGATGTGGTTGTGATCTGGTTGTGATCAGGTTGTGATCTGGTTGTGATGTGGTTGTGATGTGGTTGTGATGGGGTTGTGATGTGGTTGTGATCAGGTTGTGATTTGGTTGTGATCAGGTTGTGATGTGATTGTGATGTGGTTGTGATTTGGTTGTGATCTGGTTGTGATGGGGTTGTGATGGGGTTGTGATCAGGTTGTGATCTGGTCGTGATCTGGTCGTGATCTGGTCGTGATGTGGTTGTGATCAGCTTGTGATCTGGTTGTGATCAGGTTGTGATGTGGTTGTGATGTGGTTGTGATGTGGTTGTGATCTGGTTGTGATCTGGTTGTGATGTGGTTGTGATGTGGTTTTGATGTGGTTGTGATCAGGTTGTGATTTGGTTGTGATGTGGTTGTGATCTGGTTGTGATCAGGTTGTGATCTGGTTGTGATCAGGTTGTGATCTGGTTGTGATCTGGTTGTGATGTGGTTGTGATGTGGTTGTGATGTGGTTGTGATATGGTTGTGATCTGGTTGTGATCAGGTTGTGATCTGGTTGTCATCAGGTTGTGATTTGGTTGTGATGTGGTTGTGACCTGGTTGTGATGTGGTTGTGATGTGGTTGTGATCTGGTTGTGATGTGGTTGTGATGTGGTTGTGATCTGGTTGTGATCAGGTTGTGATCTGGTTGTGATCTGGTTGTGATGTTGTTGTGATCTGGTTGTGACCTGGTTGTGATGTGGTTGTGGTCTGGTTGTGATGTGGTTGTGATGTGGTTGTGATGTTGTTGTGATGTTGTTGTGATGTGGTTGTGATTTGGTTGTGATCTGGTTGTGATGTGGTTGTGATCAGGTTGTGATGTTGTTGTGATGTTGTTGTGATGTTCTTGTGATCTGGTTGTGATGTGGTTGTGATGTGGTTGTGATCTGGTTGTGATCAGGTTGTGATCTGGTTGTGATGTGGTTGTGATGTGGTTGTGATGGGGTTGTGATGTGGTTGTGATCAGGTTGTGATCAGGTTGTGATGTGGTTGTGATGTGGTTGTGATTTGGTTGTGATCTGGTTGTGATGGGGTTGTGATGGGGTTGTGATCAGGTTGTGATCTGGTCGTGATCTGGTTGTGATCAGCTTGTGATGTGGTTGTGATGTGGTTGTGATGTGGTTGTGATCTGGTTGTGATGTGGTTGTGATGTGGTTTTGATGTGGTTGTGATCAGGTTGTGATTTGGTTGTGATGTGGTTGTGATCTGGTTGTGATCTGGTTGTGATCAGGTTGTGATCTGGTTGTGATCAGGTTGTGATCTGGTTGTGATGTGGTTGTGATGTGGTTGTGATGTGGTTGTGATATGGTTGTGATCTGGTTGTGATCAGGTTGTGATCTGGTTGTCATCAGGTTGTGATTTGGTTGTGATGTGGTTGTGACCTGGTTGTGATGTGGTTGTGATGTGGTTGTGATCTGTTTGTGATGTTGTTGTGATCTGGTTGTGATGTGGTTGTGATGTGGTTGTGATCAGGTTGTGATCTGGTTGTGATCTGGTTGTGATGTTGTTGTGATCTGGTTGTGACCTGGTTGTGATGTGGTTGTGGTCTGGTTGTGATGTGGTTGTGATGTGGTTGTGATGTGGTTTTGATCTGGTTGTGATGTTGTTGTGATGTGGTTGTGATGTTGTTGTGATGTTGTTGTGATGTGGTTGTGATTTGGTTGTGATCTGGTTGTGATGTGGTTGTGATGTTTTTGTGATGTTGTTGTGATGTTGTTGTGATGTTCTTGTGATCTGGTTGTGATGTGGTTGTGATGTGGTTGTGATGTGGTTGTGATCTGTTTGTGATGTTGTTGTGATGTGGTTGTGATCTGTTTGTGATGTTGTTGTGATCTGGTTGTGATGTGGTTGTGATGTGGTTGTGATCTGGTTGTGATCAGGTTGTGATCTGGTTGTGATGTTGTTGTGATCTGGTTGTGACCTGGTTGTGATGTGGTTGTGGTCTGGTTGTGATGTGGTTGTGATGTGGTTGTGATGTGGTTTTGATCTGGTTTTGGTCTGGTTGTGATCTGGTTGTGATGTTGTTGTGATGTGGTTGTGATGTTGTTGTGATGTTGTTGTGATGTGGTTGTGATTTGGTTGTGATCTGGTTGTGATGTGGTTGTGATGTTTTTGTGATGTTGTTGTGATGTTGTTGTGATGTTCTTGTGATCTGGTTGTGATCTGGTTGTGATGTGGTTGTGATGTTGTAGTGATGTTGTTGTGATGTGGTTGTGATTTCGTTGTGATCTGGTTGTGATGTGGTTGTGATGTTTTTGTGATGTTGTTGTGATGTTGTTGTGATGTTCTTGTGATCTGGTTGTGATCTGGTTGTGATGTGGTTGTGATCTGGTTGTGATGTTGTTGTGATCTGGTTGTGATGTGGTTGTGATCAGGTTGTGATCTGGTTGTGATGTGGTTGTGATCTGGTTGTGATGTTGTTGTGATCTGGTTGTGATGTGGTTGTGATGTGGTTGTGATCTGGTTGTGACCTGGTTGTGATCAGGTTGTGATCTGGTTGTGATGTTGTTGTGATGTGGTTGTGATGTGGTTTTGATCTGGTTTTGGTCTGGTTGTGATGTGGTTGTGATGTGGTTGTGATGTGGTTGTGATGTGGTTGTGACCTGGTTGTGATGTGGTTGTGATGTGGTTGTGATGTGGTTTTGATCTAGCTTTGGTCTGGTTGTGATGTGGTTGTGATGTTATTGTGATGTGGTTGTGATGTTTTTGTGACGTTGTTGTGATGTTGTTGTGATGTTGTTGTGATGTTGTTGTGATCTGGTTGTGATGTGGTTGTGATGTTGTAGTGATGTTGTTGTGATGTGGTTGTGATTTCGTTGTGATCTGGTTGTGATGTGGTTGTGATGTGGTTGTGACCTGGTTGTGATGTGGTTGTGATGTGGTTGTGATCTGGTTGTGATGTGGTTGTGATTTGGTTGTGATCTGGTTGTGATTTGGTTGTGATGTGGTTGTGATCTAGTTGTGATGTGGTTGTGATGTGGTTGTGATCTGGTTGTGATCAGGTTGTGATCAGGTTGTGATGTGGTTGTGATCTGGTTGTGATCTGGTTGTGATGTGGTTGTGATCTGGTTGTGATCTGGTTGTGAAGTGGTTATGATGTGGTTGTGATGGGGTTGTGATGTGGTTGTGATCAGGTTGTGATTTGGTTGTGATCAGGTTGTGATCTGGTTGTGATGTGGTTGTGATGTGGTTGTGATTTGGTTGTGATCTGGTTGTGATGGGGTTGTGATGGGGTTGTGATCAGGTTGTGATCTGGTCGTGATCTGGTCGTGATCTGGTCATGATGTGGTTGTGATCAGCTTGTGATCTGGTTGTGATCAGGTTGTGATGTGGTTGTGATGTGGTTGTGATGTGGTTGTGATCTGGTTGTGATGTGGTTTTGATGTGGTTGTGATCAGGTTGTGATCTGGTTGTGATCAGGTTGTGATCTGGTTGTGATCTGGTTGTGATGTGGTTGTGATGTGGTTGTGATGTGGTTGTGATCTGGTTGTGATCAGGTTGTGATCTGGTTGTCATCAGGTTGTGATTTGGTTGTGATATGGTTGTGACCTGGTTGTGATGTGGTTGTGATGTGGTTGTGATCTGTTTGTGATGTTGTTGTGATCTGGTTGTGATGTGGTTGTGATGTGGTTGTGATCTGGTTGTGATCAGGTTGTGATCTGGTTGTGATCTGGTTGTGATGTTGTTGTGATCTGGTTGTGACCTGGTTGTGATGTGGTTGTGGTCTGGTTGTGATGTGGTTGTGATGTGGTTGTGATGTGGTTTTGATCTGGTTTTGGTCTGGTTGTGATCTGGTTGTGATGTTGTTGTGATGTGGTTGTGATGTTGTTGTGATGTTGTTGTGATGTGGTTGTGATTTGGTTGTGATCTGGTTGTGATGTGGTTGTGATGTTTTTGTGATGTTGTTGTGATGTTGTGATGTTCTTGTGATCTGGTTGTGATGTGGTTGTGATGTGGTTGTGATCTGGTTGTGATGTGGTTGTGATGTGGTTGTGATGTAGTTGTGATGTGGTTGTGATCTGGTTGTGATCAGGTTGTGATCTGGTTGTGATCTGGTTGTGATGTTGTTGTGATCTGGTTGTGACCTGGTTGTGATGTGGTTGTGGTCTGGTTGTGATGTGGTTGTGATGTGGTTGTGATGTGGTTTTGATCTGGTTTTGGTCTGGTTGTGATCTAGTTGTGATGTTGTTGTGATGTGGTTGTGATGTTGTTGTGATGTGGTTGTGATTTGGTTGTGATCTGGTTGTGATGTGGTTGTGATGTTTTTGTGATGTTGTTGTGATGTTGTTGTGATATTCTTGTGATCTGGTTGTGATCTGGTTGTGATGTGGTTGTGATGTTGTAGTGATGTGGTTGTGATTTCGTTGTGATCTGGTTGTGATGTGGTTGTGATGTTTTTGTGATGTTGTTGTGATGTTCTTGTGATGTTCTTGTGATCTGGTTGTGATCTGGTTGTGATATGGTTGTGATGTGGTTGTGATCTGGTTGTGATGTTGTTGTGATCTGGTTGTGATGTGGTTGTGATGTGGTTGTGATCAGGTTGTGATCTGGTTGTGATGTGGTTGTGATCTGGTTGTGATCTGGTTGTGATGTTGTTGTGATCTGGTTGTGATGTGGTTGTGATCTGGTTGTGACCTTGTTTTGATTTGTTGTGATCTGGTTGTGATGTGGTTGTGATGTGGTTGTGATGTCGTTTTGATCTGGTTTTGGTCTGGTTGTGATGTGGTTGTGATGTGGTTGTGACCTGGTTGTGATGTGGTTGTGATCTGGTTGTGATGTGGTTGTGATGTGGTTGTGATGTGGTTTTGATCTGGTTTTGGTCTGGTTGTGATGTGGTTGTGATGTTATTGTGATGTGGTTGTTATGTTGTTGTGATGTTGTTGTGATGTGGTTGTGATTTGGTTGTGATGTTTTTGTGACGTTGTTGTGATGTTGTTGTGATGTTGTTGTGATGTTGTTGTGATGTTGTTGTGATCTGGTTGTGATGTGGTTGTGATGTTGTCGTGATGTTGTTGTGATGTGGTTGTGATTTCGTTGTGATCTGGTTGTGATGTGGTTGTGATGTTTTTGTGATGTTGTTGTGATGTTGTTGTGATGTTCTTGTGATCTGGTTGTGATCTGGTTGTGATCTGGTTGTGATGTGGTTGTGATCTGGTTGTGATCTGATTGTGTTGTGGTTGTGATGTGGTTGTGATGCTGGCTTTCAGTGAACATACCGATCCTTTCTCTCCTGGTTCTCCTTGATCACCCTGTAGAGGAAAAGATTCATAAATGATTTTGTCTGCAGGAAGTTGCATCCAACGTTGCCATAGCAAAAGTGATCTCATAGTACCAGACGTTTCACATCTTAATGATCTTAAATATCTTACAAGTTCTCCAGAACTACATATTCTACTATACATATATACATATATACATCAATTCTATACATATTCTTGTGGTTTCCCACTGAAGAGACAGATCCTGCTGACTGTATGGAAGCAGGTATTTCAGTGGTGGGTCACTCACCAAGTCTCCACCGTCTCCTGGTGTTCCTTCAGCTCCTGCAGCTCCCTGAAAGAATGAAAAGATGTTTTTTGGTTCTTAATGTGCTCCGAGTCAAAACTCTGTAATCTGAGTGTTAATATTCTGAAACATACCTGGTCTCCCGTTGGGCCGTCGAGACCGACTGCACCCTGAGGAGGAAAAACATGATATAACATATAGCCTGATGAGTATTTCATTATCTGAAACAACTTCATATTTTCAAACAAATAAATCGGTCATATCCTGGAGCCAAAACCCCGTCGTCATAGTCCCGTGGTTCTGATAGGTGGTATCTGGTGGACTTAAAGGGGGGGCAGTAAATCACAAATATTGTCTCCTGATTAGTTTTATTGCAGCCTATATATACAGTATATACTGTGTATATATATATATATACTGTATATATATAGAGAGACAGAGATGTACGTAAAACACGTCACTTACGTCACTAGCGTAACTTACGTCACTAATGTCACTAACGTAACTTACGTCACTAACGTAACTTACGTTAAGGCGAATACAGGTATATTCAGACAGACAGGATGAGGAAAGATAAAGTGTTTTTGAACATTAAAGCATGTAAACATGTTCTAGTAGAAACCTAAAATATAAGTATGAACCTGGAAATGAGCTGATACTTCCCCTTTAAAGTGAATCAGCGTGTTTATCCAGCTCAGTCACGCAGCAGTTGATGTATTGATTTGTGTACACGGACACGAACTTCAAATTTTTTTGCGTAATGGTCAGCACGAAATCAATTTGTAGATGATCCACATAACTGTGAAGCGGGACGTGTAGAGAGTAGGGACGACACGTAGGGAGGAGGTTGGAATGGACGGGGGGGTATAAAAACACTAATGAGGTGGTTTTATTTTGAAAAGACTGGAGCGGAAATTGACACATACGTTACGTGTTGCTGGACATTCGTAGGAGACGCACGAAAAATACGTTTTTGAAAGTCGTGCTGAGCGTCACGAGAAAAAGAGGAAAAGCGCGTCTGCGTACACAAATTAAATTAAATAGATTACACTTGGTGAATATTTCACAGACTGCCGTGAGACGGAGTGGGTTCATCACGTGATGAGGTTCATCACGTGATGTCATTCTGTGTCTCTTACCCGGTCGCCATTCTGACCACGATAACCAGCAGGACCAGGAAGTCCTGGAAGACCCAGGTCTCCTTTACCTCCCTGTTAAAACACACACACACACACACACACACACACAACATACATATACAGTTAAATACAAGAATACACACACACACACACATATATATATATATACAGTTAAATACTCAGAATATACACATATATAGTGGTTGCTAGGTGCCGACGCGAGTGGCAGCCTGTCTTAGTAGCTCTCCGTGTTTCTACTTTCTTTGTCTTCTTTTTTGCTACTTTTTTGTGACTTCTAACTTTCTACTGCGCTTACTTTTTGTCAGTGATAGTATACTGCACACTTTATGTAAATAGTTTCCTTTTTCACAGCCGTCTTATTTAGTTATTATATTTAGTTAGCCTGACCAATGGACATGATCAGACAACGGACGGTGTATTCGTTTGAAGCGCTCCTCGCCTTTCGGGACCAAGTAGCAGCGCCACCGAAAGATCTACCTGCCGAGATACGGCTGCACAGACGGGCATCAAGAGCCAGCGCGATCGTGAGGGAAAGGAGGGAGAAGAGGAGGAGATTTAAACCCGTCCTGCCTTCGGTGATCATGGGCAATGTGAGATCTCTGGCCAACAAGACGGACGAGCTATCAGCCCTGGTGAAAGACCAACGGGAATACCGAGAGTCCAGTACGTTGTGCTTTACGGAGACATGGCTGAATGGGATTATACCGGACTACTTAGTGGAACCGGAAGGCTTCACGGTGGTGCAAGCTGACAGAGACAAACAGAGCGGTAAAAAGAAAGGCGGAGGGCTTGCTGTCTTTGTGAACTCCAGATGGTGTAATCCCAAACACATCACTGTAAAGGAACGCATCTGTACCCCGGACACGGAGCTGCTTGCTGTGAGTTTGAGGCCATATTATCTGCCTCGAGAGTTCTCACACTGCATTACTGTTTACATTCAACCGAGTGCTGTGGCGGCGCAGGCAAGTGACGTCATCCACTCCACCGTCGCGGGATTACAGACGAGGCACCCCAGCACATTCATCATCGTAAATGGAGATTTTAACCATGTCTCCAAAACCCTGTCGAACTTCACCCAGTATGTGACCTGTAACACCAGACACAATACGACCCTGAACCCGCTGTGAGCCAACATTAAGGAGGCATACAGCGCCACTGTTCTCCCCCCCCTTGGCGGTTCAGACCACAACCTCATCAGGCTCGTGCCAACATACCAGCCTGATGTCAGGAGGCAGCCCGCCACCACCAGGACTGTTCAGCAGTGGTCAGTGGAAGTTGAGGAGGAGCTGAGGGAGTGTTACAGGTCAACAGACTGGGAGTTGTTTGACAGGGTCCACGGTGAGGACATCGATGGACTCTCCCACTGCATCACAGACTACATCAGGTTCTGTGAGGAGAGCATCGTACCCGCCAAAAAGGTACGCTGCTTTCCTAACAACAAGCCCTGGATCAATGGGGTCATTAAAGCCCTGTTGAACAGGAAGAAGAGGGCGTTCATGGCCGGGGACATTGAGGGGGCCAAGGTTGTCCAGAAGGAGCTGAAGAAGGAGCTGAAGAAGGAGCTGAGGGCGGCCAAGGACACCTACAAAGACAGACTGGAGGGGAGACTACAGGCCGACAGCTCCAGGGAGGTGTGGGGGGATCAAGGAAGATAACTGGCTACAAACAGCCGAGCCCTGGTGTTGAGGGGACCCAAGAACATGCAAATGAGCTAAACCTGTTTTTCAACAGGTTTGACCAACCAACCCCCATGAGCTCAGCAGGACAGCCTGGGTCCTCACTCACCAACACCAGTGCCCCCCCCTCCACACCTCTCCTTCCCCTTCCCCTCCTCCTCCCCCCCTTCCACACCTCTCCTCCTCCCCCCAGCACCCATCCCCAGGAGGCAGCAGCAGCTTGCCCCCCCATACCTACCCTGAGGATCACAGCCCCAGCATGTCCTTTACACCTGGAGACATTGTAACACCCACCCTGATCATCACAAGGGGCCAGGTGAGGAAGCAGCTCTCAAAGATCAGCGTGAACAAGGCCAGGGGACCAGACAACATCAACCCCAGGGTGCTCAAGGCGTGTGCTGGGGAGCTGGCAGCAGCGTTCCAGCACCTCTTCAGCCTCAGGAAGGTGCCCCAGCTCTGGAAGACCTCCTGCATCGTCCCGGTGCCCAAGAAGGGACACCCCAGCACCCCCAATGACTACAGGCCAGTTGCTCTGACGTCACACGTCATGAAGCTCTTTGAGAGACTGGTTCTGCAGCACCTCAAGCCCCTTGTGAGCGACTCCCTGGACCCCCTGCAGTTTGCATACCAGGAAAACATCGGTGTGGATGATGCCATCATCTTCATGCTCCACAGAGCCTACACTCACCTGGAGAGGCCGCATAGCACCGTAAGAATCATGTTCTTCGACTTCTCCAGTGCCTTCAACACCATCCTGCCACTCCGGCTAGCTGAGAAGCTCTCAGCGATGCAGGTTGATCATGGCCTGGTGGCCTGGATTACGGACTACCTCACCAGCAGACCACAGTATGTCAGACTGCAGGGCAGCCTGTCAGATGTGCTGGTGAGCAACACCGGCGCCCCCCAAGGAACCGTGCTGTCACCCTTCCTGTTCACCACCTACACCTCCGACTTTCGCTTCCACTCGGGTACATGCCACCTACAGAAGTTCTCAGCTGCATCACAGATGACAATGAGGAGGAGTACAGAGCCCTGGTGGAGAACTTCATAGGGTGGTGCGATAACAATCACCTCCAGCTCAACATTGGAAAGACCAAGGAGCTGGTGGTGGACTTCCGGCAGAGCACGAGGCCCCCAACTCCCATCACCATCCGAGGGGAGGAGGTGGAGGTGGTGGACACCTACAAGTTCCTGGGAGTACCCATGAACAGTAGACTAGACTGGACTGATAACACCGAGGCCCTCTACAGGAAGGGACAGAGCAAACTGTTCTTCCTGAGGAGGCTCAGGTCTTTTAATGTGTGCAATAGGCTGCTGCAGATGTTTTATCAGTCTGTAGTAGCCAGTGTTCTCTTCTTTCTGTGGCATGTTGGGGGGGGTAACATGAACACAAGGGATGCCAACAGACTGAACAGGCTGGTGAGGAAGGCTGGCTCTGTGGTTGGATCTGAGCTGGACGGTCTGGAGGTGGTGGCAGAGGGCAGGATGAGGAGGAAGCTGGACGCTATCCTGGAAAACCCCTCCCACTCCCTCCATGATGAGCAAGTCAAGATGAGGAGCACCTTCAGCCACAGACTCATCAACCCTCGGCCCAACACAAAGCGCCTGGGTCAGTCCTTCATGCTGGCAGCCATCAGGCTCCACAACCAAGGCTGACCCCCATATGAGAACTATTAGGACTTTTAAGAAATTTAAACATGCACTATCTGGCGCACTTTACACTCACTTTACACTATACATCCTACATACCACTTTATTGCTGACTGCACATATGTACATACTACATTTATTTATTGTACATACTACATTTATTTATTGACGGACTGTACACACTATGTTCACCCATTCACTCTTTATCTTTTATATCTCTATTATTGTTTCACTCTGTTTGCTGATGTTGCTGCTTTGACACCTGAATTTCCCTCCGGGGATTAATAAAGGTCCATCTTATCTTATCTTATCTTATCTTATATATATACATACAGTTAAATACTCAGAACATACACATATATATATATACATACATACAGTTAAATACTCAGAACATACACATATATATATACACATATATATATATATGTGTATATATATATATACAGTTAAATACACACAACAAAAATTAGCAGTGGTGCACATTTAGGATCAGAACACCAGAGGGCCTGTGTGAAGCGTAGAAGAGCCCCTCCCCCACTTTAACCAGAGAAAATACAAACATCCCCCCCCCCCCGTTTCATCACATGTTTCTGGGTACTGACGGTGGCGTTCAGCGTTCAGGCCGACGGGTTTCAGGCATTCCTGGGGAACAGAGAGCTCTTTCAGGGCTCCTTTTTCTTTTCCTGCCCTGAACCCCCCCCCCAACCCCTCCAGGTCGTCGTGTTTCTGTAACAAGAGTTCCATTCACAGCCGCTCAGCGACGGATTAAAGACTTTAACTGAAGGACAGAAGTTCATAAAGACCCGCTGCTTGTTAATAACAGCATGACACGAGGCTTCAGCTCACCTCCGAGGGTTATCCTGGTGAATGATCCTCAGGTTGAATCAGACGTTCAGGACAGGAGATCCTAGTTATGATCACTGATCGATCACTTTGTGTTTCAAGACCCGGATCTCATAGTAGTAGTACTAGTACAGACTACCAGTACAGAGTAGTATTACAGAGTACTAGTACAGAGTAATAGTACAGAGTACTAGTACAGAGTAGTAGTACAGAGTAGTAGTATTACAGAGTAGTAGTACAGAGTAGTAGTACAGAGTACTAGTACAGAGTAGTAGTACAGAGTAGTAGTACAGAGTAGTATTACAGAGTACTAGTACAGAGTAGTAGTACAGAGTAGTAGTACAGAGTAGTAGTAAAGAGTACTAGTACCAGTACCTGTGATGGTTTCTGGACAATATCTGTCATAGTTTTGTGTTGTTCATTGATTTACAATAATAAATATATACATACATTTGCATAAAGCAGAGTATTTGTCCACTCCCATGTTGATAAGAGGATTAAATAGTTGACTGATCTCCCTTTAAGGTTCATTTATAGCAGATAAAACATGTGTACACACTCGTCTCCTGAGCGTCTAGCAGCGATTAGAGCTTGACTTAATCAGATTCTAAGTAACCAGAGACCAAACTTTAGTTTTCTTCTCCTCATAGATCATAAATAAAATGTTCATTTATTGCTAATAAATGGTATAATTATTGCTTACACACATCCATTGCCAATCCCTGTCCTTCCTGGGTAAACATTTCTTGTTGCTCCCTCCATCCCCTGGACCCTAAACGGGGGAACGTAACAATTGGGGGCTCGTCCGGGATCTTGGACAATTGGTCCAATATGGCGCCCACGTTGACGTATCATCTACAGTATGTATATACCGTATGTCTATGTATGTATCTATGTCTATGTATGTATATACTGTATGTCTATGTAAATGGTAAATGGACTTGGACTTATATAGCGCTTTTCTAGTCTTCCGACCACTCAAAGCGCTTTACACTACATGTCAGCATTCACACACCCATCCATACACTGATGACAGTGGCTACTAAGGTGCCAACTTTGCCCATCAGGATCTAATCTAAATACTCATTCATACACCGATGGCTATGCCTTTGGGAGCACTTTGGGGTTAAGTGTCTTGCTCAAGGACACATCGACATGTGATCAGGAGTAGCCGGGGATCGAACCACCGACCTTCCGATTGGTGGACAACCTGCTCTACCCTCTGAGCCACAGCGCCCTTATGTATGTATCTATGTCTATGTTTGTATATACTGTATGTCTATGTAAGTATATATGTCTATGTTTGTATATACTGTATGTCTATGTATGTATATACTGTATGTCTATGTATGTATATATGTCTATGTATGTATATACTGTATATGTATGTATATATGTCTATGTATGTATATACTGTATGTCTATGTTTGTATATACTGTATGTCTATGTATGTATATACTGTATGTCTATGTATGTATATATGTCTATGTATGTATATACTGTATGTCTACGTTTGTGTACACTGTATGTCTATGTATGTATATATGTCTATGTATGTATATACTGTATGTCTATGTATGTATATATGTCTATGTATGTATATACTGTATGTCTATGTTTGTGTACACTGTATGTCTATGTATGTATATACTGTATGTCTATGTATGTATATATGTCTATGTATGTATATGCTGTATGTCTATGTATGTATATATGTCTATGTATGTATATGCTGTATGTCTATGTATGTATATATGTCTATGTATGTATATACTGTATGTCTTTGTATGTATATATGTCGATGGTTCATGGTGTAGGGGGAGGTTCTATCCCTGATATTAGACAGACTCTCTCTGTCAGGTCTTACCCTGGCTCCTGGTAATCCTCGAGGCCCGTCAGGTCCTCTCTCTCCTCGTCCTCCCTGAAAGAGACAAAAGAAACGGTTCAATCTGGAGAGAAAACACAAATAAAGGCCTGAATGATGGAAAGACGTATTTAGTTCAGCTATACGCTGCCCAGCCTGAACTCTGTGAATGTTTAATGTTCTCTTTCTTTTGTCTCCTGGCGACCGGCAGCGTGATACGTTGGACTAGTTGGTGAACAGTTTGACTAGTTAGTGAACAGTTTGACCTGTTAGTGAACAGTTGGACTAGTTACTGATAAGTTTGACTAGTTAGTGAACAGTTTGACTAGTTAGTGAACAGTTTGACTAATTAGTGATAAGTTTGACTAGCTAGTGAACAGTTTGACTAGTTAGTGAACGGTTTGACTAGTTAGTGATATGTTTGACTAATTAGTGATAAGTTTGACTAGTTAGTGAATAGGTTGACTAGTTAGTGAACAGTTTGACTAGTTAGTGATAAGTTTGACTAGTTAGTGAACAGTTTAGTTTGACTAGTTAGTGAACAGTTTGACCTGTTAGTGAACAGTTGGACTAGTTACTGATAAGTTGGACTAGTTACTGATAAGTTTGACTAGTTAGTGAACAGTTTGACTAGTTAGTGAACAGTTTGACTAGTTAGTGAACAGTTTGACTAATTAGTGATAAGTTTGACTAGTTAGTGAACAGTTTGACTAGTTAGTGAACGGTTTGACTAGTTAGTGATATGTTTGACTAATTAGTGATAAGTTTGACTAGTTAGTGAATAGGTTGACTAGTTAGTGAAGTTTGACTAGTTAGTGATAAGTTTGACTAGTTAGTGAACAGTTTGACTAGTTAGTGAACAGTTTGACCTGTTAGTGAACAGTTTGACTAGTTACTGATAAGTTTGACTAGTTAGTGAACAGTTTGACTAGTTAGTGAACAGTTTGACCTGTTAGTGAACAGTTTGACTAGTTACTGATAAGTGTGACTAATTAGTGAACAGTTTGACTAGTTAGTGAACAGTTTGACTCGTTAGTGAACAGTTTGACTCGTTAGTGAACAGTTTGACTAGTTAGTGATGCGTTTGACTAGTTAGTGAACAATTACGTTTGACTAGTTAGTGAACAATTTAGTTTGACTAGTTAGTGAACAGTTTGACTCGTTAGTGAACAGTTTGACTCGTTAGTGAACAGTTTGACTAGTTAGTGAACAGTTTGACTAATTAGTGATAAGTTTGACTAGTTAGTGAACAGTTTGACTAGTTAGTGAACGGTTTGACTAGTTAGTGATATGTTTGACTAATTAGTGATAAGTTTGACTAGTTAGTGAATAGGTTGACTAGTTAGTGAAGTTTGACTAGTTAGTGATAAGTTTGACTAGTTAGTGAACAGTTTGACTAGTTAGTGAACAGTTTGACCTGTTAGTGAACAGTTTGACTAGTTACTGATAAGTTTGACTAGTTAGTGAACAGTTTGACTAGTTAGTGAACAGTTTGACCTGTTAGTGAACAGTTTGACTAGTTACTGATAAGTTTGACTAGTTAGTGAACAGTTTGACTAGTTAGTGAACAGTTTGACTCGTTAGTGAACAGTTTGACTCGTTAGTGAACAGTTTGACTCGTTAGTGAACAGTTTGACTCGTTAGTGAACAGTTTGACTAGTTAGTGATACGTTTGACTAGTTAGTGAACAATTTAGTTTGACTAGTTAGTGAACAGTTTGACTCGTTAGTGAACAGTTTGACTCGTTAGTGAACAGTTTGACTAGTTAGTGAACAGTTTGACTCGTTAGTGAACAGTTTGACTAGTTAGTGATACGTTTGACTAGTTAGTGAACAATTTAGTTTGACTAGTTAGTGAACAGTTTGACTATTTAGTGAACAGTTTGACTCGTTAGTGAACAGTTTCACTAGTTAGTGATAAGTTTGACTAGTTAGTGAACAGTTTGACTTGTTAGTGAACAGTTTGACCTGTTAGTGAACAGTTTGACTAATTAGTGATAAGTTTGACTAGTTAGTGAATAGGTTGACTAGTTAGTGAACAGTTTGACTAGTTAGTGATAAGTTCGACTAGTTAGTGAACAGTTTAGTTTGACTAGTTAGTGAACAGTTTGACCTGTTAGTGAACAGTTGAACTAGTTACTGATAAGTTTGACTAGTTAGTGAACAGTTTGACTAGTTAGTGAACAGTTTGACTAGTTAGTGAACAGTTTGACTAATTAGTGATACGTTTGACTAGTTAGTGAACAGTTTGACTAGTTAGTGAACGGTTTGACTAGTTAGTGATATGTTTGACTAATTAGTGATAAGTTTGACTAGTTGGTGAATAGGTTGACTAGTTAGTGAAGTTTGACTAGTTAGTGATACGTTTGACTAGTTAGTGAACAGTTTAGTTTGACTAGTTAGTGAACAGTTTGACCTGTTAGTGAACAGTTTGACTAGTTACTGATAAGTTTGACTAGTTAGTGAACAGTTTGACTAGTTAGTGAACAGTTTGACCTGTTAGTGAACAGTTTGACTAGTTACTGATAAGTTTGACTAGTTAGTGAACAGTTTGACTAGTTAGTGAACAGTTTGACTCGTTAGTGAACAGTTTGACTAGTTAGTGGACAGTTTGACTAGTTAGTGAACAGTTTGACTCGTTAGTGAACAGTTTGACTAGTTAGTGATACGTTTGACTAGTTAGTGAACAATTTAGTTTGACTAGTTAGTGAACAGTTTGACTCGTTAGTGAACAGTTTGACTCGTTAGTGAACAGCTTGACTAGTTAGTGAACAGTTTGACTCGTTAGTGAACAGTTTGACTAGTTAGTGATACGTTTGACTAGTTAGTGAAAATTTAGTTTGACTAGTTAGTGAACAGTTTGACTATTTAGTGAACAGTTTGACTCGTTAGTGAACAGTTTCACTAGTTAGTGATAAGTTTGACTAGTTAGTGAACAGTTTGACTAGTTAGTGAACAGTTTCACTAGTTAGTGATAAGTTTGACTAGTTAGTGAACAGTTTGACTAGTTAGTGAACAGTTTGACCTGTTAGTGAACAGTTTGACTAGTTACTGATAAGTTTGACTAGTTAGTGAACAGTTTGACTAGTTAGTGAACAGTTTGACTCGTTAGTGAACAGTTTGACTAGTTAGTGAACAGTTTGACTCGTTAGTGAACAGTTTAACTAGTTAGTGATAAGTTTGACTAGTTAGTGAACAGTTTGACTATTTAGTGAACAGTTTCACTAGTTAGTGATAAGTTTGACTAGTTAGTGAACAGTTTGACTCGTTAGTGATAAGTTTGACTAGTTAGTGAACAGTTTGACTAGTTAGTGAACAGTTTGACTAGTTAGTGAACAGTTTCACTAGTTAGTGAACAGTTTGACTCGTTAGTGAACAGTTTGACTAGTTAGTGATACGTTTGACTAGTTAGTGAACAGTTTGACTAGTTAATGAACAGTTTGACTCGTTAGTGAACAGTTTGACTGGTGTATGTAATAACTGGATGTAGAGGAGAGGTTAGGCATCATTAAGAGGAACTGTTCGGGTCTGTTTACGGTTTTATCTGATAGTTTTGATGTCACTGTGTTTTCTGTCGCCAGCTTCTGCAAGATGAATTTCCTTCTGTGACAGTTGGAGGCGTCAGAATTAGAGTTATTTGTTTGCATTTTATCATATTAGATGATGCAGAAGTGCATGCACAACAAACTGCACGATGAGAACACTGAACTGACTGTACGTGTTTTAGACTTTATGACTTTATGACAACACTTCTCTCATTGATCCGGTCGATACTGGTTTCTGGATAAATCATGTGATGGAATCTCGCTTAGCCCTTCAGAGAAATGCTTTATTCACCTCCTCCAATCAGACTTTGAGCTGGTTACTACGGCAACAACATGCAACCTTCTGACATATAAGAACGATAACTAACTGCCAGGAGTATTCTGCATTATCAGTCTGTGTCTGTGCATCTGTGAGAGGTGGTCGGGCTGCTGGACTCCGAGCAGGAAGTCAGTGTGGGTTAGAAACACTGTGGATGTTCACATCTGCCTCGTGGCGTCCTAACGGCTCTTCTCAACCAGTTTTAAGGAGGTTAATAAAGGAAGCATTTAAACTCCTTTCCTTTGGTAAAGGATGCTCCAGTGTTTCCTCTGCTAAAGGACATAATAAAGGAAGCATTGTAGTTCAGATTTATTATATGAGTTTGTAAATGCGTGATGGAAACGTGCGCGTGTCTGCCATTGGATTCTATCCTTTATTATTTGAATGTCCGCCTTGTAAAGCACATGATGAGCACTCGTTCTTATAAGTGTTATATGAATAACCTTCGGCCGCCTCGGTTTCCGTGAGGTCATCGTTGCCCACGCGTGCCCAACGTCAGAGCGAGTCAGACAAAAATCTGACCAGCATGCATTGCGCGGCGATCGCCAGTGTTGGATTGTCCTCTCCAACGAGCGTCCTCTGTGTCTCGCGGCTTTAAGGTAAATATGGATGCAGCTGACTCACCGGTCCTCCTCTGGGTCCGACCGGTCCCACCTCGCCCTGCTCGCCACGCTCGCCCTGCAAACAAACACAACATCCAATTAAATCACTATCAGAGCTGCAGAACAACACATCATCGGCTTTTCTCTTTTAGTTCTATTCTGTTATGAGTTGAGGAATGTAAATCAGTTAAACTCCAGATACCGAACTGATGTCCGTCAGGTAGTTTAATGCTTTTACAGACTCACTCTGAGGCTCTTAGTTGTTTACAATGAAATCATCTTTATAGAACACCTTTCAAACTGCTTTAAACTTACTTGTTTCCCTGGAGACCCCATCAGTCCTACAACACCTGGATCACCTGTGTTACCCTGGTGAGAAAAACACTTTATTTATAAATATATATATATATATATATATATATACATCCATATATCAGTACTAGTGTAGTAGTGGAAGGATCTGTTATTAACAGTGGTACTCAGTAAAGATGGGATCATACCGCTGCACCACTGACTCCTTTTTGTCCATAAGCGCCTGGTAAACCCTGCATGGAGATCAAACACATGGTATCAAACATCAACACATCTCACACTGTTAATGATGAAGTCAGAGGTCAGAGGTCAGAGGTCACACTTACAGGAAGTCCTTGTGGGCCGGCATCACCTGGAGCCCCATTTTTAGCTGTAATACCCTAAAAACCAGCAGAAACAGACCGTCAGGGGGTTTAATACAGAGACTCTGATTCAGACTTTCTATCTAAAAACACACAAACAAGACAATAAAATATGAATACATATATATATATATTTATTTATATATAGTAGTTACCTTGGACCCCGGCAGCCCGGGTATTCCCTCACGGCCATCTGGACCAGCGAGGCCCTGTTGACCAGAAAGATGAGATCAACGTCTTTAGGTTTAGACAACAAAAAACTTGGTTAAGTTTATCATTAGTTATATATTTTAGGGGAAAAAATCGTGTTTTGGTTTAAAAATAACTGTTTGAAAACTGTTTGAAAAGATGGATTCGGGATTCAGGATTCAGGATTCAGGATTCAGGAGGTGTCGTCTTTGATCCAACTCCAGAAAATAAGACACACACTGAGCGAGTCCTATGACAAGTTCACTAAAGTGCATTTATTGAACCCAATCCTCAGTGTTGTTGTCCTTATAGACCTTCTAGACCTTCTAGACCTTCTAGACCTTATAGACCTTATAGACCTTCTAGACCTTCTAGACCTTATAGACCTTCTAGAGTCTGCAGCACAAAGAATAATGGACTAATGCATCTGATAATAAACAGATTAAAAACACGTGTACGTGTTTACATGTTAATAAAATGCAAACCCCCCTTAAATAAAGTTATAAAACAAAAAGAAAGAGGGATTGATTGATAGGATGAAGCGGTGCTCACCGGCCCTCCTTTTGGCCCCGGGACTCCTCTGATTCCAGATGGACCTCCGTCGCCCTGGAAACCAACAAAGAAGGAAAGAAGTTGAATTTAGAGGTGAAATAAAAACACTAGAAGGAGAAACAAAGGAAACAGAGACATGGTTGAAAGAGTATTTTAATAACGTTTCATGAAGTGGGTTGATGTCTAGAACCAGGATTTTAAAACAGTAAAACTAATTAGATTACAACTGTTGTGTCTTTACTATCAGTCATCGAACATCTTAATCTACAGAAACCATCATTGATGCATTTCAAGTAAATAAGATACAAGATGTGAAGCTTTGCAAACTTTATTGATTTCCATGATGTAAAACCTTTAAAGGTTTAAAGCCGCTCTGCAGAGACATCAGTAGATTCTACTTAAATTCAAACAGCAGAGATACAGTAGATCTTTCCTTCTATTCTACTGTTGCTGCAAACTGAAGAGAGATACCAACTCTACCAAACCTACCAAACCTACACAATCTACCAAACCTACCAAATCTACCAAACCTACCAAACCTACCAAACTTACCAAACCTACCAAATCTACTAAATCTACCCAATCTACCAAACCTACACAATCTACCAAACCTACCAAATCTACCAAACCTACCAAACCTACACAATCTACCAAACCTACCAAATCTACCAAACCTACCAAACCTACACAATCTACCAAACCTACCAAATCTACCAAACCTACCAAACCTACACAATCTACCAAACCTACCAAATCTACCAAACCTACCAAACCTACCAAATTTACCAAACCTACCAAATCTACTAAATCTACCCAATCTACCAAACCTACCAAATCTACCAAACCTACCAAATCTACCAAACCTACCAAACCTACCAAACCTACCAAATCTACTAAATCTACCCAATCTACCAAACCTACCAAACCTACCAAACCTACCAAAACTACCAAACCTACCAAATCTACTAAATCTACCCAATCTACCAAACCTACCAAATTTACCAAACCTACCAAATCTACTAAATCTACCCAATCTACCAAACCTACCAAATCTACCAAACCTACCAAATCTACCAAACCTACCAAACCTACCAAACCTACCAAATCTACTAAATCTACCCAATCTACCAAACCTACCAAACCTACCAAATCTACTAAATCTACCCAATCTACCAAACCTACCAAACCTACCAAAACTACCAAACCTACCAAATATACCAAATTTATCCAATCTAGTTTCACTGTTCCGATCTCCTAGTTTCACTGTTCCGACCTCCTAGTTTCACTGTTCTGATCTCCTAGTTTCACTGTTCAGTAGAAACACTAGGATGTGATGCGTCGGACGGCTGTTTTCAGTGTTTTTGTGTATTTTGTACCAAATAAACCATAAAATAAATCAATGAAAATGAGAGTGTGTGAGATCTTACCTGCACCCCCGCTGGCCCGGGCTCACCTATGGCTCCTCTTTGACCCGCATCGCCCTAAAAGATGTCATCAGTTAATTATTAATCAGTATTTATGTCTGAATAGGAAGGGGGGGGAGAGGGGGACTCACTGGGCCTCCCTGGGTTCCCCGAGGACCTTCATCTCCTGCTTTCCCACGAGCTCCCTGTTGGTGGAGACGTCAGAACAAGATTAATTAACTTTTTAATTTCATTTAATTAAAGTTTTTTTTATTAAATTAAAAATGTAATTTTATATAACATATTCAATTTCAATTCATTTTATTTTTGTATAGCGTCAAATCCCAACAGAAGTTATCTCAAGACGCTTTATATATAGAGCAGGTCCATGACCGTACACCAGAGTTTAGAGACCCAACAGAATCCACCAAGCGCACTGTGGCCAGGAACAACTCCCCGATTACTGGGAAGAAACCTGGAGCAGAACCGGGAGCAGGGCGGGAGGCCATCTGCCGAGACCGGCTGGGGGGATAGATAGATAGAGAGAGAGAGAGTGAGAGAGAGAGAGAGAT